>CM053613.1:85490156-85503833 GCA_028646535.1 Procyon lotor | reverse complement strand
TCCAGGACCTAAGATCCCTCTATCTCCATGGCTCCCATGGCCTCTGGGTCCTTGGAAGTGCCCCCTTTCAGTGGCACTGGGGAAGGGGAGAGACTGAAGATTCTCTGAAGCAGGCCTGAAGCCTATATGACACTAATCCTAATGACAAGGGAAATGGGAACCCCAGTCTTTTCGTGTGCCCTATAGGAAATAGACATAGGAGTCTCTGCTACAGAAGTCATTAATTTTCAAGGTTTCAGCTGTGATTGCCTTTTAAAGCATTTCTCTGATTCTTGGTCCCAAGTCTATTCAGTCCCTCTCTGATGCGCTCAAACTAGCATGTTTTCTAAGAGAGGCATCGGAACGCAGAAGCTATAAACAGCATAGACGTGAGCAGTAGACTCACGTGGATGTGCATCTCAGGTTCACTATTTAGTAGCTATTGGATTTGAGCAAGTTACCTAATTCTGTTTTGGCCCCATTACCTTTTTGGTGAAACCGGGGTATAGTAGCCCTTACTTCAAAGTGCTGAAAAGTCAACGAGGTGACGAATGTGGAGTAGTGAGCGCCTTGCTCACATACCTTGGAGGTATTTGATGAGTATTACTACGCACAGTTTTCCTGCTTGTGCACCTTGGCCTGTGAGAGTCTGTGAGGCACACGTGGGTGTGGGATGTAGGGTTTGGGGGCACGCTGGCGTCGGTCGGTGAGACCTCACTGCATTTATCTCTTTCCCGCTCTACCGTCAGTGACCTCACGCTGGCCGACTGAAACAGGCCATCGTAACAAGCAGAGTCTGCCAGGTTTTTTGTTTTTTGTTTTTTTTCCACCTGCACACCCCTGCTTCTGCTCGTATTCTTCACCTTGTGCTCCGGGGAGAGGTCTGTGATGAAAAATGCCCCACATGGCCCTCCTGTGTAGTAAGTGGTCAATAACTCTGTGTTGAGAAGCTGGCTCAAAGTGTTGGGAGAAGGGGCCTTGGAGGAGCATAGAGTGGGTGGAGCAAAGCAGCAGGAGCCCTGGAGGCCGCGAGTGGCACAGGACTGAAGAGTGAAGGGCCTGCAGTCTTCCCAGTGGGAGGAGGGCTTCCCTGTCAGAGCTGCTTCAGAGCCACAGGCCGAGCAGCAAGGTCAGAGCACCCCCAGGACACAAGTCTGTGTCCCCCACGTGTCACCAGGGGTGCAGAGGGGGTACCAAGGAGAAGTTTTTCAAGCACAAAATGAGCTGGTAGTTCCATGAGCGAGACGATGTGAGAACTGACCGGCTGTCACCTTCCATCCTCTGTCCTCCTGGGGCCAGTGAGGGGACTCGTATTGTCTTGCAGTAATTATTTCCCATGCTTGCCCTCGTGTAGAGATCAGCTTGGGTCTCTCTCTTTATTTTATATATACTTACTGATTTGGAGAAGAGGCTCAGTCGTCTTACATTGATTCAGCCCTTTCTGGAGAGTGTCATCATGCTTGGGGGCAGAACTGGAAGCATGTCTGGCCTCGGCTCTGGGCAGGCTCAGCTTCGTTCTCCTCACAGAATCTGGCCCATATTCAAACACTGTTCAGTAAAAGAGCAGTATTGACTAATTCCATCCGAGCCCTTTCATGCAAGAAGTCAGTCTGATCTGTTTTAAAGGAGAGCAGCTTTCCTGCCCTTACCCACTCCTGTGAGGGGTTTTCATCCTTCCTTCCTCCCTTTTATTTTTAAAATTTCGACTTTACTCCATGTGTGTTACTTCGCAGATGTGACAGGGAAGGTAGTAAGTGGTGGTTAAATTTTATCCTTTATTTATCATCTCAAGTACAGTCCTTTCTGCCCATAAAGACTAGTTCAGTTTCAACACCATCTTCTCTGAACCTTCAAGAATCCAAATCCCCCATCTTTTTTTTTTTTTTTTTTTGGTGAGTTAGAAATCCTGCAACCCTCAGATTCTGCTATGTGACACGGGTCTCTCCACAGCCCTCACGTCCTGATGTTGAAGTTTCTCCCGGACCCGTCCACGGATCTAAGCTGTGACTTGTGTGAGGCCTGGGGCTTTGTTTGACTCCTCTTGGTTTTCACAGCACAGTACGTAGTATCTGGTGCACAGGAGGAGTTCTAGAAATAGGTACTGGATGTCCGTGTGTCTCATCGGTGTATGAAAAGGCTAAGCCTTACAGAGCGTCTGAATACCTTCTAGAGCCGAGGATATAGAGTTCTTAGACATCGAAGGGGATTTGGGAATCTTTTAAGTTCCTGAATTCTCGTTCACAGATGAAAAACTCGAAGGCTCAAAGAAGGGATTTTAAAACCGAAATTCAAAGTGAGTTTCCTGAGGTCACACAGCTAGTACTTGGCAGAGCTGAGACTTGAACTCAACACCCCTGAACACACTCTTTCTGTGACAGGCTAGGCTCCCTTCTGCCAGTGTGCACATTCTGCTCGAGTGTCTCAGGCAGACTGTGGTGATAAATAAAAACTGAGCAGGTCCCCTTGGGGAGCAAGCACACTTTTTTAAAGGTCCATTTGGCAGAGGAAGGGCCATGAATTGCTACTCAGAGGTTGCAAAGGTGTTTTCATTGCCGCAGGGAAGAGAATATATCACAAAATGGAGACCAATTTACACTGGGCGCTGCTCCTTCTGATCCATTACTGCAGCTTCTGCATCTATCCTCGAAAGCACAAAAGAGAAGGGACTAAGGAGGAGTTATTATTTAGAAAATATAATCCAATCTGGGACTCTGAAAATGCCAGCCTTGTTCCTACGGCGGGGAGAACATATCCATTTACTAGGAGATTAAAGTAATGGCTATTTGCATTTCTTCCAAATAGTCTTCTAAAACCCATGACAGAGTAATACACAGACCCACGAGAGAGATGCCTGACCAATCCCAAGTGCGTAACGAAGATAAGCCAAGAACTAGAAAACCGTGAGAGGACCATCACCTGACCCCGAAGCCCACCCCCACTCTGACTGTGGTGTGCGGAATCTCCTTTATTGAACGAAGCCTCCCCTGAGCTCCTGACTTTTCTGAGGACAGTGCCTGCAGGCTACAGGGTTATTGCTGCTGTTGTGTTGTTTTAGCATAATGATTTCCCAGGAGATGGGGCCTCTCTGATGTGTACTGCACCATCAGCCAGCAGCAGAAGTGTTTCTGAAATACATCGTTGTTTTTAACAGTCGTCCGTAGTTAAAATGAAGGGAAGGTAGGACACATCACATCTTTGCTGATGCATTTAGCAAGTGCATTTCATTGTTGGTTTCATCCTCTCCCTGCCCCCCAATTCAATGTCCGGAGCTACAGGGTACCGTGGCAGCAGGCACTTGACAAGATCAGGCCGGGAAACATCCCAGAGAAGTGGTCAAGATAGCTCTCTCCTTTAGGTAATCTGTTGTCTTTTGGAAATTTCTACGTACCCACTATAGATGCCCAAACTATTTCAGAACCACCAGTACCTCTGTGTGATGGGCCATGGGGGGTATTCTTTTCTATTCTTCAAAGTGCAGTACACAGTTCACTACTTAATAGGTAGTCAGTAAATATTTGGTAAATGAGTAAATGAATCCTCTTGGTTATTTTGGCTTTAAAGTATTTTCATTGTCATTAGTTGACTTGATGTGTACTTCATCCTTAAGATGTGGGATCTATGAATGACATTTTACAGCTGTGAAAATTGAACCTCAGAGATTAAATTACTTGTCGAAGTTGATATTAAAAAAATTCACAAAAGAAGTATAAAAATAATTAGTAAATATATTTAAGTGATTGTAATTTTATTAATAATAAAATGCACCAAATTGAGCATACCATTTTCACTTATATTAGCAAAAATTAGAAAAAGCTATATTCAGTATTGACAAAAGTATAGGAAAATGGGAATTTCTTCTGTACTTCTAGTATAAGCATAAGTTAATACAACATTGTTGGAGGGCAGTTTATCAATGTGTAAAAGTCCTTGAGAATGTGTAAATCTTTTGATCTAGCTGTTTTGCTTAAAAGCATTTATTTTAAGGAAATAAGTATACAAGGTATTCATAGGGTGACTATTAAAATATTATTTATGTTAAAGAAAAAATAAGAAGTCCATCGATAAAAGATTGGCTAGTTGATTTATGTATTGATTAATGTGTGACTATCCATGTATTAGATAGAATACCATTCAGAAACTAAATCTGAGGGAGCGTCTGGGTGGTTCAGTTGGTTAGGCGTCTGACTCTTGGTTTTGGCTCGGATCATGATCTCAGAGTCCTGAGACTGAGCCTGGGGTTGAGCTCTGCTCTCAGCAGGGAGTCGGCTTGAGATTCTCTCTCTCCCTGTCCTTCTGCCCCGACCCTGCCCCACATGCTCATGTGCACATGCGTTCTCTCTCTAAAATAAATAAATCTTAAAAAAAAGTTAAATTTGACAAATTTGCTAATTTTGGTATGGAAAAACTTTCATGGCATATTGTTAAGTCAAGGAGGCAGTTTACAAAATAGATGGTATAACATGATTTTTCTTTTTGGTTAAAAAACCTTTATGTCTGGAAAAAAACAACCAAAAAACTTTTATGTCTGTGCTTGTGAACATGTATAGATTCTCACATGCTTATGTATATGCTTTCATGTATCTGGAAGGATACATCAAATTGTATGTTAAAAAATCCTTTGGTATGTTAATCATTCTTTTCATTTTCTATAAGTTCTTTTCATTTTCTTAAGAGGTTTTGGCATCTCGGGGAGCCTTAGAGCCCCAGGGAGAGACTGTCCTTCCCAAGAGGGCTAGCTAATTCCTAAAGATGATAAACAACCTAGAAACACATGTTTCATTTACAGGCAAACTACCCTCCCCCACAAGCTTCTCCAGCTCAGACACACCAAGCCAGCGAGTATTTCCTCCGTCCCAGATCAACCCAGGGCCAGGCACCGGACACCTAGAGACCCCCTCCTAAAGCCTAGAGCCCCTGACATTATTCAAACTGGCCATTCCTAAAATATTTACTCTGCCCCCCTTGCCTGTCCCACAGACGTCCCAATAAAATCTCAGGCCTAGGCTTTCCCCTCCCTCCTCCTCCTCCCTCCTCACCCAACCCTGATGCCTCCCTGTGGGCCTGCTTGGCATGCCCCCTTGGGAAATGTCAGTCCTGAGTTCTTCTCTCAATGGCATTGACTTCTCCATGTCATCACTAGTCATCTCTGTAAATTAAAATCCTGTGTGTACAAATGAGATGTCTGGGTGGTAAGAATTCAGGTTAATTTTACTTTATTCTTTCTTCTTTTCTATATTTTATATGTGTGGGCATTTAAAAAAAAAAAAGCATCCTTTTTTTTTTTCTCCCTTATGGTTTTGATCTCTTCATATATTTTAAATATTCTTCTTTTAAGGATTATCTGAGAGCATCTGGTGTTTGGGGAAATCTTATTCCTGTTGCTTCTGAGTTTGCTGGCTCACTCATGGTGGATTGTTTTCTTGTCTGGTTGAGAGCTCTGTGGGCTCGTCTTACCTGGGCCTTATCAGAGATCTCACGTAGCTTCTTAGAATTGTTCCCCTGAAGGAGTTTTCCAGTCTAACCCAAGGGTATCACTAGCTGCTGTTTTTCAGCGTGAAGCATTTCTGACCACGAAGGTGGTGTGTGTCCAATCATGGAAGCGGTATGTGGGTGGGGGATTTTGAATGTCCTATCTTGAGCACATGTAGCAGTACACAGACTTCGTGTGGTCATCCGAGCTGCTGGTTGCTTCCTTTCCTGTTTTCTAGCTCACACTTCCATCATCAATCCCTCCCCTCTGGGCTGACATTTTGCTTCCGGTCTTTTTTATCTTCACCCGGATCTCTTCCTCCCTATTTCCTTGTCATGATGACTTTCTTCACCTTGACCTCCTCCATTCGCTCGAAAACCTAACTCTCCACCTTGCTGGAGCCCAGGGACTCATCCACCGTATTCATTTCGTCATTCACTGTCAAGATTCTTACTTCCTGAGGGTGCCCCACGGCCTATCATCGCTGCTGTAATACCCGTGGTCGATTGTGCTCACAACTGGCTTCCTTCTCTGGTTTTTAGTTTCTTCTTTGTTTTTTTTTTTTCTTTCATGGTTTTGTTTTTTTGTTTGTTTTTCTTTCCCTCTCCTGAGGATTTCCCTTACTTTTTAAGAGCTCATCCTTATATATTTTTTTTGAAGTCCTATTTTATTAAGCTTTACGATGTGTTTTGGAATGTGAGCTTTAAAATTATGTCCTGGAAATGTAACTCTTATACAAAGAGCGAGAAAGCAATAAGCTGTTTCATTTTGGGAAATGAAATGGTATGTCCAATATCATAAATTGGCAGAGGCAAGACCTGAGTGTAGGTCTCTGGCTCCAAATTCTATGTATTTTTCCATTGTTTGCTCACCCCTAACCCCTTAAAAAAGCACAGTAAGGCAGTGAGCACCATATGAGAAGGCAGAAGACCTAGATTCTTTTCAATAAATATACCACCTGCATGATCTCGAGCAAGTTTTATTAATTCTCAGATTCTTAGTTTCAGTAGTGGCAAAATGGGAATAAGATCTACTCTACTTCGTGCCCATCTTGCCATTAGGATATCCATTAAAAAAAAAAAAAAAGACTTAAAGTTCTTTTAAAATATTCAGAAAGAAGGAAGGAGGAAAAAATAAGTCATTTTGTAAAAGGATGTCCTATAACCCTTGCGACAGAGGTGTTGTTACACATTGATCCTTAAATACTTTGTTGATAGGTAACTTTGTATATTCCCTCTGATAACTTCATCATGGAGATTTCCAGTCTCCATATGGTCCTTTCCTTCCTTTGTCTTCACCGTCTCCTTTGAAACTTGAAAACCTGTTTTCCTTTCAGTTATTCAGACCTTTGTTAGAACCCCATCTGTGGGTTCAGGGAGTTCTTAGACCACCAAGGAAGTCAGCTGAGTAGACACACAGCCAGTGCAATGAGATGAGTAAGTAGAGGTGAGCACAGGGTCCTGGGAGATCCCAGGGGAAGGGAATCCTTTCTCTTCAGCTCTCCCTCCTTAATTCATATTGGTTCTGTGTACTAGTTGTTGGGAGCCCTCCTTCTAGCTCGGTGAGTGGATGAGCCAGAAAAAGCAGACCTGATTGGAGGTCGTTAACTTGTTATTCTCCAGGAGGTGGACTTTCCAGAGACGAAGCCCCGGCCTGCAGTGATGATACTGATGGTGGCGTTCTGGCAGCCCCGGCCTGGAGGGGGGCTGTGCTGAAACCAGCAGTCTTCTGATGCATTCTTGGGTCATGCGGTGTCTGTTAGCTGGGTCAACACGTGACCCGGAGGGACCCCGGATGCACAGCTCACGCCGGAGTTTCTCTTTAGAAGAACTGTCTGACTGGCACTGACAAGATATTGTTTTTTAGGGGCGTGACTTCGTGTATAGAGAGGGAAAGTTTTCTTCTCTGAAATGCTTTTCATGTTTGTCACGTGTGCCCTTGGAGTGGTCCTGTCAAACAGTACCACACCAGTGTCACGTACACAGTCTCTTGTGTTGTGATCCTTGTGAGTGGCTTGAGATGCCTCTGTCTTTCAGGTCTGGGTTTATCAAACTTAGAGGCTACAGTAAATTTGTTCTGAGGACTCTGCTCAAGGAAAAGAAATCAGGGGTTGGTGAAGAGAGTGGGGGTGGTTGAAAGGGGGCGACTAATCCTAGAATAGGTTAAAAAAGCAAAACGCTCAAAGTAGAAATATTAAAAATAGAGAAGCCTCCAGGACCAGATGGTCAGAATTGTGAACAAGCCTGGGGACAAAATTAAATAAACCCTCAGGGAAATATTTTGTCATCTTGTTTGGAAGCCTCTGTGGGCTCTTGGAGCTGCTAGAAAACTTCCTGTGCCCCCTTCTCCATTTAAAAGCTACAGTAGCAAGAGCACAAATCTGACCTACTTTCCAGGAAACTTTTTTTGGTCAGAAAGGAAAGTTGAAATGATATTGAGGCAGTAGGTTAAGGGATTTAAGAGACTGGATTTGCTGTCAAGAAATTGGGACAAAAGTCCTGACTCTGTCAATAAAAATAAAATAATAAGATAACTAACATTTATTGAGTGTTAAGTGAGCTGCCTACGTTACCTTATCAGATGCTTACGAATCCAGACGTAGGGGCTGTTGTTCTCATCCTACCCACGTGGGGACCCTGGAAGACGCCTAACAGGAAAACTTCCTTGGACCCTCTTAGCTTCTGTGCTGGCTTAATTAAACTGATAGAAGATAGATTAACAGGAGAAAACATACAACTTTATTTACTATTTTCACACGTACACGGGACTCTTCAGAAGGAAAATAAAAGCCTGAAGAAGCTGTTAGCCTCAAAGGTTATTATCTTTTTACACAGAGGACAGTAAATTGTGGGGATGCGACAAAACAGAGGGGCTTAGACTAGGGGCCAGTGACTGGGAAATATACGGGGGGAAACTAATAGAAGATAAATTATTTCAGTAGGTTTCTTGGTATGCACCCATTCCATCATTGGCTCCCAGTCTCTGGTGATAAGGGGTCCTTCTCTTTCTGGTGTGGGCAGGGCACCTTTCTCAAGGGAAGTTTTATGGGCTGCTTTTAGGTGGAAAGGGGTTCATTCACAGAACCCTTCCTGCACCTGCTGATGAAGACATGCCCTCAGCCCCAAACTGCCAGACTTTCAGTTTGGCCAAGTAGCATATCGTGGGGTGGCGTGTTCTGGGCCCCTGAACTCCAGAGACTGCTTCTAACTGGAGGGTTTCCTGACTCACCCACTGCCTAACCTTGGGAAGGTCACTCTTGCGCTCAGCCTCGTTATTTCACTGTTGCGGGATCCAGCCAGACTTGTCCTCCAGTTGATAAAGATGTGTGTAATTTCTGGTTCACCGTTCAGCTCCCTCAGATTGTAACTTGCCATGAGGACAGCTCATTGGGGTTGCCGTATTTCCAGCACAGGGTCTGACGGTGGGTGCCCAGGAAATAGTCACCGAGGGAATCAGTGGCGCATAGATCTCTTTCTTTCCCCCTCCATCCTCATATCCAGCGGTTGCGCCCTCAGATGAGTCTTTGGTCCCACTTTCTCCTGCTCCTCGAGGAACTCGCCCAGCACCACTGACAACTTGCCTGCTTAGTTTCTCTTGGTTCTGCCTTTGGGAACAACACTCATTTATCTAAGGTCATTTCTGTCCGAGACCCAGCAATCGACCTTGTCGTGTATTAAAGGCTGGGTACACAATTTAAGAAGCAGTGCCAGTCACTAATGAGAACATAAAAAGCACCTTCTCTCTGCCCAGGCTTATTTGGTCATTGTTGGCTCAGGGGTATCGCTGGCCTCTGCCTCCTGGGGGCCTCGCGGCTGGGGAGGAGAGCAAGCACATGCAGACAAGGCGGTTGTTGAGAACACTGTGGGAGCAAGTGCCAGCTTAGGAAGCTGACCCTGGGAGGGTCCTGGGAGGGCAAGACCTGGTGGAGATGAGGTAAGGGGGGTGGGGAAGAGAGGAGGAAAGGGTTTCCGTAAATAAAGAAAAGGAGGAGGGGCAGTCCCTAATAGTCCCTTTCTTCCTTCTTCCAGAGAATAGAGGGTTGCACACTAATTCCTGCTGGTCTCAGTATAAAGGAGCATTGACTTACTACTTACTGAGCCTTGATCACCTGCTTTTTCCTGCATGGTACATTGTATAATGGTCAGTACAACCCAAGGAGGTAGAACTCACTGTTGTTATTGCTTTCGTTTTATCTACAGATAAGAAACTGAGGCACAGACTGGTTAACAACATGCTCAAAGGAAACAGCATTTTGTAAGTGGTGGAACCAACATTTAAGGCTGAGAACCTGCCTCACGAGATGTGTTCATGGGGGAAGAGACATCAGCGTGCATTGGTGATGAGGACCTTCCCAGCTTTCAGGATGCCCTGCGTTGGAAGATACAGTAAGTGCTTTCCTTAGAGCTGGGCTTCTGTGCCCTTAGAAGCCCCTCTGATTTCAGCGTCCTTAGGTGTGTATTATGTCTCTGGAAGTACAAGGAAAGTGAAAATCACAAACCAGATGGGGTCCTAGTTTGCAGATCAGAATTGTGGAAACCCCCAAGGCTCAACTAGAATGGCTAAATTGGCGTGTGGTTTGGACATGCCTAACCACATCAGGATAAACTCTGACACTGTGCAGATGCGGAGGGGGTTGGCAAACCCAAGAGCTGCCAGCAGCTCAGAAGGAGCTGGCTGCTAATACTACAGAGAGCAAGTGACATCTTGCCACCCCTTTTCACCCCCGTCGGATGGCAGGTGTGCTTTTGGGAAAGCACTGTGGGGGTTCTCCTGGGGAAAAGTCAGCATCATTTGGGACAGCCTAACAGGGAAGGGTCTGAACACGCGATTTATAGGGGTCCTTGGAGTGAGGAGGAAGGTGATCCGGAAGGTCACAGAGCTAAGGGAGAAGATGAAATGGCTCAGCGTACCTCCTAGTTTCGTGTTACTTCTTTGAGATGGTTGGGGCATGGCTCTGCCGAGGGTTGTCTCAGCAGTGACCTTGCTAATGGCTTTTCTGTGACTATAATGGGAAGCCGGCAGTTGGTGACTTCTGTCTACATTTAAAATGACTCTGAATTAGTGTGCATTAAGATCATAGAAGTCTTTTTACATGTGGGTGTCTCGTGTCCGTCCTTTTGTAAATTCCCGAATGACCGGTACTGTACCTGAATTGACTTTCACAGCCATTGTGGAACGAATGATTTCCAGACTCCCTTCCGGTGCTGACATCCCAAGATTCTGATCGCTTCTACCCAGACTTTCAGGGGGTTCCTGGGTCGAGGGTAGAATAAAGAAAGCTGGGAAATATGTTCTGTCTTGGCAGCCGTGACCACAGGACTGTCTCTTCCATTAGTTATCACCATTAGGGATGAATGACGAGAAATGGACGACAGCTGTTTCACTATCTTAAAGGACTGAAACTTGTATCTCATTTTTAAGTTTTATGTTGAGTTTGATCGCTAACAAATCTCAGTTCAGGTTGGAGTAGAATTTTCAGGGTCATGTTATAGAATTGATTTATTTCTCTTCTTGAGTTTTGCTTTAATGCAAAAAGCCAAATTTTGAAACATTAGGTAATGAATAAAACATGCCTGCTTGTCAACATATGAATATGAAAAGCCCTGTGGTTTTAATATTTTCCCAAGAAGATCAATATCTGCAGTCACTTTCTTCATGGACAAAGAATATCTCCCCACTCTTCTATTAAGGAAGGGGTCTGCTCACTGAAGGCAGGGCCGAGGGGGAGGGCAAAACTCATAATGACAAGAGTGACAAGATTAATGCATTTATATAGTGTGAATATCAAGTACTGGAGTCTGATGCTCTTGTCCTTGCTTCAAAGTGTCGCTATTGGTGCTAAAAGTGTATTAAAGGAGTTGTATTGATTCTTGAGACCTCATGTTCATATTTTTTCCCTTTTTGCCAACATATTCATTCTTGTTTATCTGTTGTTTCCAGTCTGTCCCCATAGCCCTCTTGACCCGTCTCGTAAAGGGGTCCTCTGTCTGTTGATCTTCTGTATAATATTTGTGGAAACTGAGGCCTTTGAAGGGAAACTTTGTGTTTTTCTCGCTCTGAGATCGTTGTTTTGCATTGCTCAGTGACATGGGGTGGTGTGTAGGTATTAAAGTTTCGGGGTGTTTTTGTTGTTGTTTTTCCATTAACCCGTCAGAGAACATCTGTGTTGTGTTCTATTTGGGGGGCCTAGGAGCGAAGCTGCCGTGAACATTTGTGGACAGGTATGGCTGAACTTAAGTTTCCACTTTTTTTGCACAAACGTCTGGGAGTTCAGTTGCTGGGATGTGTGGCAATCGCAGAGTTAGTGTTGTGAAGTCTGGCAAGCTGTTCTCCAGAGAGGCTGTACTCCTTTATATCTCCACCAGCAGTGTATGGATTTCTCCACGTCCTTGCCAGCATTTGGTGGTGTTACTATTTTTTAACTTTTGCCATTTTGTAGGTGCATAATGATATCACATTGTAGTTCTCATTTGCATATCTCTAATGGCTCATGGCAGTTAACACCTTTTCATATGCTTATTTGCCATCTGTATTTCTTCTTTGGTTAAATGTCCATCTATTTTGTTAATTGATCTTTCAGATATCTTTTTTTTTTTTAATAAAATATCTTCAACTTTTTTGGCTAATTTTTCTATTGGGTTTTCGATATTTTTTTTATCTTTCTGACTTATAAGATTTTCTTATATATTCTAAATTTAAACTCCCCTTTTTTTGAGACATGAATTACAGATATCTTCTCCCATCTGGAGTTACCTTTTCACTCCCTTCATGGTGTCTTGTGATGAATGGGACATCTTGATTTTGATGACGTCTGATTTATCAAAGTTTTCTTTTATAATTAACACTTTTTTCAGCATCCTGTTTAAGAAATCTCTGACCACCTCAAGATCATAAAAATGTTTTCCTGTATTTTTTCCTCAAATTTTTATTGTTGCTTTTCTATTTTCTTGAAGATTATGCCTATGAAATAGTTGGAAGAATTCACCAGACCCTCCGGTCCTGGGGTTTTCTTTGGGGATAGGTTTTAAATAAATGGTCAAATTTCTTTTTTTTCTTTTTTTTTTTAAACCGTCAAATTTCTTAAATAAAACTTAAAATAAAATAAATACACTTAAATACAATAAATTTCTTTAATAAAATTATTAAAGTTTTCTATTTATTTTACTTTTGGCTTTGGTAACTTCTATCTTTTGGGGAATTTCTCTTTTACTTAAAGGTAGCCTAAATTTTAGTGTAAAGTTCATAATACTCTGATTATATTTTTGATGTCCGAAAAATCTAAAGTTGTGTTTATCTTTCATATCTGTTAATGGTAATTTGTGTTTTCCTCTCTTTTGAGTCTCTTATTTTCTAATTAATTTCTCTTATTTGCTTTCTTCTACTTTGTGTAGATTTGATTTGCTATTATTTATTTATTTATTTATTTATTTATTTATTTATTAAGAGAGAGCATGGAGGTAGGGTACAGGGTGAGGCAGTGGGAGCAGAGAGAGAATCTTAAGCAGGCTCCATGCCTAGTGTTGAGCCCTGAGCCCGAGGAAGGGCTTGATCCCACAACCCTAAGATCATGACCTGAGCTGAAATCAAGTCAGATGCATAACTGACTAAGCCACCCAGGCTCCCTCTCATCACGCTAATCTTAAAATGAATAGCAAGAGGGCGCCTGGGTGGCTCAGTTGGTTAAGCAGCTGCCTTCAGCCCAGGTCATGATCCTGGAGTCCCGGGATCGAGTCCCACATCGGGCTCCCTGCACCACGGGGAGTCTGCTTCTCTCTGACCTTCGCTCCTCTCATCCTCTCACTTTCTCTCTCTAAAAAAAAAAAAAAATGAATAGCAAGAGCACCTGGGTGGCTCTGTGCTCCGCAGGGAGTCTGCTTGGATATTCTCTCCTCTGTCTCTTCTCCCCGCCCCCCCCACTATCTCTCTCTCTCTCAAATAAATAAATAAATCTTTCAAAAAAAGAAATTAGTGTGCTGAAGCTTAATTTAATGATTGATTTTTCTTTCTTTTCTAGTATAGATGTATAAAGCTAATAATCTTCCTGAAAGCACTGCTTTAACTCCGTTCCTTGAGTATGGATGTTTCACATGTTGTATCTTCAAGTTCAAAATGTTTTCGATTTTCTTTTTTGATTTGTTTCCCTTGAATCACACTTTATTTCTAAGTATATTGTTTAGTTTCTATGCAATTGGATTTTTTCTGGGTATCTTTTCATTACTGAAGCTAGT
>CM053613.1:85468067-85489656 GCA_028646535.1 Procyon lotor | reverse complement strand
TAGTAAAATTACGGCATCATAGGGTAGTTCTGTTTATAACTTCTAAGGAACCTCCATTTTCCACAGTGGCTGCACCAGTTGGCATTCCCACCAACAGTACACAAGGATTCCTTTTAGATGATTTGGTTTTACAAAAGAATTTAGGGGTGAGAGAGAGAGCCTAAGAACTCATCTCAGCAGATAAGAGGAAGAACCTTAAGAAGAATTAGAATGGTTTTCTACCAGAGAGTGTGCCTCTAGCAGCGTATGGTCTCTTCCATATATATACCCCCCTCTCTCCCAGTCGCTCTTTGCCGGCGTTGACTTACCGTTCCACCGAATGGCTGACTCTCCTTCTATGTTTCGCTCACACTCCTCCCTTCCAGGAGAGCAGTCAGTTGTTTGGGGAGGATGCTGTATAGCATAGGGGGCTCCTGTAGGCAGAGGTCCAGGACTGGGCTCCCCCAGGGGCTGTCGGGCTCCCACAAGGGCTCTCGGCAGAACTCGTGCTGCAAACACAGTTGATCAGCTCAGAATTGATGCCTTTTTTCCCCAGGGATTAACACAGAGCAAAAAAGAAATAACACACACAAAAGCCTCACTTTGAAAGAAACCAGGAGATACCTTTTGTGTAATGGCAGCCGGAGGTGTGCATGAGGCAGAGGCGTGGGGATGGAGTTGGAAGCGCCCAGGCTCAGGGTCCCAAGCGGCAGCCTTAGGAAGGACCAACACTGCGGTTCCTTGGGAGAGAAGCCAAGCCTGCAAGTGACGAGCTGAGCCAGCTCAAACAGGACGAGGGGCAAGCTGCGGTCACCTTCCCAGGGACAGGTGAGCAGCCAAGGGGCAGTAACGCAGAGGAACTTAGACTTCAGCTTGTGGAGTCTCCAGGTAAATCATTTTGGAAGAACTCAGGAAGTAATCGTTTTGTAAGTCCTTCTGAAGGAACCTACTAAAAGAAGAGAAGCAAGGGATGACTAGAAAATTTTAGCAAAAGACTGGTGGCAAGCCCTGAATATACATCATAGAATTGAGGGTGGAAAGGGAGAAAGAACACCATTTTGGAGTGAGGAGGTAAGAGGCTTAATAAACTCCTTTATTACCTCCTCATTGCTCCAAACAGATCGGCTGCACATGCATGTAGGTTATAATTACTGTTCCAGGAGTAAAAAAAGATTTAATGTGGAAAATGAACTCTGTGAAACAAGGCGATCACAGGTGTGTCTGACAGAATATTCTAGAGATCTCTGTGTGTTTCGCAGGCAAAGTGGCTTCATCACCTTAATTAGAGTTGTGGTAACTTGTGTTTGCCCCTCCGGAGATGCGTCAGGGTGGGTGGGAGCTAGCCCGTGACCTGAAGTCCCAGCAAGATCTGCCCCAAAGCCCGGCTTCGTGGGGCTTGCTTGGGATCCAAAGGTTGGTTCTTCACAACCCTGCAGACTCTACTCCCCCCTCTTCTTAAAAAGATTTATATTATTGAGAGTGAAAGAGAGCACTGGGGATGGGGCAGGGGGCAGGTGCAGACCCTGAGATCACGACCTGACTGAGCCACCCAGGCACCCCCAGATTCTCCTTCTTTGTTCACTCTCAGGTGAGCTCTGGTTGCTGAGTACAATTATCTGTGAGGCTGATAAATATCTGTTTTTTTCTTTTTCCTTCTCAGCCCTGTATCTCCTCGATGGTCCCCTTGGGTCCCCTGCATCCCAGAGCCCTTGCTGAGCGCAGCCTTAGGAAGGTTTGAGGGTGGTGATGGCAGGATTGCTTAAAGAGCCATTCCTGCTATGCCTCTGAGGAAGCTTAGTGCTGTTACATTATCCGCTGCTGATTGGTTATAAGTTTATTTTAATTAAGCCACATAGTGAGTGCTGAATTGGCTTTTACAGAAGTTCATGTGGAAAACAAACAGGAAAAGAAAAATGGCCTGCTGGTTTCTTTCCCAGTGACTCCACAACAAATTGGTCAGCTTAGTTGAATCAACCTGATTTGATTTCCATGAAATAAATTCATCAGTTCATTTGCTTGGCTCAGTTGATTAGTCCAGTAAGTGTCCCATGCATGAGGATGGAAGAACCAGTGGCTTGGAGGCCTCCTTGCACTGCCGGGAGGAGTGACAGGGAGAGGGGAGGACCTGGCTCATTGCTCAGAGTGGCTCGTTTCTGTGCAGTCATGAGTGATGGCAACTATCTTATCTGCGTACTTGATGGAATGGAGAAAGTTCACCTTGCCCACAAATGGCCCCTCTGTGTTTCACGAAACCCTACCAGATCTGTCCCTGCATTCTTGGGCCCTGAGGATTGATATATAAATATAAATGATATGCAAATACAAAATATAAATGCCCGTGGAATAATACATCAGGTCACTATGATGTGGTCATGCCACACAGCTCAAATTCATGGATAAGTGGCTTTCTGGGAACGTACCAGGGTCCCAACAGATGGGGAAAAAGAGGAAGATTTTATTTTATGTTTTTATTATGATGATGACTTTTTTGAAGGAGAGTGATTTTAATGGATAAAAGGGAGGCAGGAAAATGTAGAGGGCACAGGCGCTATTCGAACAAGGTGCGCTTGTAGTGAGAATGGGAGCACTGGGACCGGAGCTAGAAAGGAGTCCCTAAGAGGGAGCTTGGAGCCAGGGTTGGAGTCGGTCTGTTTTCTAATTCTGCACAGGCCCAGAGCTGCTGCTGCTGCTGCCAGAAATGGAAATTTCACATCCACTGCACTGACCTCCTTTCCTAACATTATCCTGAAGGCCTCTTCTATTTGGGCTAGGAGGTGAGAATAAGGAGGACAAAAGAGCAAAGAAGGGCCAGTTATTTTGGGTAGGCAGAGAGAGGACATATGAAACACTGTGGTTAAAATTGGACAGAAAGAAGCAGCAGTTAAAAGTCAACCTGTAGGAAATTAGACCAAAGGGTAAACTTCAGAGTTCCGGCTTGCCTCTGTGGAGTGTCACCCCTGTCATCCCTTTTCAGCAGAAAGGAGAATGCTGAGTCTGTCCCAGGGATGGCCGGGAACCAGGCTTGGATGCTATAGAGTGTGATACTGTTTCTATCTCAGGATAAAGCCCTGTGCCCTTGGCCAAGCCAAATGATGTAGGGTAGGTCCATAGAACTGGGATATAATTGTTTTTCCATTGGAAAAGTCACTGGGATCTAATCCTTTGCTTGGAGGGATCAGTGCGTGCTGACTACTCTGCTGGGGGACTGATCCTCTGAGCCAATAGTCTGAAACATCAGGTTGAGGGTACTGATGAGGGCTGAGGAGGGAAGCGGAGCCCCCGAAGTACAGCCCCTGGGGATAAAAACACCACCCCCGCCCCTGTGAGTACGGGCACGTGGGAACAGGAGCTGTGCCTTCAAAGTTGTGGAGTTGGGTTCCCTGGGAAGCAGTAAGATGGAGCTCAGCGTGCAGCATGTTTCTTAGGGAGTGCTTTTGTGATCCTGACATCCAGGGAAGGGAGGGGAGCAGGATTGGACGGAGGGAGACGTTGAATGCGCCCATGGGGACCCTGGGGCTGCCGTGGCCATTCGACTGACTTGAGTAGGAGGGAGTGAATGGGCCTGTATAGCCCCACAACAACTGGATTCAGGCTGCCCTGTGAAGAGGTGAGGCCTTGGTAAAAGCGGGTTTCTCCAGCCAAGGGAGCTGCTGCCGAAAAGGGACAACAGCTTAATGCTGTCTTCCAGGAAAGTTCCCAGCAGCTGGGAGGCAAATCCGTAACACCTGACATCCTCAGCACCTAACACCGTACAGGGTGTACAGTCAGGGCTAACACATATTTTCTGACCAGATGTTGGACTGGCTTCTTAAGAAATAAGAGAAATCTCCGTCCTCTGGGCTCCATCTCCGCAGTGCCCTGCGACATCCCTCCGCATTTACCCTTGGCGGGATGGGGTGGGTTAAAGTGGTTTATAGAAAACCACGGCCTGGACGTCACTGAAATTAGCAGAACCATCTCTGAATACATAGAATCAGTTACCTTCTTCCAAAGTGATAGTCCAGTGGCTCTCAGGTGGCGGCAGTTCCGCCACTGAAGGACATTTGACATGTCTGACAGAGGGGGGTGGGCAGAGGTCAAGGGTGCTGCTACGTGCCCTACACTACACAGAACAGCACTCACGGCAAAGAACACCTCAGCCAAAATGTAGGAGTGCCAAGCCTGAGCAGTGTCTCAGCCCAGGGAGTCATGATGAGAGCACCTGATGCACGCTCTCCCCTCAAGGTGCACCCGCCCACCTCCCCGCGCGTGTTTTGTGGCTTCCTGTCTTAGCACAGCTACCGGCTCTCTGCAGTCAGTGTTGCTGAGTCCTTGTCTCATCCCCTTAGCAGACCATGAGCGCCTGCAAAGCGGAAGAGTTCTCGCTGACACTGGGTCTCACGCACACTAGCACGTGGGAGGAGCTGGTTGAGTGGCAGTGACATACTTGGGGCGCACGTTGAGCTCGGGGGGCGGCTCCCTCGGTGACAGACAGCACTGTCATTCTTCTCCGGGTATCAAGTACTCACTGAGCGGAGTCAAGAGGTGGGTCCCAGGCGGGTCCTTTGCTGGGGGAGGGAGGACGGGGGGGCATCTGCAGTGAGCACCGCAGAAGGTGGCCGACCGTGCTGGGGTTGGACCCTGATTCCTGCGTAGGTGTCAGGGTGACCTGGGGCGCCCGGATCCGGGCCTGGCGGTGTGTGGTGTTTCCCAGTGGAGGCTGACCAGCAAGGCCTCCTAAGCTAAAGACAGAAGGAAACCTCCTAGGAGAAGATCCTAGGACAAGAGGACTGTCTTGTATTGATCCCTCATTCCTTTGATTCCCTCAGTGATCTGGGCCTGTCCCCGTCTGCACGGAAGCCAGGGCATAGACGGCCGTGTTCCTCATTCCCTGTGGCTCTTGTCTTACGGTGAAGATAGCTTGCGGGTTATGTAAGGGGCCGCGTGCAGGCCTGCAGCCCTCTTCAGGGAAAAGGGTATAAAAGCTTCTTCCTCTTTTCTCTGCCTGGGAGGAAAAGCAGAATTATTTTTAAAACATGTTTTTATATTTTATTTTATTTTAAATTCCAGTGTAGTTAACATCCAGTGTTATATCAGTTACAGGTGTACAATATAGTAACTCGGCAATTCTCTGCATTATTCAGTGCTCCGCAAGAGAAGTGTGCTCTTACTCCCCTTCATCTGTGTCACCCACACCCACCCCGTCCCCTCTGGTGACCATCACTTTACTCTCTGTGGTTAAGAGTCTGTTTCTTTCACTCTTTTTTCCCCTTTGTTCATTTTTGTTTGTTTCTCAAATTCCACACGTGAGTGAAATCATATGGTATTTATCTTTCTCTGATTTATTTTGTTTAGCATAACGCTCTCTAGCTCCATCCATGTTGTTACAAATGGGAAGATTTCATTCTTTTTTTCTGGCTAAATAATATTCCTGTGTGTGTGTGTGTGTGTGTGTGTGTGTGTGTGCGCGTGCACATGCGCACCCATGCACACGCGCACGTGTGTACACACCACATCTTTATGCATTCATCTATCTGTGGACATTTGGGCTCTTCCATGATTTGGCTAATGTAAATAATACTGCAATAAACAGAGGAGTGCATATATCCCTTTGAATTAGTATTTTTGTATTCTTTGGGCAAATACCCAGTAGAATCACTACTGGATCATTGGGTAAGTTCTGTTGAGGAACCTCCACACTGTTCTCCACAGTGGCTGCAGCAGTTTGCCTTCCCATCAGTAGTTCACGAGGGTTCCTTTCTCTCCACATCCTCACCAACACTTCTTGTTTCTTGTGGTTTTGATTTGAGCCATTCTGACAGGTGTGAGGTGATACCTCATTGTAGTTTTGATTTGCGTTTCCCTGATGACAAGTGGTGATGAACACCTTTACATGTACCTGTTGGCCTTTGGATGTCTTCTTTGGAGAAAGGTCTGTTCATTTCTTCTGCCCATATTGCATTGGATTATTTTTGGCTTTTGGGTGTTGTGTTTTATAAGCTCTTTATATATACTTTGGATGCTAACCCTTTATTGGATGTGTCCTTTGCAAATATGGAAAAGCAGAATTCCTAATCAATTTTCGAAGCTTGCCTTAGAGAGAATCTGGACCTTTGTCCCCAATGACAAGAACCCCGGGTCAACAGACTATATCAGTGGCCCCAATAACTTTCCATTTTAATCTACAGGCTTGTGAGATGACCCATACTGTCAGTTCAGAGGATTCAAATTCCCCAAGATTAGAACTGCTTCCCTATAGGGTGTGTATTACTGTTCATGGAGCAATTTATTTTTCTAGAGGCAAATCGTAGGTATTCTCCTATCAGTGGAGGAGCAATTTGACCTAGAATCCTAGCTCTTGAGTCTCATGGGATCTGTCCTAAGTGGGTCTATAACCCTCTTCCTGCTCCAGTCCTTAAAGACCTGCTTTTTGGCCTTCAGCCCTGAAGGAGACACTGGACGCCATGTTTTGCCCGTGCCAGTAAAGCATGTATCTCCCTGTCTTGTGGAAGAATATGTCATTTACATAACACACTCAGCCCATCTGGCACTTAGGATCCATCATTCAGTTAGATATTTAGGCTGTGTCCTAGTCTAGTCATAATAAAACCATTATGAAAATCCAGGGAGAAATGCATTTTTCTTGGGCAGATATTAGTTTTTAAATTAGGACATCTCCCTCTGTTATTAATTATTTTTGTATGAAAATACCATAAGTGATTGGATCAAATTATAAATCAGTCATCTGCCAAATTAAAGTCTTAAAATCACCATCATTACTGGGTTATGCTAATGTGAAACTCAGGAAACATTAGAATATTCTTACATATCTAACAAGTAGAGAGATAGGCTGTTGTCTTCCCAGATGCCTCATCTCCTAAACCACCCACCTCCTTACCATCCTTCTAATGAATGTTCATACATGAACACACTTACACACACAAGCACAGCCCCAGCAACAATCTAGCAATAGATGAATGTGATTAAAGCCCTAGATCCATAAATCTTGTCACATTTGGAATAATGACTTACAGGCCTCATCAGTAGTGATCAGTGATTCTAACCGGTTCCTATCACTCTGGAAGCTTGATTCCAAATCTATCTGGTCTTGTACTTGGGGAGATACACAGAGCTATCAAGTAATTTAAGACAAGATGGGTAGGGGGAGTATTTTATTAACAAGAGAAACTTCAGTAGACATTAAGGGCAATATATTTATTGCTCAGAAAAATTAACCTGTTTGATATAAATTGTGTGTGTGTGTGTGTGAGAGAGAGAGAGAGAGAGAGCGCAAACAATGAGTGAGCACAGGGAGGAGGAGGGGCATAGACATAGGGAGAGGGAGAGAGAATCTTATGCAGACTCCCCACTGAGTGTAAAGACCAACACAAGGCTTGATCTCAAGATCCTAAGATCATGACCTGAGCTGAAATCAAGAGTCAGATGCTTAACTGACTGAGCCACCCAGGTGCCCCTGTTCAGTATAAAATTTTAGCAAATTTCATGAGTACCACCTTCTGAAAACTTTATTTTTTCCAGATTTATTATGATTATAATTGACATAACTGTGTAAGTTTAAGGTGTACAATGTAATGATTTGGCACATGTCTATTTTGTGAAGTAAGCACAAGATTGGTTAATAATCCATCAACCCATGTAGTGACAATTTTTGTGTGCATTTGTTGAGAACTTTTAAGATCTCCTCCTAGTGGTTTTTGCATGTACAGTACTCTGGTATTGCTAACTATAGTCACCACACTGTGTATTATGTCTCCAGAACTTACTCATTGTCAAACTAGAGGTTTGCACCCTTCGGCCACCTTCCTTCACTGTCCAGCCCCCCATCCCTGACAACCACAGATCTATTGTTTCTCATGAGTTCATTTTTTTTTTTTTTTTTTTTTAGATTCCCCATGTGAGTGAGATTGTACAGTATTTGTCTCTCTGTGTCTGGGAAAGGTTTTAAACAATACATTTATTAATATATGAGTAATATAGTAAAGTTATTATTTAGAGTCAGAGGCCAACTCTGAATTCATAGGGTATCAGGCAGTTACATACAAAATGAAGGAGGAAAAATGCTAGGTGCACAACCACTAGCAGGAAAATGCAGAGTCTGGAAACCCGAGATTGTGTGAAAGTGTTGCAGAAGAAGGTGAAGTCTGGAATCAGAAAGGCCAGGTTAGCGATCCACTGTCTCTGAAACTCAGCCGTGAGACCAAATCTGCCTTCTGGGTTAAGATGGACATCAAGGAGGTGTGCGGGCAGGTGTTTGTAAACTCCAGTGGCATCTCAGTTATGACTTATCATCATCATCATTACTTGATGATGTAAATCAATATTTACAATTAGACTGATTTTTATCAAGCAGGGCACTGAGTTTTGGTCTCTAGAAAATAGCAAGCACAGGTTTGTTTTGTTTTATTTTGTTTTGTTTTTTTCGGGAAGATGGGAATAATTCCCTAATCCACCTGACTTATTAGGGATATCTCTTTCGACAGACGACCTTTGATTTCCTTTCCTGAGGTGTTTTTTGTTTTGTTTTTTGTTTTTTGTTTTTTTTTAACAGTTGAAATAAAAGGATCTCTCATGGAATAGTTTGGGGCAGAGCGTTTCAAAAATTTTCTAATCGTCCCACGTTTTGCTGAGGAAGGGTCCTGTCTCTCAGGGAGTGATACACAGGACTGGTCCATTTGATAAGGAAAATGAGGCCATGGCCGCATGAAGCCACCTGGGTCACAGGACATGTGGTTGGGGGTATGAGGAATGGCAGAGAGTTAGGGAGACCAGAGGGTCCTGCCACCTGAGACGTAGGACAGTATATAAGCGGGAAGGTGCTCGAAGCCTGTCTCAGGGCATCACGGGCCAGTTCTGCTCAGGAAAGATTTATACTGACATGTCTTCATTATTTCCCACAAAGAGAACCCTACTTGAATATGGATTTTATAAATCTGGCTTTCTCTAGTGCCTTCTGTGTGGTTATTCCTTTTTGCTCTTTTCTTTTTTGGTGAAAGAGAGAGAGAGGTTTTTCAGACAGCAACGCTGACCGGCCCAGAGACGGCGGTCTGATTCCTGGGGGGTCTGGGCTTCTGATCCTGGAGGAGGCAGGCTGGAGACCTAGGCGGGGAGCCCACGTGGGCTGAGGGCCAGGAACTTCAGCTTGGTGATGTGGGGTGCGGCCAAAGAGGGTTGGTTCTTTGATGCTGAGTCAGCAAAGGTGCCCGGAGCATGAGCTCGGGGGATTGTGATGGAAATGAGCAACTTGCATCAGCTGTCCAGAAGCACAGCCTCACGTCAGGCCAGGGCCGCACGAGGGATGCGGGTTAGTGATGGGCTACCAGACTCAGAAAGATCGACCAGGTTCCAGAAAGGAGGTGGCTGCCGAGGACGCAGCCCGTGTCTGCAGCGGAGTGACAGTCTGGGCAGGGGCCTGATCAGCAGCCTCTGACTCGGCTGAAATAGCCTCGTGTTGGGGTCTCCGTCGCTCTCTCAGCTCTGCCTCGCCTCACACAGCTTTTCGGTTTGGATCTTTTCTGCTTGGTCACCCGGCCCCTCAAGCCCTGCTTTTCTCCACTCCTCCATCTGAGAGAGCCTAGATCCTTCACCTCAGTGTATGAACTATGCCGCTCGTCCTTCCCTGCCTTCACGGCTGCCCTTCCCACCCTCCCAGAGCTGCTTGCAATCCCCAGATGCACAGGCCCCGTGGGAGAAGGCGCGCTCCGACGGGGTAGTCTTATCGCCAGGATGGAAGGCAAATACATTCAGCCAGGAGAACCGATTTTGTTTCTACGAGATGCCACCAAGGTCAGGTCAGCAGCTACTCAGTTTGGCCACAGGTAAGGGGGAGGTTGCGTTGGAAATAAATCAATTAAACCAGTTGGATTAAATTGGTCATTTTGGCCCAAATGCTTGATCGCTTTGCACTGGAGAGACACAGCCTTGGAAACACAGTTCCCATAGCAACTATAAGGAGAAGAAATGGCAGTAAGAAACAGTGCATGTGGAATTTATTTTATCTTCTTCTGCCTGACTTCCTGTAGGCCCATCTCCTATCCCCTCAGGCACTGGCCATCTGGGCTCGGTCTTTTTTTTTTTGTAGCAGTTTTCCCCAAGAAAGGACTCTGCATAAAATGCCCTTTCTTATCTGCCTTTGACTGACAGATTGAGATTGTGATTTGCAATTTCGAACTTGAGTCCTCTGTGTCTCTAATGAAATCCTGCCTCAAACTGGCTCCATCCTTTTCCGTTGAATTTAACTGGTTTTCTTAGCTATAGGATTAGGGAGTTTATTGCCAAAAGGGATTAAGATTTTAGCCTCAGGACCCGTTCTGGATGGTTTCTCTCAGGAAACACATCCTTTGGCACAGCGGCCCCCGTGGCTCCGAACACCTGGGAGGAAAATCCGGCTTCACGGGTCCCTCCTTCTCGGCTCCCTGCCCCCCTTTTCATGGGTCACGAGGAGGTGAGTCAGAACGTTCTATGTTTGGGCGATTTATAGACGGACGCTTGATCCCCGTCTTCACCCAGATGTCCATCTTGTGAGCCTTGAAAATGTCTTCCCTAGAGCCACTTGGGGTCCCCTCACATGAGCACGTGACACGGTAGAGCCGCTTCCCGTTGTGCAGAGAATTTATCTCGTCTCCTTGCTGGGACCCCCCCCCCCCCAGGAGAGCGACCTCCAAGTCCTGGTGCGAAGACTTGTGCAAAGAGCTCTCTTGGAGTTGCCCGATCAGCCCCAGTATCACAACTATCACAACCGCAGCTCCAGTCCTTCTGAACTCTTCCTCCTGGGCCACAGGCCACGCTTCTCAGGCAGACGTTCCGAGTCTCGCACACTCTCATCCCAGCCCACCTGCGCAGCTTAGGTCAAACGGAAAACCACACAGATCGTTGGCTTGAGCCAGAATGGCTCCTTGCCGGCCTCCCAGAGCAGCTACGGATCTTGGCTCTGGCCTGGCCTTTCACCTACACGGGCCCCCGTCTACCTCTGTGCTCTTAAAGATCTTTCTCTCCTTTCTCCACTTCAATTTTTTTTTTTTAAATCTCCTTTTAATGCCAGTTTTTATCGTGTGTGTGCGTGTGCGTGTGTGTGTGTGTGTGTGTGTGTGTGTGTGTGGTTGTTATTAGGGGCTGCCTGTTTGGTGCTCCTATCTGTGTAATCGCTGCATGAGAAATGACTGCAAAAACTAGCCGCTTAAAACAGGAGCGTTTACTCTTAGGCCCAGAGGTCTGCGTGGTCGTCCCTCCCTCTCTCCCAGTCACTGAGACCGCCGATCGTCTTTCTCTCTCCATAGTTCGGCTTTTGCAAGATGTCATACAGTTGGGATCATACAGTATGCAGTCCTTTCATCTTGGTTTCCTTCACTTAGTAAAATGCACTTCGGTTTCCTCCCTGGCTTTTCATGGCTTGGTAAGTCTTCTTTTCTAAAGTACCGAATACTCTTCCGTCGTCTGGATGTACCACAGTTTATTCATTTGCCTCCTGAAGCACATCTATGTTGTTTCCGATTTTGACAATTATGAGTGAAGCTGCTGAAAACAACCATGTGCTGGGTTTTGTGTGGACCTGTTTTCAGCTCCTTTCAGTAAATACCAACAAGCGCAATTGTTGGATCACATTGTAAGAGTATGTTAACTTTTGTAAGAAACTGCCAAACCATCCTGCCTTCCCACCAGTGAGGAATGAGAGTTTCTGTCACTCCACATCCTTGCCAGACTTTGGTGGTGTCCGGAGTATGTAAGCATTAGTTAGTAGTTAGTTAGTAGTGATTCTACTAGGTGCATAATGGTATCTGGTTGTGATGTGAATTTGCATTTCCCTGCTGACATAGGATGCAGAACATCTTTTGACACGCTTGTTGCCCACTGCGTATATTCATCTCTACCGCGTACCCAGAGATAGTCCAGAAATGGGTCTCAGAGCTGGGAGAGTAGGTCCAAGGGCTGCTGTTGGTGTGGAGGAGGCAGTGGGTGAGTATTTGCACATTCTCAGGCATTTGAAGTAAAGACCGTGTGGTGGCACTGTGATTAATTGAGATGGGCAGGTGCTGGTATCTTTATTTGGATGGTATATTTACTGGGTCGGCAGGGGAAGCAGAAGAGAGACTGGACCCTGATCAAAAATTTCCCTGAGAGTGATTTAAATCTATTCAAGGGTAAAACATTGGTTCTTTATTACCATCTTTGTAGAAATAATTGCAATATATTTGGTCGATGCCTTCATTTGCTTTTGGCAACAATAGCTCTCTTTGCCTTTTCCTTTCTTCTCTCTGCGGCCTCTGTGGTATAGACTCCAAGGGTCTCCTTGAGAGAATTCTTGATTGGCTTCATGCAGACTCTCAGTGTCTCTGCTGGGCCCTGACAGCCTGCGCTCCCTCTTGCAACTGCCTTGCTGAAGCACGTGGAAGATCTTTCCCCAGATGACTGTTGTTCGCCCTGAGAACGTGGAGAGGCCACAGAGGACTTCCCGGGTGAGATCCACTGCGGAAGGAGGGTGGGATTGCAGGGAAGGTTGCGCTGAGTTCGAGTCACAGCTCTGCCATCTTCTGTCTCTGTAAACCCAAGTGAGGTACCGTTGTGATCTTCATTTCCTTTATTTGAAAATCAGGATATCATTTTCCATAATTGGTACTACTGTAATTGATGATATTCATCGATTGCTTGGAATGTACTTGGAAGGGCAGCAGCAAGGATTAGGGGGAAGGCTGCATATTTTTATGTAAAATATCACAGTTGGTGAGTATGAGGTGTTTATGTTGCACGTCAGTTCTCTTGACTTCGTAGGAGCTTCTGCTTTTGACTCTGTGCTGCCGTTCCTCTCACCACCAGCTCCTCCACACATTTAGAGCCCTTACTTTTATTGAACTTTAACCAAATGATTAATCAACCAATGAGCAAATCATAAATAAATATGTTAATGAGCGCATGCTATCCTGAGGCCCGTAAATAAGTACTTACTTGTGTGATAGGCCAGGAAAATCCATGTCTTTGGAATCTCTTATTCTAGAAAGTCTCAAGCTGTACCTCTGTCCACCTCAGTGGTTTTCAGCCGGACACAATTTTGCTCCCCCCCAGTAGGCACTTGGGAATGTCCGGAGATATTTTTTATTGCCGAAACTTGCGGGGGAAGACGGCTCTACTAGCATCCAAAGGGTAGACTTTTAGGGTGCTGCTCTGTAGCCCTCACCACACAGCACAGCTCCCTGTCCACAGTAAAACATTATCTCCCCAAATGTCAGTGGTCCAATTGGAGAGAAGGGGATTCTTTAAGTGAAGAAAATATTTTGCAAAATCCCACCCTTACTATAAGAATCACGCTGGATGTGGACTTAGGCAGAGGGGTGTCTAATGGTGCTGAACAATTTGGGTAATTCACATTAAGGCTGTAGAAAGCCATGTGGCTCTGGTTGATTAAGTAAATGTAGAGAGCAGTGTCTCTCATCTCATTGCTGCCAGATTAAGGTAAATGACTCCAATTCTTGGCAGAAATTACTGGCAACAGTCTTATTTTCAGGTACCCTAGAACCTGGGATTAAAAAGTCCACAAACATGGGTTGACAACCACAACCCAGGCCCTAAGCTGTCCTGCCTCTCGCTCAGTCAAGCTTTCCTTGTTTTGGATGCTTGCATGATGCTCAGAGAATGACCCATCTGTTCCTCTGGAGCTCTGAAGGGAGGAGGTGTTTGCACAGCACCCCCTCCCCCACAACCGGACAGCTTGTCCTGGGAGGATCCCAGCCCCCTGCTGCCTGCCACCCAGCCTGATTCCTCCTTGCCCGTCACCGTTCATTCTGCGGACTCTGGGAGATCCTGCCTCTTGGGTTGCATGTGGCACTTGACAAAGATGAGTCCAGGGACTGAAGTGTGCCACCCAGGCTCAACCCATCACAGGTTGTTTCAAATAACAGAACTTTGGTGAGTCATCCCATGGAGGGGTCAAAAGGTAAAAATCAGGGAGGGAGCTAGGCTGAAAACTGGAGAAAGTAACGTCGGACAGTGTGGGTAGCTGTTCACCAAATCCATTTCCTTTTTTGTCCTGAGCGCACAGCTAGACTTTTCTCACCTCCCTTGCGGTGGTAAACTTTGGCCATTTAACTGGCTGGTGAACACAGGGGTAAGTGTTGTTTGCGCTTCATACTCGACCCATAAAAACTTGCCACGTATTTGCCACCTGGATTTGGATGTTTAGAGCTGCCTTGAAAGCTGTGTGTTGAAGATGGCAGAGACTCTTCCTCCCAAAGTGAGGTGAGAGCCAGGGGATCAGTAGCAAGAACATACCCAGAGTCTGGATAGAACTGAGCTGGGGACCAGAGAAGTCAGCTAGCGGCCCGCAGCAGGGAGACACTGGTGATGAGAAAGAAGGGGGGTGTGGGATTTTTACAAAGCACGTATGATTTGCCAGGGAGCTTTCACTCTGGCTGAATCTTGCAGATACCATTAGTTTCCTGGACAATGATTTTGGACAGTCAGAGAGGGATTTGATAAACTCATAAGACTAGAGAATAATTATGTTCCTGTGATAAAAAGCACAGTCTTCACTCTGACCCATCTGCCTGGGGAAGGCAAGTCAAAGGAAGATGATTTCACTCTAGGAAACATCATTAATGTCCTCCTCTTATCAACACCTTTCAATTACTCTGGCCAAGTATTTTTCCTTTATTCTCTTTAGGGTAAAAAGGAATCCTTTTTACCTAAGAAAAAAGTACACTGCTAAAAAACCAAATAATTCTTTACTGAACTTTCTACTAGAAGTACCCTCAGGTTTTAATTAATATTTCTCTTTTTTCCCCCACCTCAAACCTGGCCTTCCTGAGCAGCACAGGTGCCCATAGAAATCATCTGGAAATGGCCTGGGAGCTTGTTTAATGTCACTGCCTAATCACTTTGCTAAATGTCACTGCTTCAGAACATGCATTTTTATCTTCAATTCCTCCTCTTCTCATCTTCCCTCTCAGGTAGGAGCCTTTCAATAAATCTTCAAGGAAGAACAAAAACTTCTACAGTTGGCTTTCTTTTTTATTACCCCCTAGTATTCTGGGAGAGATTTTAGGCAAGGAACACTTACACAAATGGCCAGATAGTGTTTCTCTTGCAATGAGGAATGCTGTATTTTGTGACAATTAAGATTCCTTCTAATGCAGAGATTTAGAGCTTTAGGTTCTCCTGTCACTTCCAAACTCCTGCAGGTTTAGTGAGGCTGTCTGCCCCCTTGCTCCCCTACCCTCTACCCTCTTTATGTACCTAAGAGCATAAACAGCACTTCTCAGCTTTCTGTACATGTTTTATTGCTGTAGATAATTCCTTTGCTCCTCCTTTCAGCTTCTTCTCTTACCCCGGACTTTTATTCCATGCTCATTTTCTCTGCCTTGCTGATAAGTAAAGGACAGTGGTACATTTAAATGTATTTTAAGCAGACCACAAAAAGGAAAGTACAATGTTACTCATTCTTTGGGACCTTAGCATGGAGGAGTAGCACCGCTGAGGGTGATGAGTTAGAACTGAAGAGAGAAATAGACGTCAGCGTAATAATAGAATTCAACATCCCACTTTTAATAATGGCTAGAATATCAGATCAACTACCTGTAAGGAAATAGTAGATCAAATGGGCCTAGTAGGCCCATATTGAACTTTCCACTGAACAGCCGCAGAAAAGGGCACATGGATAGGTCACATTAGGCTACAAAAAAATCTTAACAAATTTAGCATGGTTGAAATCATACCAGGTATCTTTTCTGAGGAAAATAGAATGACCCTAAATATCAATAACAGAAGAAAAATTAGAAGATCCACGAATAGGTAGAAATTAAGCAACATACTCTTGAACAACCATCAGGTCAAAAAAGAAATCAAAAAGGAAAACAGAAAATATCTTGAGACAAATGAGGGTGGAAACACAATGTACCGAAATTTATAGGATGGCCCTAAGGCAGAACTAAGTGGGACATTTAAGAGTGACAAATGCCCATATTAAAAAAAGAAGAAAGATCTCAAGTATATAACGAGCTTTACAGCTCAAAGAGAAAAAGAATAAACTAGTCCCAAGTTTGGCAGAAGGAAGGAAAATTAAAGATTAGAGCATAAATAATATTTTAAAAAGTAGAAAAATCAATAAAACTAAGAGTTGGTTTTTGAAAAGATAAATAAAATTGGCAAATGTTTGTCTAGAATAACAAAGAGAAAAGAACATGCCCCAGAAATAAAAATGATGAGATTACTTATGAACGGTTACGTACCAAACCATTGAATAGCCTCAAACATATAACTTCCTAGAAACACACACCCTGCAAAGAGTAATGAAAAAAAAAAAAAATAGAAAACTTGAGCAAGTCAATAGTAAGTACGGAGATGGAATCAATAATCAAAAACCACACAATAAAGAAAAGCCCAGGCCCAAATGGCTTCACTGGTGAATTCTACCAAACATTTAAAAAAGAACTAATTCCAATCCTTCTCATACTTCTACAAAAGTTAAAGAAGAGAAGACACTTCCAGATTCATTTTGTGAGGCCAGCATCGTTCCGATTATCAAAGTCAAAGACACTCATTTGAAAACGTGGCCCTGGAGCCCGGAAGGAACTTTCTGAGGGCAGCGGTGATTCACACTGCTGGCAGCCTCTCTCTTCCAGGAAGACACATGTTCTTAGACCCAGAGAGGAAGGTGGCTTCCACTCTGAGACCAAGTGACCTGGCATTACAGAGACTGGATGTGGTAGGCTCTGCCCAGAGAAGGAGAGTGGGGGCATTTGGAATGAAGCACGTGGTCAGAGGGGACTGAACCAGGATGCCTGGGTAACCCCCAGATGACTCTGTGTGAGGCGAACTGTGGGGGTAGTGTAGAAAGAGCCATGAGTTGGGGGAGATTGATAGACAACCATTCTCTGTCCCCTTTCCGTGACTTTCTGTGCTTTTTCTCTACTTGAATCTTATTCTCTACCGTCACCCACACAGTTTCATCCACTGGGCAAGCTTGAGCTCATTCTTTGAGAATCATCTTCAAGAATCCTCTTCTGTGAGACTTCCCATGGCTCCCAGAAGAAGGTGCTTTCTTTCTCTTGTGTCTGGTGGGTCACGTCTAGGCCTGTCATTGTACTGTATACCACATTGCTTCATTGCCCCCAGTAGATAAAAAGGCACATTATAGTTTTTTAATAAATAACCACAGATTTTATAAGTAATAAATTGAGTGATGGTAGGAGCCAAATATTTCTGTGAAGTAGAGAGGCCTAGAGAAGGAAGTGTTATAGAAAGTAGGCATGGTTGCTACACGGATAGTTTAGAGAGGTCTACACACATTTACTGCCAATGAACCGGGGGGTCTAGGATGGGGAGAGTCAACAGAATCATATCTTGGGTGATTTAAAAGTGATTGAAATGTTCCTAAAATCTAGTGGGATAAGCTTGGTTGTCCTTGGTGAAATTAGCTTAAGGAAACTGAATCTCAAGATAATTCTGCCTCTTGTTTTTTACATACCAATAAAACACAAAATCTGGAATGGGGAAAAAACTCTTTTTCCCAGATAGAAAACTGGTGATCTCTGCTTAGCTGAGCATCATCTTCCTGGAATATCCTGTCATGTCATCTAGCCTTAATCTCCCTGAATATTTAGCACATCTTTGTATGCTTCTATACAATTATAATTGGCTTACATATGAGATATATATGCTTAGAGGTGCCATAACTGTGGTTATGGATTGTGTTTACAACTAAACTCTCCTAAGGTATCTAGGTCTTTGCTTTTCACACAAGAGATGTGAAATCACAGAATGTTGGCATATAACCTAAAATTCTCATTTTGCAAAAGAGAAAGCTAAGCCCCAGACATTGTACAGACTCGTTCTATATGTTTGTTTAAGCAAGGGATCATCACGTCTTTCATTCAACAAATACTTCAGTGACTTGATGTCTACAAACATAAAGATGTTGGATGCAGAGATGAATGACACGATCCCTGACATCAAGAACGCCACCATTTTCTTGAGAACAGACATAGAAACAGCAGTATACTGTCAGTGCAGTGTATCCTTTGATGTAAATCTTTGAAAAACAGTTTGCTGATATATACTTTCTTTTTTTTTTTTTTTATATGACGTTGGTCCTTCAGTTCCACTCCAAAGGAATGATTCAGTGGGAATAAATTTGGATGTAAGTGAAGATTTTTAGAGTGGTTTTTCTCCTTTTTAAACAATAATGTCTAAATCTTATGATGGTGTTGCTAGATTTCAGAATAATCTGTGGTTTATGATACATGGAATTCTTTGCATTCATTAAAATGTACGCAGAAGGGCAGCAGGATGACAGTTGGGTAAACCTCTGCCTTCACCTCAGGTCATGATCTCAGGGTCCTGGGATCGAGCCCCTTGGCCTGCTCCCTGCTCAGCGGGGAGTCTGCTTCTCCCTCTTTCTCTGCCCTCTCCTCCACTTCCCCTGCTCGTGCTCTCTCCCTCTCTCCCAAACAAGTAAATAAATTTTTTTTAAAATTAAAAGGAAAATGTATGCTGAGGAAGAATATTAACATAGAAAGATGATTGTGACATATTTATTTTTTGAGAGGCAAAAAAGTACCATTGCAGTTTATATTTCATGAACCTATTTTTTAAATGTATATCTTTATTTACGCCTAGAAAAAAACTTGAAAGTATTAATAGTCATCTCCAAATGGTAAACGACAGATACTGTTCTTTTCCTTGTTTCTCTTGGCTGTATTTTTTAAAATGTTTTACAATGAATACACATTTGCTTTAAGAGAAAAAAAAATGACTTCTAAGAAAAAAAAAAGTTATCTGGAAATCAAGGCAGCCCTTTAGTTCCTGAATATCTGGATCTCTCCATATGGTGCCGGGGAAGGGGCGGGGGAAAGGTCTGACCCACGCTGACCCATTCAGCAGTGGCCCACTGGACGTGAGCAGTTTTTTCTCTGAATTGTCCAATTAAGCATTAAGTGCAAATCCTTTTTTTTTTTTTTTTTTTAATTTCACGGAGGAAAGCCTAGAACAAATATTTTCTCTATATCTTCATGAAGAAGAAACAAGCAACAAGTAAATACATCAGAATCAAAGATGTTTTGGAAAAATACCCAGAGCATCTGAGAACACAGAATGCTCACGGATCCCATTCCCTCTGTCAGGTGGTTTTTGGGTTTTTGTTCACTCTCTTCTGCCAATGAGTTGTTACCTCCTCTCTTTGAGCTCCGTGTCCCTGCCAGCTTCCAAGGGGATCCCAGATCACCAAAGATCTCTTCGTGTTCCCTGCTGGTCTCGTGTCTCAGGTTCTAGTCTTTGAATAAGCGTAATTCAGACACACACAACAGCAAGTTGCCCTGAACATCCTACTTTCTGATTGTCCAGGGTAGACAGGTATTTACTGATTATTAGATCTCACTAATCTCTGTTCTCAACCAACTGCTTTCAATCTGTTAGGAAAGGCATCAGCCCGACATCGAAAGGACAGACAGGCAAATTCAATGGGTGCGCTGCACCAAGGTCAGAGCGAAAACAGTATTTACCTCGCAGAGACCTCCGGCACTCAGACAGATTAAATTAGAACCAAAACGAGTACATGCCTTCCTCTGTTTACTTAGTTGGCAGGAGGTGCTTTATTTTATATAGATCACATAACCATCATTGAAAATGTATTCTATTTTTAAAGTGTCACACCCCATCAGAGAGAGAGGCTGGCTTCTTAAAGGACACAGTGTAGTCTAAGGAGGCACAGAAGGAAGAAAGAGGCAGAGAGTGAACATTTATTGACCATCTCTGGGTATCTGTCTCCTGCGACTCCCACTCTGGAATCCTCACCGATCCCAATTCTGCAGCCTTTCAGGGAGTTATTATGATTCCCATTTCACAGATGAAAAAACTGAGGTTGAGTTTCAGAGAGCTTAAGACATAAATCCATGGTTGCATGGTTGGTTAAGCGGCAGGGACAGATTTGAGACACAGATTTGCCAGATCCCAAAGCCGGTGCCTTATTATAAAGCATCCTACCATTTCTGCAGGTCAGACAGAATGAATACCATCATGTCCTGGTAAATCAAAAAGGAGGCACAGAGATCAAGTGACAGGGGAAAGCAGACTTGGTGTTTAGACATTGAAAGCCTTCTAGGAAGTGTGACATACTTTCCCACGCTGCTATCAGTGGAGTCTGGGAGATGGGGAGGAAGTCAGGAAGAGAATCTGATGAGGTCTTTGCTCCTTTGCCGACAGACACTCAGTGGGACCGACCCCCAGCACAGTCAAGGTGGAGACAGTCAGTACCTCTGGTGTTGACCGGGCCTGCTGCTTCAAGGTGGGCACAGCGTGTAGGCCTGCGGTGGGAAGCCAGTGCCCAGGAGATTCAGCCTAGACGAGGCATGTTCCCTACCTTCAGCATGCTGCCGGCCGTTCCTAACCACCCCCGAACCCCTGTCTTTGTTCTTCAGGCTTCTGATTTAAAGTCAGCCTCGGCTCTGCTTTAAGGGCTTATAAGCAGTGATTCTACCATTAGAGATTTGTTTCATTTGTGGGGAGTGGTGGTGGGATGGGCTTGTCTTTCTGATTTAGAGAATCAGGACCGAGGTTTGAGGTAACCCGTTCTTCATTGACCTCCTTCTCTCAAAAGCTCTTCCCCTTGAAGCTTATTTGGATCCTGATCCCCTGCAGACCTTTTTCCAGGCTCTCCGTACCATGCTGGGCGTAGCAGGATTCTGCACCCAGAGAACCACTAGGTCACAGTCCTCCAGGCTGGAAGATTTCAGTACAACTTAGCTCTCCCATACCCCATCTCCTTCGGTGCTGAGAGGTAACTGGTTACTTAATCTAAAGTAACCTAAAATCTTAATCTAAAATCATGGAATTGCAACTTTGACTCGGGAAGTTGTTAGAGTTTCATCTCGGATCTCTTCCGGTTCAAGTACTTCCCCATTCAGCAATAGTTATTTGAAGCTTGGTCTTAGGTTCAGTGGAAATACTCTTATAGCTCCTGCTCACTAGTGCCAATTCTGTCTCCACGATTAGTGTGTAGCCTACAGAGCAGCAGTATTAAAAAATGCTTAAAAAAAACCCCTGAGTACCTGAATGAGATTGTTGAGAGAGGCTGCTTAAAAGAGGAGGTGTAGTAGGACAGTCAGCTCTAGGCAGACCACTTCCATGAGTTACCTCCGAATGCTCATGGATCCCATTCCCTCTGTCAGGAGGGGTTTGGGGTTTTTGTTCTTCGCATGAAACCAGCCAGGGGTAGGCAGGCCTCCAGTTCAGGCTATAAATCATCTGAGGACAGCTTCTGTTGTCAAACCTTTAGAGAGGATGGGCTATGTAGGAAGAAAATCTCAGGCTCCAGTGTGGTCCCACTTGGGGGACCACAAGACTTGGTCTCATCCCAAACCGAGCTGAAGGTCTGGCTAGAAGAAAGAGGTGGAAGTAAATACTTGGTGAGTTTTCCACAATTGGCTTGCGAGTAAACACATGCTAATTAGATAAGGCCTGGTGCAGAGTATCGAACACATTTTATCGGTGTAGAAACAAACAGTAGGAACTTGGTGCATTGTGTGAGGCTGAGTATAGCTCGCCCACCCACTGCTCATCGAAAGCAAAGCAGCCATAACCTCAGCAAAGAGCGGGTCAACTCAGGGTCTTAGCGAGTGCCCAGGCCACACCA
>CM053613.1:85433116-85467567 GCA_028646535.1 Procyon lotor | reverse complement strand
GGAGTCTCTTACGGTTTGTTTCCTTCCCCATCCATCCTGTTTCATTTTTCTTCCCCACCACCCCCCGGCCCCCTGACATGCCTCTCAAATTCTTCATATCACAGAGATCATGTGATAATTGTCTTTCTCTGACTGACTTATTTCGCTTAGCATAATACCCTCCAGTTACACCCATGTCACTGCAAAAGGCCAGATTTTTTTCTCTTAATGGCTACATAGTTTTCCATATATTTTCATATATATCCATACACACACACACACACACACACACACACACACACACAGACACACATCTTCTTTATCCACTCATCTGTTGATGGACATCTAGACTCTTTCCATAGTTGGGCTATTTGCTGTTTACATTCTTTTGTTGAGGTTGTGTCTTCATAAGCTTCTCCGCAGGTGTAAGTTGAACACTTCTGTTGCACGGTCAAAACAGGATCAGAGACCACGGATACTGACAACTGATTTACCTGTTTTCTTCTGTCTTTTACCATATCTGTATCTACTGACTCATCTTAGTTTATAACTTAAACCCAAAAAACCTACAGAAATATTTTGTGGTTTGTCTAGGAATAATACATTATTCCTAGATGTATTATTGCATTATTTTTGGTGAAGACAATAATTTTGTATAGTTTATTTCAATCTAAGTCAACTGTGAGTTTTGTTTGTTTTTTTTTATTACCCTTAAAAAAAGTATTACCCTTAAAGAGCTTTTGAAAATGTTTTATTTAAATTGGAGTTAATGTACAGTGTAATATTAATTCCAAGTGTACAGTATAGTGATTCAGCACTCCACACAACACCCAGTGCTCATCACAAGTGCCCTCCTTCATCCCCATCACCTGTTTCACCCATCCCCCACCTACCTCCCCTCTGGTGACCATCAGTGTGTTCTCTATGGTTAAGAGTCTGTTTCTTGGGTTGCCTCTCTCTCTTTCCCCCTTTGCTCATTTGTTTTGTCTCTTAAATTCCATATAATAAGTGAAATCACATGGCATTTGTCTTTTTTGGACTGATTTATTTTGCTTAGCATTATACTCTCTAGCTCCATCCACATAATTGCAAATGGCAAGATTTCAATTTTTATGGCTAAATAATGTTCATATATAATAATGTTCACTTTCTTTATCCATTCATCAGTCAGTGGGCACTTAGACTGTTTCCACAATTGGCTCTTACAGATAATGCTGCTATAAATATCAGGGTGAATGTATCTCTTTGATTTAGTATTTTTGTATTCTTTAGGTAAATACCTAGTAGGGCAATTACTGAATCAGAGGGTATTTCTATTTTTAACTTTATGTGGGGCCTCCATATTGTTTTCCACAGTGGTTACACTAGTTTGCCTTCCCACCGACAGTGCAAGAGGGTTCCCCTTTCTCCATAGCCTCACGAACACCTGTTGTTTCTTGTGTTGTTGATTGTAGCCATTTTGACAAGTGTGAGGTGCTATCTTGTGGCTTTAATTTGCATTTTCCTGATGATGAGTGATGTTAAGCATCTTTTCATGTATCGTTGGCCATCTGGAAGACTTCTTTGGAGAAATGTCTGTTCATGTCTTCTGCGCATTTTTAATTGGATTATTTGGTTTTGGGGTGTGGAATTTTAGAAGTTCTTTTATAGTTTGGATACTAATCCTTTCTTGGATATGTCTTTTGCAAATATCTTCTCCCGTTCTGTAGGCTGCCTTTTAGTTGCTTTTTATTTTGATGAAGCCCCAATAGTTTATTTCTGCTTTTATTTCCCTTGACTCAGGAGGCCTATCGAGAAAGAAGTTTCCATGAAACTTGCCCAGAAACACTTGAAAGATTTCTGTAAATCAACATAATCATGTAATGCATTCTATGATACAATAATAATATAAGACTGTCTATTGGACTCTTTTTTTTTTTATTTTTTGGTTTCTTGTTGTTAATGATCGTAAACTTATTTGAAAGAAAATATACCTGTGTTTCCAATAATCAAATGGCATTAGAGACAAAAAACAATCCATGCTTCCCTTTCTCACTAGCGCATCAGACCCATGTGTGCAGCGGCCGTCTCTCCTCCTCCGCAAGGTGTTTCTCTATCCATTCAGAATGGAGTCAAAGGTTGCTTTCATGTCACCAACTCACCATACCTCCATAATTTTAAATAATCCATGAGCCCTGTGTAGAACCGTATGTACTCTGGATGTTCTCATCATCTTCTACTTTCTATGCAATAAAATCATTGGGAATGGAGAGGGAGGCTTAAATAAAGGAAGAGGGGACAAGACTAAAATCCCACTGTACATGGGAGAATGTAACAATTTCCACTTCCAGAATGCTTTCTGTATGCCAGGAAATTTCCATATATGTTTTTGAAATCATAAAGTAGAAATTGTCATTCTCATGTTACAGAGGTAGCATCTGAGCCTCACAGAAATTAAATGATTCAACACAATTTTCAGAATTATTGGTGGTCGGACTAGGGTCCGTACCTGATCATCTCCACTGACGTTGGTCTAAATCAGCAAACTTGCAGGCCTGCACCCAGTTCAAGATCAGGATATTTTGTTTTGCTTATCGGCCCTGGGGTATGCTCCTCTCGGCCATTTTCATTCTCTTGTATATCACACATGTATTTTCTCTTCTGGTTCCTAGTAGCACTTAGAGTGTGTGGTCCCTGTCCCTCCTGTAACGGATGACTGTGGGCTCTGGAGCCAGACAGTTAGGTGTTTCAGTCGGGGCCGAGCCAGTTACTGCCGGAGTGTGTGCTCAGGGTTAGCCATACCTAGGTCAAACAGCTTTGCAGAGTTTCAAAGGAAACCCAGGTAAAGGGCTGGGCATTTGGTGAACATTTGTGCCGTCTACAATCCCCTCCATCCATTGTATCACCATCCATTGTAAAATCACTTTGAAAAATTTATCCATGCTCTGTTGCCTCTGAAGACTATTTCTAGAAATAGACTATGTGTATATCTAGAAACTGAGGCTACAGTCTCAATTGCTACTCTAAGAGGATATCAGACCAGCATTCTTCCTGCCCCCATTTCTACTGAGGTGTGGAATTCCTTTTTTTTTTTTTTTTTTAAAGATTTTATTTATTTATTTGTCAGAGAAAGAGAGAGATCACAAGCAGACAGATAGGCAGGCAGAGGCAGAGGGTGAAGCAGGCTCCCCACTGAGCAAGGAGCCCGATGTGGGACTCAATCCCTGGGATCATGACCCAAGCTGAAGGCAGCTGCTTAACAAACTGAGCCACCCAGGTGTCCCTGAGGTATGGAATTCTTACAGAGAATGTGAGACTAGTCTTCATTTTTATGTGCAATATAACAGAAATATGCAATAACAACAACAAAAAAGAGTCATAATGGGGGAAATGTGGGAAGATTGGTCAAGTATTTCCTGGGAGTTGGGTGTTGCTATGCTGAAATTCTACCCCTTCTATTGTCATCTTTGGAGAGAACAGTCCAAGTAAAACTTTTCTATCCTTTTACTATTTTTTTTCCTCTTGTTTTGATACCAGAGAGATAAGAAACTATCTAGCAAAGTAGGGATAGGTGGTGAGGAAAAAGGAAGAAAGAAACAAGTCAGAGAAATACAGAAGAGGTCAAATATTACTCCTTTTCATGCCTTTAGGCTTTCATTCTAAAATAAGCTAAAGTTGTGAAGAAAGAGAAAATATGTGGTTAATTGGTTTTTGAATTTTTATGAGTGTCTGAGAGAAAATTCTAATTCCTGAATTGTCCTTGTATTCTGATTTAAAAGGATATAAGAATGTCTTTTAACTAAACACCTTTAGTGTAATCCAAATCATAATCCAAAAAATTATGGTACCTATCAAATTTCTACTCAGCAGCAGAGAAACTATTTCTGGGTACTCTCTAAAGTTAACAGTGTAACAAACCAAAACACCAAGTTTCATTTGAGTACCTCAGATGTGTGTGTTCAGCATGTCCCTTCCACTACATTGTTGCCTTTGTCTTCCTCGGAAACACTCCAGCTTTTCTCTCCATATGTTCTGTTACAAAAATAAAAAGCATAGTTGATAGCAGCTGACCTAGAGAAAAGGTAACATCGAGTGCAGAAAGAAATCTTAGTTGTCTCATGTGTGTATTTCCTAGCCCATCATCCTAGGTGGTTGATAATTCCCAGGCTATTTTAAAGCTGTATTGTAACATTGTTTCATTTGTTTTCTTTTGCAAGCATAAAATGACTATAGACAATGGAGGGGAAAAAGTTTAAGAGACAAAAGGTTGAAAAGCATGAGGCCATTTGGCTTTCTTTCTTGAGTCTCAAAATAAATACAGTCATGTTTGCTTCATAAGGAAGAGAGAAACAAGAGGATTTGAGATGGCCACCCACCATGTTCACAAGTCACTTACCATCACTGTGTTCCCTCAGAATCTTCAAGAGCACTGAGTGTGCCCAGTGGCAGATCAGTGACCTAAATTAAGTGTTTCTCGCTGTGCATTTTTGTGTTGTAGAAAACACAATCCAAAGCTGAAATCAAATCCAGTGAGATCACTTCATTCTTTGTGTGAATCTTTGTTTAACATGGAAGGCAACAATTTTTGTTGGAACAGTGTATGCTCCTCCAAATGCTCTTGATTGATCCCTGAGACCTGATTTTTTTTTTAATTTGTTATAGATTGACTTATTAGAGAATTCCCAATGGTCTTATTCCATCTTGATCAATTCGACAACTCCCAAGTAAACAGTAATTGAAATTGTCATAAAATATGTGTAGGGCTCAGGATGCCCATCTCTTCCTTTGGATCAATGTTCCCTAGCTGTGCAGAGAGAAGTCGTATGTCTAGGGCAGTTGTTTTCAACCAGGGGTGATTTTGTAGCCCCATCCCTGTGACAGTTGGCAATGTCTAGAGCTATTTTTGATGGTACCCCGGGAGAGGTACTACTGGCATCTGGGGAGTAGAGGCTGGGGATGCCTCCAAACAAATGTATCAGTTTTCTATTGCTGCATAACATAGCAGCTTAAAACAACATTCCTTTATTAACCCACAGTTTTTTAGGTCAGAAGTCTGGGAGATTGGGAAGTGTGCTTGACCAGGTTATCTACTGAGAGTATCACAGGGCTGAAATCAAGGTGTTCTTTAGGTTGGGCTCTTAAATGGAAACTCTGGGGGAGAATCCACTTTTAATCTCATTGACATGTTGGCAGATTTCAATTCCTTTTGGTTTTAAGACTGAGGTCCCTACTTCCTTGCTGGTTCTCAGATATTCTCAGCTCCCATAAGGCACCCACCTGTGTTTGCATATGTCCCTCTCCATCTTCTAGGTCAACAACAGCATGTTGAACTCCCCCCAGATCTCCCCATCCTGACCTTGTGCTTTGAATCTCTGACTTTTCTTCTGACATCAGCCAGAGAAAAATTCTTTTTTTAATGGGCTCGCCTAGTTGGATCAGGCCTTTCTGAATGATCTCCATAACTGAAGGTCACCTATTTGGATTTTTAATTACATCTACAAAAGTCTTCACCGCAGCCCCCATTAGCTTTTGAATAATTGAATAATTGGAAGAGGGGGGACCAGCTTGAGAGCTTCGTTGATTACCACAGTCTGTAATGCACAAGGCAGTCTCTCATAACAAAGCATTATCTGACCCCAAATGCCAGTACGGCTGAGATTGAGAAACCCTGGAAATACGTTTAGCTTCTCTTTCTCACAGAAGGCCCTTGAGAGAAGTACTGGCTTTCTGACCATGACTCAAAACTCTCATTTCCAAAGAGTTGTTGGTCACAAAGATGTTATGAGTTATTTGACATCAGCTGGTCCATCTTTCTTTACCCATTGACCGCTCTAGCTTCACATCCATCAGTCTGTGTAGTTTATATTCTTCTGTTCTTTGATGCAGGTGGTATTTTATTTACATATATTAGGGAAAGAGAAGAATGTTTTTTGCCTTTGGTCAGATAATCAGAATATAATCATCATGTAATTAGAATGAAAGTTCCTGATTACAGAGACTTTTCCTTGGTCACCGATACCCTGAGCACCTAGTGCAATTGGTGGCACGTGGTAGGGACACATTATTTGTTGAAGGAATGACTTCTCCAGTCAGGGACAATACAGCAAGACAAAACTTGACTTTTGGTACAGATACTCAGATTTAAATGTGTCTGTGTCTTGATTAGACAATGCTTTTTATTATGAGGTATAAAGAGATAAAGCATATGTTTATGCAACTAGAGATTAAAAATATCTTCATAGGTATATAGGCCTTTCTAAAACTTAGAGCGGCCACCTGGTTTAAACTCTTACGCTTGTATGAAATCTCGATAACCTCTCCTGATGGGTCAGTCTAGTTTGGATTTTAAACTTTTCAGATGGTGTCACAGGATTTAGATGCTTTGGAATAGAGATCTTCCAAGTTTTTTTTCTGCTGAAAAAAATTCAGCAGAATTTACTCCCTAAAGAATTTTGGAAAATCATGGATTCCTTTGGATATTTTAATTTGACATCTAAAATTTTTTAACCATAATATTTGTAAAGAATTAATTTCTGCTATGTCCCATACGATGTATGTACTTTAAATATATTTTTCAGAACATCAGATTGATAGATTTAGTTCATCAGTTTGTATGACATGTTTTCCATACCATCTATCAGGTAAATGCAGCTCAAATTGTTAAATCAAAATTAGACAAATGAGGTTTACTTTTTGTGCAAAAGGTCTGGATTCATTTTTCAACTTAAATAAACTAGAATCTTTGTATGCCTGTGACAACTTCTCACTTCTAAATTCTCATTCTAAGATAATCAATATACAGATAGACATAGAGCCTTAAAATGAGTCTGTCACCTGGATGAAATCAGGCACTGCCCCATCAGTATTTCTTACAAATGACCCTGATGCTTTGCTGTCACCTTATCAGGAATTACACAACCGCATGTTATTCCTTTGTTTTTATACCTAAGTAATACGTGGTTGGTGAGGATTGGCGAATATGAGTTCTTTTGTAAAGTTGGAGTGTTGACAAAGAATAAGTTTCAACCTTAAACAGAAACATTTTAGGGAAAAGGACACATAAAGGTTGTGGATTTGGGAAATGATTCCTTGAAAACTATACATACCCATTTACCCCTAGAAAAAAAATCTCAGTGTACTCTCAGGGATCTGAGTCCCCCATTTTGAAGACTGCTGGTTTTGATGACAATCTTCTGCATGATTAGAAATGGCTTTCCAATATCAAAATAGTGAATTGAAATATGCTTTCTATCCTTTATCTGTTCTACTATATTTCAGCTCTCTCATAAGTATCTAGAATAGGATAAATTCATCTTCTATTGATGATGCTCCAAACATTTGAAGATTCTCTGCTTCATCCCTGATGTCTTTCTGTCTCTAAGATTCATATTTTTAGTTCTTAGAATTGCTCATTATCTGTTACTGTTTTCAGTTCCTTTACCCTTATAGTTATCCTCAAACTTATCATAAAGGATCCTCAAGCTTATCAGAATTTTCCTGAATTTTGATGTCCAATACAGTATAATGCTTCTACTGTATAAAATGTTAATCCTAGTAATTTTCTAAGTTTTTTCTAAGGAACTACCATTTATTGAATACTTAGTTTATGCTCAGTGCATAAAATAACACTGCAGAGAAGGTACTGTTGCTATTGTTCTCATTTTACAGATGAGAAAGATTATTACAGATTTTTAATTTTTAATTTTACAGATTATTAATTAATCGCTGGCTGGGCCAGCTGTTGATTTAACAGTAACATGACAGCTTACGGAGTGGAGGGATGCAGGGTCCAGGGTTGTTCAGATAGATGATTGGGCAGAATGTCCAGACCTGAACATCCTCCGGCCAAGTCCCTGTAAATCTGTGAGAAGCCTCGCATGTGTCATGCTGCTGGGATCCAGAATGACGTGCCTAGGTAACCTGGGCACGGAGGGCTTTCCAAACTAGACTCTGCTCCGCCCAAGGGAGTATGTTGAGTGTCTGGTGGACCGCTGCCAGGGGAGGGGGGAGACCCCCCAAATGGGGCTCTGTACGTCCCCTTCTCTGCTTCAGCCAAACAGCTGTGCTTTTTTTGGTTTTACTTGTTCATACTTACAGACAGCAACAGAGATAGAATTGAAATAGGGATAGAATTAGAGATTGTGTGTGTATGCGCGCGCGAGCAAGAGAGAGAGAGAGATCATTAGTTATGAAAAGAATACTGATTTTGGAGTCTGTTTACCTAGGTTTGAAACCTATAATATACTTCCTGTTAATTGATTAAGTGACCTGGGGCATGGTCTTTAGCTACCTTGAGCTTTTGTTTCCTCACCTGACGTATAAGCAGGGAGTCATAGGTTTTTGTTGAGCAAATAAGCCAATGAATGAATGAATGAATGAATGAATGAATGAATGAATAATTTTATACTTTGGCAAAAATAACTTTGCAAGCTTAGGTTGAGGATACATGCTACTGCAGCCTGGCACATAGTAGGTGTTTTGCAGATAATAATAGTAATAGCACTCGTTGTCATTATTGATTCAGTGGTTTTTTTCTGGATTGATGTAACAGGTGCCTATGTGGGACTTCTCTCTACTCTAGATGGAGATCCCTCATCAAAACTGAGAGCAAACATTGTATGTTGCTGAATACTTGGAGTGTGCCTAAGTCAAGAGGGCCATTCCTATTAGAAAGGGAAGACACTGAGAATCTCAGAAGATTCTTGGCCCTCCAGTCTTGAAGGTGTGGCTTGAGAAGTTTGGGGGCAAAAACAGTGGCAGTGTGTCATGTGGAAGAAGTCCTGCTATTGTGCCGGACGTTCCAAAATCATACAGCAACTCAGTGAGCTCAGTGCCTGCAGACCCAGGGGTGTACGTGGTTGCTGTCACTTGGGTTCCTGGGGCTTGAATTCCACTACCCAGTGACATCCAAGTCTATGGGCACATTCATTTTCTGGGTAAAACAAATTAGGAACCTATAGCCAATTCTTCTTGAAAAAGAAGGGGAGAGGGGAAGTGTGCTGGGCTTTTGACCTGAAAATTGATGTCTTTACCTAAATCATTTCCAGTTAAATACCATTGTCTTATGGATCACATTCATCTGCTGTAGACTATAAATTCCTCAAGGTAAGACCTTGTCTTCTCATAGGTTATGTAAAATGGTGCAGACACTTTTAGCACTCGTAGTATAACAGGTGGTTATCATTTATAACAAAAGAAAAAGAAGAATGGCAGCCTACTCATGTCCTAGAAGCTTGGTATGCAAAAGGAACTCCTTTATATTTATGTTTATGTTTATGTTTATATTTATATGTTATAATCTCATTACAACATGTTATAAAGTATGCATGTTTCTCATTGGGAAAGCCTGATAACTCTTTCTTCCAAGTCTAGAAAACAGACTAGTGAGAGTTAATTCTAATTATGTAAAGATTTTTTGCTTTACAAGACAGTTTTTCTAAAGAGTCTCTTTAAATAGCCACATCTCTTTTTGGAGTATTCAAAATTGGATTTGCCTCACAAAATGTTGATTAAACTCAACTTTTCAGGAGCAAAGAGATTGTATAAAAATGGGGCATTGGATGTCAAGTGTTATTGGTGAAGTCTCACTTAGTGATCACAAGTGATCACTATTCCATCCACTGAGCCCATCCAAGTCAGAATGTCCAAATATGGCAGGTGGATTTCATAGGGCATTGGGATCCTCATTTTAGGTGGGAAAGCTAAGCCAGCATTGGGGTCATTGGCCGTCATTAACCATGTGAGTCTGGTGGCCAAGGGCATTAATCTGTGCTCTGAATGATCTTGCATTATTCAGCATGTCCTGGTATTAGCTTAAATAGGGATACTTTCTTTAAATTGAGACAATTGTGAAGAAAAATCTGATGCCTTTTATTCAAATAAATGAAAACCAAAATTTACAGGAGAGATGATACATTTCTTACTACATATGTAAGTCATGAGCAAGGAGAGGAAAAAGAGAAATTAGAGTAGGACCAAATAGGGACACAGGGTCCAAAGGGACCCCCAGATTACAGACAACTTTTACTCCTTGTGTCATACTCTTTTTTATAAAATCCTTTACTTGCAAGCAGTAGGGAGGTGTCAGTCATTCCTGCTATCTCCCAGTTCAGATGCATAGCAAGAAAAGGCACTATTTACTGCACCACTCCATTTTGCAGGTAAATATTGTACAGACACTATATTAGACTCAAATATGGGAAGAGAAGACAGGGAGGGAAGAAGAAAATGCACATTTAATAAGAGAAGTGAATGCTTCCAAAGATCATACAGTGTCTTTTACTATTCCAAGCTGGTTTCTCCAATAGAAAAATGAGAATACTTCATTTTAAAGTTGACTACTATAACGAGATGCACTGTTCGTACGTTTGCAAGGTTCCTAAAGCAAGAGTTGATTAATCTCTGCCTGGATGTAGGCAGGGTGATGAGAATCTTTTGGAAAGTTCTTGTCCCTTGTGCTGAAGGCTATTGTTAATACTACCGCAAAGTAAGGGGTAAGCCCAGAATTTTCGTAGGACAGTTTATTTCTCTACTCCTCTACTGTCGCCTTCCTGCCTTGTAAGCCTCGCGTGTGCCTTGTGTGCTCACGAGTGTCTAGATTTTAAGAGAGAGTGTTTAATATAGGGAGTGGGTCTTGGGCCTGGAGATGAGTGTGTGAGCGAGTAGAGGAGAACCACGAGTCAGGTGAAGTGAGAGGTAAGTTGAAGGCTCTGGTGGAGAGGAAAACAGTTAATTTGCATTGTTCAATGTTAAATACACGTTCGGTTTGTATTTCATGCTTTGCCACGCACGTTCGGAAATGCCCCTCTCATTTCTCATATTCATAGTTTCTGCTCAGAGCCAGGCCAGCATAGACAGGCTTGCAGAGGAGAGCAATCCTCATCAGCCAAAGAAGAGGAGGAAAAAAAAAAAAAATCGAATGTGTACCCTGCGGGGAGATGGCTCTCTAGAGTGTAAAAATGTGTTCTGGGACCATGTGGAAAAGGGTTGAGGGTGAGGAACCCGGCAGCCACAGAGCTGAAGCTTCCTCCCTTACCAGGCTTAGGGGTGCGGAAGGTGGGTCGCTCACCGCGTGGTGCTGGGGGTCGCTCCTCGTACCCGGCCCCGGGCAGGGGAACGACCGGAAACTGGGAATGTGTAGCCAGGACGAGATGTTGGGGTATGCGGGTGGGGTGGGGGCCTGAGGGGTGGCTTGGAGCCCTGGCGGTGGCTGCCTGACGTCACCGGCCTCTCTGGCAATAGGCTGCGAGCTGAGCTCCCCGAAGCGGCAGCGGCGGTGGCGGCGGCGGCGGCGGCAGCAGCAGCAGCAGCAGCAGCAGCAGCAGCAGCAGCAGCAGCAGCAGCGAGGTTTGGTCTCTGGCCCCTTCACTCCGCGCCTTCTGCAGCCGCCACTGCAGCCGCGCGGCGGGGGCTCCCTCCCTGCAGCCAGCTGGTCGCCCCAGGTAAGGGACGCGGTGGGGCTGAAGGTTCCAGGCTGCCGGGTGGCGGGGCGCGAGCGGGTCCGACAGCCCCGGCGGTCTGCGCAGGCACCCCTGGCGGTAGCTTGGGCCCCCACCCTGCCCAGCCCCGGCTGGCGCGCCTCGTCTCTGCTCCGCAGTGCAACAGTTTGCAGCTGCCTCTCGAGCACGGCAAGGGGGCTCTGCTGTGCGCTGTGGGTCTACCTGGCTCTGGTCCCTGGGAAGAGCCTCGGGCTGGGGCTAGGGAGGCCGGGGGGAAGGTCCGTTCCTCAAACTTTGCAAAAGAGAACCCAGACCCTTCCATTTCCAGTTCCCCTAGAAAGAAGCAGGATACTGCCGAGTGCGGGGCACAGGGAGATGGAGAGAAGGGGGCGTTTGCGGGGATGTTGCTTTAGCTGAAAAAGGTGTTTCAGCTGCTTTTCTTTTTCTGGTTGGGGGGCGGGGGTACCAGGGAAGAAGGCTGGAGAATGGAGAGAGCGCGATCCAGCGCGTCAGCTGTGGCCACGGACAGAGGCGGAGTGGGATGTGGTTGCTGTGGTACCCCCTTGGGAATGGGACTTAAGGGACCTAAAGCCGGCCAGGCAAGAAGAGTCTGGAGGGGGAGGGAAGAGAAGGCAGTACTGCGTACCGGAACCCGCTCGCTCGGCGGTTGGGGGTGGGTGCCGGGAAGGGTAAGATCCGTAGGAAGACATTCACTAACAGGGCGAAGGAAGGAGGAGAGTCGGTGCTCTGGGAAGCGGGGACCGCGTTCCCAGGCGGCTGTGTGTCTGTTGCGATTAGAAAGTTGTGGAGGGCCCAGAAAGGCTGCCTTATCTGCTGAGTAATCTGTCTCTCCGCGGTGCGGGCGCAGACCCCTTCCCGGCGAGTGGCGCGAGCGCGAAATCTGGCGGCTCGGGTGCGCGGCCAGGGGCGGGCGGGCTGGGGTCCCCGGGCTGCGGAGAAGACGGGCAGCGCCCAGCCGAGGCAGGGTGCCCAGAGGGCCGCTTTGCGGTGGTAGCTGATCCTTCCGGTCCTCCGGACTCCCCTGGGCAGAGGCCGGGATCCTAACTAAGCCTGTTCTTTTTGCAGCCTGGTGCCTTGGGAGAGCAAAAGGGCGCGTGGACACGCGTTCCAGGCGGGGCCAGAGAGGATCTCCTGGGCACCGCTCGCTTCCTGGCCGGCTTGCTTGCCCGCGGTTGCTCCCGCAGTCCTTCCTCGCGCGTGCATCCCCTCCCGCACCAGGGAGTAGTTTTGGGTGGCGTGGGCTCCGTCCTCTTCTTGCCTGGTGGGAACGGTGTGCCCAAGAGAGGAAGTCTGGTGGGCCCGGCCCCTCCCAGCCCAGCGCCGATGAGTGCCAGGGCGCCCAAGGAGCTGAGGCTGGCGCTGCCGCCGTGTCTCCTCAACCGGACCTTTGCTTCCCCCAACGCCAGCGGCAGCGGCAACGCGAGTGCCCGTGGCCCGGGCGCGGGCGGCAGCGGTGGCGGCACCTGCATCACGCAGGTGGGACAGCAGCTCTTCCAGTCCTTCTCCTCCACGCTGGTGCTGATCGTCCTGGTCACCCTTATCTTCTGCCTCATCGTGCTGTCCCTCTCCACCTTCCACATCCACAAGCGGAGGATGAAGAAGCGGAAGATGCAGAGGGCTCAGGAAGAGTACGAGCGGGATCACTGCAGCAGCAACCGCGGCGGCGGGGGGCTGCCCCCGGCGGGCAGCCAGGCCCCGGCCCACGCGAAAGAAACCCGGCTGGAGAGGCAGCCCCGGGACTTTGCCTTCTGTGCCCCCTCCGACGCCTCCTCTTCCTCTTCGTCCCCCGGCCTCCCGCGCCAGGGTCCCTGTGCGGCTCCGCCCCCCCCGCCGGCCCCCAGTCCGCAAGGAGCACACGCGACCTCCTCCTGTTTGGACACAGCTGGCGAGGGCCTTTTGCAAACGGTGGTACTGTCCTGATCGTTGAGCCCCCCTCTCCTCTCCCCTTCCTCATTTCCAGCATCTTCGCCGTCCTTGCATTTCCCCCCTTCATCTCTCCTCTTCCACTTTTCTCTGGCCTCCCTTCCCTTTTCCTTCTTTCCGTATCTGCCCTCCCCTTACTGTTTCTCCTCCGCCGAGGCACTGTGCGGTATTTGTAAATATCGGGCGAGGAAAGTCTCGGAAGAAGAAATAACGCTGATAATACTTTATTATTAATATTTATAGTAATTATTATAATACTAATAACACAACCCAAGCGCATGACAAATCACATAATTTCTCATTGTCAATGAAGGATGCGTCTTCCTCTCCACCCTGCACCCCCCCACACAATAAGGAGGAGAAACCGCACAAGCTACCAAATATATTAAAAAAAAAGGCGTTAATTCCTGGAGCAAAGGGAGTGGAGGGGGCCCGGTGTGTTGTACATAGCTGTCAAGTTAAGGCTCAGTCCCCTTCCCTTCCTCCCCCACCCCACCCCCAAGCTTTCACTTTTCCTTCGGCCCCCCTCCCTTCCCCATTTCCACCCTCCGCGGGGCTCAGGCAATACTATATTCTAAAGGAAACGTCCACATTAAGCACCAGAACTACAAGAGGCCACAGAGACAGTCCCAGAAAAACGTGTATGACATGTACCGATCTCTGGTCAGCCCTCTTTCTCACCCCTTAGTGAACCATTCCCTTTTCCAGGACCAGGCATTTAAATTTACTTTGAAAAATGCCCCTCGCTGGCCGAAAATCTTTAAATGAGTTGAAAGAAAAGAAAAGAGAGAAAGAGACCGAAAGAAAAAGAGAGAGAGAGAGAGAGAGAAAGAAAGAAAGAAAGAAAGAAAGAAAGAAAGAAAGAAAGAAAGAAAGAAAGAGGAGCCCCACTGCTTTAGCTCTCTGCCCCGCCCCCCACTGGACACCTTTGGGGCATTTTCCGGATTCACAAAGGACCCAGAAGCTGTCCAGCCAGGTGTGGTACTGAAATTGCTTCACCGGACTTGTTACTTTCTTTGGTTGTGCAGGCAGAGGAGGGGCTGTTTTGCGAAGTGACTATTTTAGCTTTTTGTTGGTTTCTTTCTTCTTTTTCTACAATCGGGTTTGCGTGTACTATTGGTTTTATTATTAAACATTGCATAAGTTAACCTTTTTTGTAAAAAAAAAAAAAAATACTAGGTGATGTGCAGTACTGAAAGTGCAGTATCTAACCAACCAGAATGTTTCTGTTTCATTTTTAGAGCAAGTGCACCTTTGTTCTATATTTATTATATTGGTACCAAATACAGAAGCAAACTATAGTTCTGTACTACATCCTCCAAACTGTATAGTCTTGTTCTTAATTTCCAGGTGTTGATATAATGGTTACCACTGGATGAGCAATTCAGTGGTACAGGCCTGGCTTCTGCTGTTTCCAGAAGTGTTCTTTTGTACCTTATTCTGTAGTCGACTGTTATAAAAAGATAACACATGTTTTCTATTTTTTTTTCTTGCAAATAACAGAAACAACCACAACAGAAAACAAACAACTAATGGATGTGCAGGAATGCCATCTCTTAAAACATGGTTAATATTTACCCAGTACCTGTAGTCCTACCTGCATGCAGTTACCCCCTGGAGGCAGATGGGGTGTGTGCTTGCTTGTACTGTATGTGTTTGAGGGGGTGAGGCTGGTAGGGATTTGGGCAATTTGGATGACAGGACATGCAAATTTCAAGAGAAGTTAAACCCAGTAACTGCTTGTAGGATGACAATATTTAACGCTTGTTCAGTTAAAAATTTGTGCCTGCATCTGAGATGCAGTGAAGGAAGGGATCTTTTCTCTTCCTCAGTCTGGCTTACTTGTATTAGCTGGATATACCACATATCCTCCTGTTTTCTCTGGCGAGGAAACAAAGTGAGAGAGAAAAAGATCAATATTTTTCTCCTCTCTCCTGATGTCAGACGAGGGCATCTATGTTAGAAATGGAGTTCACCGATGGTTATTTACCACTTTGTTTCCCATGGATTGGTGATAAAAGGGGCCAGAAATGTATTACAATCTTAATTATATGCAGTGGCATCCTTTCTTGGGAACCAATTCTTTGAGACCTATTCAAATGTTTGGATAATTATGAATGAGTATGTTCTATAGAAAGCTCGACCAAATGGGTTCTTATTAACCTGCAGGGCGTAAGGTAACTGTGCCCCTAAGTGCATCCCTCTTCCAAAGAACTAGTAATTCTAGGTTCTCTGTCTTGGTTCCAGGCTTCTGTGCTCTTAGGTAGAGAGAAGAATATTACCTCTGAGGTTTAGGTCATTTGTTAAATTCCCCAAGCTCAGTCTGCATCTTTTATACAAATCATTTAACAAGCTTAATTTTAATCACCCATTTTTTCACTCACATCCTTTCCTGAAGCACAGAGGATCATCATTTAAGCATGCCATGTTGTAATATTAGGAAGACCAGGTATTATCTTTGGGTTCACTATATTAAACAATGAACCAGATAGTCTCCAGTGCCTTAGTCACTTCCTAGTAATAGGTAAAAGAGTGCATTAACTCCCTCAGGCGGCTAGGGAATCCTTTAGTGCATCAAAGCTCTACATTGTACATCAGAATGACTAAGGCACTGTGAAGAAGAAAGTCCATTAATTTTTGTAGCTCACCCTCATCTAGCTGTAGCTCTTTAAACCTTATTACAGAATGACTTTTGGACTTGAAATTTGAATAGAATCAGGGACTCAGAAGGGAGCTTCCTCATTTCCAATAAGCTCCACCAAGTGCATGGATATTACTTTCTCCTCCTTGTTTGGTGCACTTCTTAGAGTGAATAATTTCCCGTTTTATTAAAGCAATAAGATGTTCTGTTGTGAGCAGTGCTGGATGATGATTCCATTTCCTTGGTGCTGAAGCTACTCATACGTTCTTGCCTTATGAATCACAGAGCATTCGAGGCATGCAATAACAGTCCCCTTCCACGGAGCAGTTTGTACACCCTAGGGGGTAATTACAAAAGTGTCCTATGTAAGATTTCCCCAAAGGCATAGAGGAAACAGGAGAAATGAAAGCATTACGGATACCATTTAAAAAACATCTCGATACCTCTAAACGTGGGCACACATCCATAATATGCTCTCATTGTGCACCTTTAAATATGTATGCCTTTCTCCATTAACTGACTGTGGTTTAACATTTTTAATAGTGCTCTTTGTAAGATGATGTGGTTTGTGAGTCAAGGTCCGTGCTGAGTTTAATACACTCAGAATTCTAAGCTTCTGGTGGTGTCACTTGAGATTTTTTATGAGATAGTGAATTACATGAAATTCTAGTAACACCAGTCCCTACACCAAATTATTGCAATAAGCACATATCCAAGCAATTTGCACAGACCCTGTTTAGAGCATTGCACCTTATTGAGCTCAACTGACAGTCTCAGGAGTTTGGGATGCTACCAACAGGGCACTTTGGATTTCATTTATATGAAACAAAAGGCAATCTGGAAATAGCTAAATTTATTTTAAGGATTTTGTCCACTGATGTCCCGTCAAATGAATCGCTTCAAATCCCTACAGCTACAGCTCAACCTCTGCACTTGCTACTCAGTATTAATAAGGTGGCATGCTTGATCCTTACTGTTTTTTAAAAATGAGAAAATTGGAGCGAGAATACCATTGTGTCAACTATCTGGGACTCTGAGTCTTAAAGATGTAGATGAATATAACCTTCTTTAGAATTTATATACACCCATAGATATGTATTTATATATGCATACATTTTGTACAAATTTACAATGGACTTTTTGTATTCTCTTTTCTGTCATTACAAGAATGCGATGGAAACCAAATCGTTGTTCCATCCTCTTATCCAGAGAGGATACTGAGAAGTCAGGTATATGCACGTACTTATTTCTCTGGGGTTGAATCTGAATGACTTTCTCTTTCTTTAAAATGAAAGGGGAGAGTCTTGTTTGGCTCGAGGAGTTGGTAATTAGATAAGCTTCCTTTCCTAGTTAGTGACTCAAATGTAGCAATGATAATGAATTTGTGACCATACCTGTGTGGTCTAAATATCTAGATGGAAAGTAAAAGCATCTAGAAGAGCTTTAGGGCTGTCTAGACCACAAACCTGGATTGTGGCTTGATTTTTTTTATTTTCAGCCTATATGTTGTGTGGAGATACAACTATATCTGCATAGCTTAAAGGTAAAGTGAAAATTTGACCATTATCTGTTTAGTTTGGTATGTAGTTTTTGGAAAATAGGGATACATTAGCTTTAAAAAAAACTTGGCATTGGACTTCTCCACCATTTCTGTCTATATCGATTGAATTAATTAGATAATGGTTAAAATTCCATTTTTCCCCCTTGTGTAGACATATGCTTTAAGTGCTTTTCTGTGGGTGACAGTTGAGCAATTGCTAGCTGATATAATGTGGAAGTTGTAGGTTAAATTAGAACCAGGAACTTTAATCCCATCTGGTCAGGCTCCTCAGGTCCATTCCCTTGTGAATCTGGACTTTGAATCTGAATTTGGAAAACCACTTCTCTAGGCCGTCCTTTTTGGGAATTAGTGACTTTGGCTCCATAGATGTTTTAGCTCACATTTGAATGAACTGAGCTATCTATAGAGGGGCTGAACTGAACCTTAATCTGACTCTGATTTGGTTTCTGATTTACTTGATAACATTTGAGAAACAGCTTTGATGACCTGACATCAGTACTTAACTAATGTCACCAACCTAGTGATGCAGTTGGTGCCATGTAGGAATGCTTAGCTAAGAATAAGAATTTAATCAACTTTAATTGAGGACAATGTCTCGTCAAGGTAATTCTACCCGTTTGAAGTGGGGACACTTGGGATTTCATTGGGTTGTTCCCATAGGGAGAATAATAACAACAATTCTAACAAGAGCAACAGGAAAAACTGGTTTTCGAACTCAAATATCTCCAACAGACAGAATGAAACAGATATTAGAATTCATGGAAAATTTGTTTTGCTTTTCTATCAATAAAAGAGTTTTCTTGTTAATTGGCTTTTTGGATACTGTTTCCTTCTTGATGTAGAATATAGTGAGATGCTAAAATTACTCATTCTGTTGCCCTCAAATGCTGAAAGAAATTAGTGTTTAATTACTTCTCCTCAGAACTTCTTCACAGAGCAACTGCATCCCAAAATGGGAAGTTTGTAAATTTAGTATCAGCCAGTAACCTGAGTCCAGGCCAATAACTGAGCAGTCCTTTCCGGCAGAGGTGCAGGCTCTCTAGATCACATGCTTGGTCTTTCGGATCTCCTCTTTTCCTGCCTTCTCTAGTATAATCAGGTATGTGAGGAAAGGATGTGGTCGACATGATTTCGTGGCAATGAGGTTAACGGGAAGCCTCACATTCATCTACATTCCTCGGGTCCTGGCTGAACTCCACTGGAAAGTAGTTGGTCAGTACGGCTCTCCTGTCTGAGACGCCGTTGTCGTTTCTAACCTTTGTGCTGACTTTCGCCACTGCAGCCTTAGACCCTGAGCCTTTCTCCTGAGTCTCCGGTCCTCTCCCACGGGGGTCTGTATGTCCCGCACCCTGCCCCCACGAGGGCCAGCAGGACTCTCACACTTGGTTGCAGACACAGGAGCTTCTGGGTATGCAGCGTGCCGTCAACCTCCTAGTGAGAGGCACGGCAGCGCCCGCCTCTGCCACCCCAGGTCAGCTAGCCCTGCTCCACGTCACGTGGCACCACGAATTGGGTCTTACTGCTCCACGCTGTACATTCCAGGGGGCGGGGCTGCCAGGACGCCCTAAGCCTTGGGCTTCTCCAGATTCCTACACGTTTACTTAGACCCCTTCGCTTTGTGTGTGGAGAAGAGAAGCATGAAAGCCTAAACAGCTGCCTGTTTCACTCTTCTGTCTCATTTCCCCCCCTCAGGATTGCCCCAAACTGCAAGAAGCAGATTTTCCTCTCAATGCCCCCTTTTATCTACCTGAGATTCCTTCTGCCATGTAGGTGGCATCCCATCTCTGCAGTGGGTTTTGTCTCTTTCCTGACTTCAGCCTTATGATTGGCCTTTAATGGCAGTTAGGGTATAGGAGACAGAGAGAGGAGTTTATTGATAAGGGATCCTAAATTGGGAGACATTTGAGACATACAATGTTACATACTAAACCTTTGTATTCCTGAAAGGGCATTAACTCATGATTAAGGTCCTACTCTCATTTTCCTAGAAGGTGAGAGCTTGGTTATTATGCTACATTTATTTTTTTGTGAACTTCTACCCAATCCCTCCATGTTTGGCTAGAAAATCTGGGTATGGATTGCATCTTTTACCTTGTCTGACTGTTTGGTCTCCAAGAAGGCACAGCCTCTCCCAATACTGCTTCAATGCTTTGACCTACCCCCCTGCCCAAGAGCTGCAGACTGCTGTTGGATATGTTTTCCTTGAGCTGGGAAAAACTTCTGTTGGCTGTTGAATTCTGGAGTGGAGATGAATAGCTTACTCTACCAAAAGGTGGCAGGAAGTATGGATTGGTATCACAGTTTAATCTCTAACCATGGTCTGCTTCACTCCTAGGAGGTACATATATTTTAACTTCAGTTTTTTGATTCAAGAGAGGGTAGGGGTATTTACTCAGCCAGGTTTCACAAGACTGACATTGGACGTACTCACTAACTTCTTGGACCTTCCTGGGTCGACTTCGTTAAATAAACACTGGCTGGGTAATCTCTTTCTGATTAGTTGATGAAGTCCAGTCTCTTGTTCCAATAATACATCTCTAAATATGGCCCTGTCTTGAACTGATGCAGATAGTATTGGTCATGCCTCTCTGAAAAGTTGGCTCCGCTTCTCACAACTTTATAGACCAAGAAGGGGCTCTGGTGATAACTTTTCTTTTCTACCTCTTTTCTACCTTATGCTGACCATTCTTTATCTGCAAGTCTTTGTTCTCTCTCCCTGGGTCATGGCTTTGACTTAGGATTTTTGATTTTAGCCTGAAGGTTCATAGTGACTCTTTGGTACAAAACTCCACACAGATTCTTAAAAATCCTGAGAAATACCCTGAAATAAACTGAGAAGTCAACAATATTCACCTTTCACAAACAAATGTGCAAGACAAATGTGGCTCTTCTGCCTTCCCATAATTCACCTCCTCTCTCTCACAGAGACTAACTTGCTGAGTAGCACTTTTGAGAAAATTTTCACAGTCTCCAGCTCTCTTCTCTTCTGCTTCCTTCCATGGGAATGTTTGGGGATGCTTTCTGTTACGTGACGGTAGCTGAGAGGGAAGGTTCCTCAGACCCGTGCAGTCTTCGATCCTCTCTGGGTTGAGCCACAGAGTGGCTGGTCCCGTCTGCTTCCTGGGTTGTACCCAACACCAGAACCTAGGATTCTGGACTTATTTTTTTTTTTTACAGTCTCCCCAAATCTGAGCCTATGTTGGCTTTTGTGCCAAACACAGGATTTTGCTGTTTTTGCTGTGTTTAAGCATCTCTGGGCCCCTTCAAATGGAGCAAATGAGTTTCTCTGAGTTCCTTAGGGCATCCCATTCAGACCACGGGAAATAAGAAGCCTTCTAGATGCCTGTAGTCACCATCACTGTCACATTGCCACTGCCTTTCTGTGGGAGAGGGGAGAGTACTGAGCTCTCTCTAGTAATGGTTCCCCCTGGCATGGCCAGAGAGATTCTCCAAAGCCCCTGCTGGCCTTGAAGTCTGCAGACTCTCTGATTCTATCAGAATACTTACCGTTGGACCTCTCTCAAGAGTTGTTTGTCTCTGAATCAAGGGCATTCAATGGCTTTGGGGACCAAAAGCCTTGGAATCCATCCTCCTCAAGCAACATTGGACGCCCTTCTTCCCCCCATATTATCTGGTACTAGAAAGATAGACTTCTTCTCTGTGGTCTCTTATAGGGTCCTCTGGTGCAGCCAAACGAGAAGTGTTAGACCTGGGTTATTTTGCTTCCTAAACGTAGTACCCTGTGCCTTGACTCAATCCTCACAGCTAAGTCTTAAATGGATGATAGGGTGTAGAAGAGGGATTGACTTACTAATAAACGGGCCTCCACTAAGAGGTGCTTAAGACATACTTTATTGGTTATGCCTGTTTACACATAGGGAGTTATTTCAAGTTGAATGGCTAGAATTTGGTGATGTCTGGAAGATACTGTCTACACCTTCTCTTAGCAGTGAGAAGTCCCTAAATTAAGAGCTTGGTCCCAGGGGTTTATGTTGTAGACCCCAGTTCAGTCTCTGTTGGGGAGATAATAAGTGTCATCAGTGCCTTAGTATGGATAAACCTTTCTAAAGATCCTGCCATAGAAAGGAGAGGGGTGTGTGTACGTCCCTAGGTTCCAAAGGTGCGTGTGTCATCAGGGAATAAAAGAAGAGGCTAGGAGACGCCCTTCTCTATCTCTGCCCTTATGCACCTCACCCCCTTCCTTCTGCCACATTGTGTCCTATGGAGAGATCATGGTTATGCCCAACATGCGAGAGAGTGGCTGTGATGTGACAGGCTTGTTTGCAGTGTCCACCCAGGTTAGTCCTTTTCTTAGACTCATCCATAGGTAGTGTCATTTTTTTGCTCCAGTTACACTGCACTATTTCTGACAGCTGTCTATCAGCCAGTGGTCCTCACGGTCTGACTGCATATGTGGAGCTAACCCTGGCTTGGCCACTCACTAGGTGTCACTGACTTTTTTTTTAATCTGCTGATGATCCCTTTGAACCTTTCACCTCTAATATTTGAGAACTAGAGCTCATTCAGTCAACAAATATTCATGGACAGCCAACTCTCTGCCAGGTGTCACTTTGGGTGCCAGAAATACAGGATTGCATGATATAGGTAAATATCTTGCCCTTGTGGGGATTTCTTTCTTTCATTCCTTCCTTCTTTCTTCCTTCTTCCTTCCTTCCTCCCTCCCTCTTTCCTTTCCTTTCCTTTCCTTTCCGTTCCGTTCCGTTCCGTTTCGTTTCGTTTCATTTCGTTTCGTTTCGTTTCTTTCTTGGAAAGATGTAAACAAAACATGTGAGTAAGTTAAACTGTGGAGTATGTTATAGGGAGAAAAGAGCTATAGAGACAGTCATGCAGTAAAAGGGGATAAGGGGTAGAGGGGAGGGATAAAATATGACCCTGAGGGGCTTATAGTGATTAACAATACATTTCAATTCAGTTCAATTGTGATAGGAAATACATGTAAAAATTATTTTGGGAGCACAAAATAAGTAGCGACGGTCTGTATGGTAGGGTTAGGAAAGGTTTTCCAGACAAGGTAATACCTTAGGTTGGTTTTAAAGGATGAGTAGGAGTTTATCAAGAAAAGGAAAAGCATTTTAAGCAGAAAGAAGAGCATGTCTGAAAGCACAGAGATAAGTATGTGGTGCGTATTTTGAGAAGACTATGTTCATGCTAGGAATGACATAAAAGAAGTCTGAAAAGTAGAAGCCAGCCAGATTATTAAGGGCCCTTCAAGAGTAGCTTTTGAGAAGACGCCGTTCTGTTGTCAGTGGGGAGTCCATGGGACATTTTGAATATAGAGCAGAGTTATACATTTGGATTTTTAAAATACTACCCTGGCAGCCTCAGCCTACAGAGTAGATGGGATGGTGGTCGCAGAACTGGGTGGAGAGACACCAGATGGAACACAGCTTCATACATCCTGCAAGAGAAGATGAGGGATTGAACCAAGAGGGGCAGGGATGAAGAATACTCACATATTCGAGAGTATGTTGGGTTATGGAATTGATGGATGATGGATTAATAAATGCTTGCTGTGAGGGAGAGGAAGCGAAGAGGGAAGGAAAAAACAGGGAATAGTTGGATGGATACTTTGTTTTTTGTTGATTAGGGCAACCCTGGCCTGGGTGCTGCTTAGCTGTCGTGAGTTGGAGACAAAGTTCTTCATTAATAATGTGAGTTTAAATGGAGGTCTGGGCTTTGCTGGCACAGCCTTAAGGCCACGCTCAGACTGTGGTGAAGCCTCGTTCGCTGGAGCAGCCTGTGATTTGGCATATGAGCATCAAGAAATAGCACCGTCACTATCATGTAATTCCTGGATGACTCCTTGTCTGTCAAGTTGGAGGAGTTCTCTGTATGTCTGGAAGTGTGCGTGTGTTCTGACATTAGCTTCTGAGGCATCTGCTGCAATTCTGAGACCTGCCTGCACAGAATTGTGAAGTTATCCAGGATCTACGATAAACCTTGCTGGAAGTGATCGGTTAATGACACCACTGGCAGTGATAAGAATCTCTCTGCTGGTGAGAAGGAATCCTAGGGTGCTGGTGAACTTGTTGAAATACCAGTATAACCAGTATTATGGGGAGAGGCATGGATGCTCTCACGGGGTGGTCCTGACACCTTGGACAAGTTCCGTCCCTTTCCATGCTTTAGTTTGTGAAGGCTTGTTGTGTGGATTATGGGAGAAAACAGAGGCTAAGGTCTACAACAGCGGGCAGTGAGTGCCTGGTAGCTCCCCTTTTTGGTTTTGCGAGTGGCTGGCAAAGAGAGGGCCTAGTTTTCTGGTAGATCATTAGTAGCAAACTCATGCACTCTGTGGCCTAACAACACATTCTAGTTTCTCGCAAAGTGCCTGGCATGTAGTAGTTATTCAGTATAAATGTTGTTGAATAAACAAGTGAATGAACCAATTGAAATTCTGTGGACACATGCCTGATGAAGTACTCTGATACTGCCGTAGGAATCTAGTCTGAATCATAGCAGCAGCAGCAGAGGGAACATTAGCAGAGTGTTTGTGACAGTCACCCATTTCCCTTGACTCCTGGATGACCATGAGTGTGGCATCTTTGGAATCTTCGGCATTTTCAGTGATCTGTATCTTCAAAGAAGTATTTAGCAGATGTGGTGCTTCTCCACCACACACTATCCCTGTTCCTTGCTTGTGGGAATAGGCCAGCAAAGCTTGTTTTTTTGACCCGAGCCTTAATACATCTCGGGGCTGGTATAGGAGCCAGCCATGGGAACAGAGGCCAAAGGAACATTTGTTGAAGGAAGAGTCAGGAAAGCCGTCAGTCACCTGGCATTTCTCAGTGCCCATCACTTCTTCTGCACTGAGGGAGATGCTCAAGAAGGAGGTAGAACCCTGTCCTCTCAAAGAGTTATGACTCAGTTATAGAGACAAGACTTCCAGAATGAACTAATACGAGCAAAATCAAGTTCAAGTTGTAATTACATAAATTATAAGCCAAGTTGAATGAACACAAGCTGATCATTTATTATACCATCTTCTTTCACGCTCTTGTCCAAAAGGGAGCCATTGGATCCCACTTACATGTAGACAAGAGAAACCTGGATCTGACAGCAAGATTTGGAGTTGAGGCAAACAGAGGCTTAGACTCTGTCCCTTTAGACTAGAAAGTGTGTCACTGTCCTTCAGGGGTTATGCAAACTACAGGCCCTTGGCAGATTTGCTACAATTTATCATTCTCTTTTAATCCGTTCACCTACTCCAGCATGCTTGTAGGCTCTCTGAACTGCCCAGTATCCTACTCTGTGCCCTACTTCCACTTGAAGATCTATCCTCCTCTTCTTTGGGTTGCTAGACTCAATGCCAACCTGGAGGGGGACGTTTCCAGTACAATAAGCAATTCTCTGACTCCGGCTGGGTGTCCTACAGTTCAACTCAATTCTAACACTATCCACCTGGAGACAGCATCGGATCTCACAGGTCAGGGGCTCTGTCCCACGAGAGTGTTGCCCACCCCACTTCAGACGCCACTGGCAAGCACAGGTGACAACCAGCAGTTCCAGCTGCAAATCAGCAGGTCCCAAGACCTACTTCTCAGGTTTAATTAATTTGCTAGAGCAGCTTATGGAACTCAGAGAAGCATTTTACCTACTAGACCATCCGTTTATTATAGAAGAAGGCAACTTAGGAAGAGCCAGATGGAAGAAATGCCCAGGGCAAGGTACTGGGGAGAGGGTGTGGATTTCCATGCTCTATGAATGCACCACTCTCCCCAAATCTTCACATGTTCACCAACCTGGAAGCTCCCTGGACTTCATCCGTTTGGGTTTCCAGGAAGGCTTTATGATATGGGTATGATTGATCACATCACTGACCCTTGGCGATTGATTCCACCTCCAGCTCTTCTTTCCCAGCAACCCCCCCCCGCCCCCCGCCCAGCTGCTCCCCAGTTGGACTGAAAGTGCCAACCCTCTAATCACAAGGTTGGGCTCCATTGGTGACAAGCCCCCACCCTTCTGTGCTTTCCCAAAGTCACTCATTAACATAACAAAAGACACCTTGATTACTCACCACACTCTGAAAATTTCTAGGGTTTTGGGAACTGTGAGCCAGGAACCATGGATCCGGACCAAATACGTATTTTCATCTGAACAACCAAATAGATATTTTTCTTATAAATTATAATATTGTACTTTCCAAAGTACAATACTTTCTATTTACTATTCTACAGTACTTTCTATTTAGGACCATTGTCTGTCTCTGAAAATTTAGTGTGAAAGTGTGTTCCTCCCGTAACATTATCTGACTTTTCCTTCTCAGGGCTGTACCCTGCTATATTGAGCATATGTAATTGGTATTAATCAGTAATAACCATGAACAATTTAAGATACTATTCTCATTCTCACAGAAGCCTACAGTGCCTTAGGTAGGAGGGCCTACATCAAGGCAGGACTTTGGGTGCAGGAGTGTTGGTCTCAAGACCTTAGGATCTGATCAAGGAAGTAACCATCTACTCAGCTCAGTATTCAGCAGGCAACACTCAGGACAGACTGAGACCTGTAGAGAGAGACCTCTGGCTTTAAAAAAAAAATGTGGCCTCCCAGTCTATTCTCATCATGTGATTCAACATAAAAATAATGCAAAACTGTAAAATAAGTAAGGAAGTCCATTAGTAAAGTTCTGATTTTTTCCCTGTGACAATGATTTTAATGCTTTGTTACAATAACAGTTTTTATTTTTTCGCACGGTGTCTGCCTGGTGGGAAATCTAGCCAGCACCACGCAGACCTAAGGGAGTGCGTTGGCAGCCTAGTGCCCCCTCTGCAGAGGCTCCCAATCTGGGTCATGACTGAGGGGCTGCCTGTGGAAAGTTGATCGGCCAACCCTCTCAACCCTCTGGGCTTGGTCCTCAAGGAAGGGACATCCTTGGCTTGACATCAGTGTGCTTCCTCCCATGCAGGGAAGGAATACGGGGACTAAGGGTCTCGTCCGGTCTGGCTGACACTGATTTCGATACTCCCTGTCAGCTTTGAGGGTGGAACGCAAGAGTGTGCTCACTCATCAGTAGGCTCTTTGCCTCCTTGGGTGCCAGATCTACCTCAGGAGCTCGTCTGGGGCCAGCAGTCACCACTGACGTAGGCTCCCTCAGGTCACTCCCTCTCTGGGCCTGCAGTAGAGTCTTCCCAGGCTTTGTTCCCTTTCCTTGCAAGACAAAAACAAGTCGGGGCAAAATCCCCAGGAGGACCCCATCTTAACCCAACAGAGTATCATTGCCCTTTATTCTTATTCCTTATAAAAACGTGCCAACTTCCTTTAAACAAAGGGACACTTCAGCATCACTTAGGAACTATCCTGTCCAGACTCCAAGTAGGTGCTTTGTCTGTGCCTGTTTTGTATTTAGCCAGGATATCTCAGTTAACCCTCAGGTAAACTTCTTGGGGGTTATTATTCCCATTTTATAGATGAAAAACCGAGGCTGAGATGTTACGTAATTTCCCCGTGCTTGCCCCACTAGTAAGTGATCGAGTCTGGGTTTGCGTTAAGGTTTGCCTAATTCCAAAGCCCCTCATCTTTCTTTCCCATGCTGCTAGAAGACAATACCATTCCGACGACTTTTTCGTATCAGTTTCAAGTAATTAAATTATTTCTGTGATACTCAGCTCAATAACAAAGGGACAGGACAAAACAAAAACATACAAGAGCACTCCTAAGGAGGGGGTACAAGAACCATTTCCATCAGAATCTGGAGGAGTGCTGTGGAGGAGGGAGACTGTTATCAGCCTGTGGGATTTACAGGGGACCTGGGCTTGACTCAGGACTCCCTGAATTTGAGTCTCCGGAAATGTGTTTTCAGAAAATGCATCTTTAGCAAAGTCCCCATGTGGTAGGTAATGCAAACTAAACCCCACGTCCTAGAGGGGGCTCTGATGAAGCAGAATGAGGACCTTGAGGGAAATCTGTACATTTCTTTTTATCAAGTTCAGAAAGGGAAACAGCTTATTTTTCAGGGTTCTGTGAAGGACATATGCTCATTATTTATTGTACGGGTGGAACCGTGATACTGTTTCTCTGTGTACTAACACACAGCATTGGAACTGAATGGAATTATGCAGATTTTTGAGCCTGGTCCCTTTTTGTTGGCGTGAGCGAGACCAAAGAACCCCATGGCCCTCAGACCCTGATGTCAGAGTCAGACACGGCAAGGTCTCTCCTTCCCAGAGACAAGTAAGTAGGACCGTGCCTCTGAAACAAGCCTCCAGGCCAGAGACACCCACCAAATTGCATAAAGCAGAGCTGTGGCCAAGAGGAAGCACACGGCAGCTCCGAATGCAGTGAAAGAAAATGCTACCAGGACCGCTGTTGGCGTGTGAGCATCACTGGTGGAAATCATCACTTTCTCCTTCAGGACCAAAGAAGGTCATATGCTATATCACAAATTCTAATCATATCATTCTCTTCCTAGAAACCTAGAGAGGGGAGAAAATTTCAAATTAGGCTTCTGGAAGGAAGAATGAGGAAAGGTGCTTTAATTAAAAAAAAAAAAAAAGTGGGGCCATTAGCTGTCCAGTGTTTGAAGACACCAGTATCAAATGTTTGGTAGTGATTTGAGCTTGCTTGTTTTTAAAAAATAATGTAAATGGGATACTTGGAAATGTTTCAGTCTGATCTATGCAGTGCTAATGAGCTGCCTAAACGATGCTAAGAATTTTACTTTTATTATCTCGTTCGTTCTTCACAAAACACTGCAAAGTGGGGATTGCCCTCATCCAAAAACTACCAGGGGCAAAACAGGGCTTGGGGAAGGTGAGTGGCTTGTTTGTGAGTAAGTGGTAAGTCGCAGAGCCCATCTGGCCCCACAGCTCTGATTCCGGCTGAGTCACCCAATTCCTGCATCGCCGCTGCCTCACCAGCCCGGCTCTCTGCTAACAGCAGGCGACGCCTGGTCCAAAGTGAGAGCTTGCCCCTGTGCGTGCTTTCTGAACGCTGGCTCTGGCCAACGTCTCTTCCACTGTTTTGAAAATGGCCTGTAGCCAGGAGTTCCCACTCCCTCCCCACATATGCACCATTCTGACCCGGCCTTCCAGTGGAGGACGAGCTGGACAGGCGCCCGTGACCCATTTCGGAAGTGTGATGGGCTGTGGCAGAGAGCATGGGGCGCGGAGGCCGACTGCCTGGCTTTGAGCTGTGTGGTGACCACGCAGGCCCCGCGACCAAATTGTCTCCGCCCCATTCCTATGGTTTGCGAGACTGATGTGAGGGTGAATGGGTGGAGGGCTGGTGGGAGGGCCGGAGGAGTTCACATGGTGGATGAATTCACAGGCGCTTAGAACGGTGACCAGCACCCAGCGAGCGCTCAGTGGATGCCATCGCTGTGTTTGCCGCGGTCGTGCAAGATGAGTAATGAGAGACCGCGGGGCCACCAGGGCGCTAACATGCAGTGCCACCCAGACGTCGCCCAGTGAGCCAGCAGCCGTCACTGGCAGGGGAAATGGGGAGGCTGACAGTGTGGGCGCTGGGCCAGACCACCTGTTGCCGTATCTCGGCTTGACGCTTAGTGGCTGTGGGGCCTTGGGTGGCTCACTCAGTGTTTTCTTGCCTTGATTTTCCCACTGAGAAACAGTAATAATGAGAATATTTCCTTCCAAGGCGGATTATGAGGCTTAACAGCCAGTTAACATTTCCAAAGTGTTTAGGAAATGCCTAGGACAGAGCAAGAGCCGTCTATGTGTTGGGTAATAAACAACCAAAAAAGACCACCTTTGCCCATTGTTGAAGTCAGACTGGTTAGCAGATTCTGGGAGTGTGTGGATCTCAGCTTGTGAACACAGAAGCTCAGGAACCATTAGACCGAAGGCCTTAGGGGCTTCGGGGCTCACGTACAAAAATAAAAAGAATGAGAACTGAAAACAAAGGCTTGTAGTCTGAGAGCAGTTCTCAGACTATCAGGGAGACTCTTGCAGAAATTCGGGCCTCCAGCTGCGTGATCTTCCCCTAATGGGGTGAGAGTCCCCTTCACAGCTGGGGAGGTGTGGGGAGAGGGCAGCGGCGTGTACACCCTCCCACGGGTGGGCACCCCTCATGACAGCGGCCTTGGGCACTGCTGAACCTAGTTAAGTGCCCGGTGGATGTGGGCAGCTCTGCAGGCAACAGGGGGAAGCATGTTGTGGTACAAAGAGCATAGACTTTGGAATTAGTCAAGCCTACCTTGAATTCCTGCTGCCTCGTCTACCAGCTATGGGACCTAAAACAATTTACTCAGACCCTCTGAGCCTTTATTTCTTCAACCTTATAATGGGGATAATAACGCCTACTTATACAGTGTTTGATTTAAAAAAAAAAATCTGTATTATGCATCTAAGCTGTGGTTCCCCATTGAGAGCGGCTGTTCTTCATTGTGCACTTGCGATGTACCCAGGCTCTGTATTAGGCACTCAGGATCCACTCTGACACTTTATAAGGTTCTAGGAGACAAGTTCTATTAACTCTTGTCTCTATAAATGAAGAAGCTTGGGGTGGGCAGGGTAGAACAACCTAGCAGCGTCACACAGCTGGGACTGGTGGGACTCATGGTGCCATCTTGGTTTTGTCCGAGCCTGAACTCTCTCACACTGCCCTTTGCTGGTCATCCCCTCTACTTCATTGCGGTCTGTTCAGAGGTAAACATATGGCACTGAAGACCACCCACTCTGAGAGCAAACCCACGGACTCCAGCATTAGTGACCCCACGGTCCGCAGTGGTCCTCAGGCCTTCAGTAAAAGCCAGGGCAGCTGGGGGTGAGCAGAGTGGACCCGGGCTGCAGAGCTGAGCAACCCCGCTGGTTGCACTTTATCTACAGAAGGACGGTGCACTTGAGGGGCTGACTTTCGGCCCTTCCAATCCTGGAGTTCCGAGATTACCTGCTCTGGAAGAGACACACCGCGTCTTGCTGTTACACAGCAGGGGTCTGGAGGTATCACACCGGCTTCATTAAAGACCTCTGATTACAACCCCAGCACATGGTCATCAGTGATGTTTCCACTCCTTTGTATCCTTGAATGAGGCCTCCAAACACCTTCCAGTAGTTCACTGGGCACGTTATCTCCTCCTCGACTTCTGTTACTCCTTATATTAGTAAATCCCAGGAAGGCTAGTGGGCCTCCACATTTGGAAACTAATGCACCTGGACATTCAGTGTCCATTGGCTTTATAGTTTTCTAAGAGCAGCTCATTTAAGCAGGGAGTCCCCCGAATAATGCACTTCATCTACCCTAGCCTGGAGAGAGAGAAGCAAATAAATTAGCAAGGAAACCCCACAGCGCAGGCAGCGCTCCCTAGGGGGCTTCAGGGTCTGGGACATTCTCCTTAGACTTGAAGCCCAAATGAAATGGGTGTGCACAGCACACACCCTTGCACAAATCTGATGCTTCTCACATTGTGTGAGACATCTTCTTTCCTGGTTAGGAGTACCTTTGTACGGGAGGAACCTATTTTCTTCTAAAGGGATTAGGGATATTTATCTTCCCACTCTGGCAGTAGATAGGCATCATTGCCCTTTTACAGAGATGGTCTTAGGGATGGCACACATACTGGTAAAAATGAGTTACCACTCACGACCCTAACCATCTACCGAATGTGACCCATTAAATGGTCCAACACACCAGTACAAGTTGGGTATTTCTCAGCAGCCACCGGCTGTGTTCTTCAAAATCACTTCAGGCCACTGTGATTTACTTGCTCTGCCACTTCTCTCTTTGTTGTCTTTCCAGCGTGCTGACTATTGGCTCCCTGCTATGGCTCGGCTCCGCTTCTCCCCTCCAGCCCTCGCATCCATGACCCAGTTTCCGTCTTGTCATCTATAACAGATGCTGTCACTGCCTCTCCCAATTCTCTTGACACCCGTGAATGTTATGTGGATTTCCTTCCGTGTGAATGGCTTCTTACAGAAAATACCACAACTCTCTGAGTGCTTTTTCAGGCTGCAGGAGAATGCCAAGACTCCTCGCCTGGTAACCAGGAGTCCCAGGGACTAAACACCCCTGGCAGCAGATAACCGCAGTGACATGTGGGAATTGGCCGATAAATACGTTGGCCTCCTTGCTCCTAGGATGGACCCATTTGGAAATGTATTCTCTAGTCTCCTAGAGATTCTTTGACCCATTTTTACCCTCCTCTATGGGTGCTTCCTGGAGTCACCTCCCAAATTAACTAATGTTCCTTACATCCTATCTCAGGGTCTGCTTCTCAGAGTGCCCAACTAGTCCAGTTGGAGACACCCGCCACCTCTGGTACCTCAACTAGTAACTGCCTCTGGAGACCTAGAGTAAGAGACCCCAGCCCCTCAGAGCCACCATAGCCCCCCTGAGAAATGCCCCAGGCAAAGATGACCTTCACCCAAGTTACTCTAGGCAGGAGGGGCTTGAGATATTGCAATTAACTAGATTGATGGAGAATTTCATGATTTATCCAAGTGAGTAGACAAAGTAGGCAGTTTGTGAAGAACTTTCTCAATTTACTTGAGCGTGTCAGTATCATTTTGTATACATCTGGCTTATAAGGAGAAGTAATACAATATGGTGGTTAAGAGCTTGAGCTCTGGAGTCACAAAGAACGCAGTTCAGATCCTAGTTCTGACTCTTGCCGTGTCCATGACCTTGGGGCAGAGTAATTAGTCTCTCTAGGTCATAGTTCCTTTAACTATAAAATGGCTAAGATAATAATAGAAATTACCCCAGAAAGTTGTTGGGGGAGTTAAATGCCATAATACTAGAGCCCTTGTCATAGAGCCTACACACCCAAATGGGTACCTGCTATCATTAATACTCCATAATATGTCCCAGAGCATAACATAGCACACTATGCCCTTCATCAAGACAGAGAAAAATAAGGTATGGATAGACACAGAAATCTGTAGATTTCATCTTCCTGCTACATAATAAATGGAGTTTGGGTTGGGGTTTAGGGGAAGGGATATGATCTCCCTGGATTAACACATTGCTCCTGATTTGGGGACTTGTTGCCTAGAACTAGAGCCCAACATGGGCATGCTTGTATAAGTAGTTTATTGTTGGGGGAGCACTGAGATAAAACCTATAAGGGGGTGAGGAAGGCAGGATAGGACAGAGGAAGTAGCTAAGTAGAGATGTAGATTCATTTGAATTTAGACTCAGCCTATTCCCTGATCCCAGAAAGCTCTGAACTGTGAATGGCTCTACAGAGTTATTCCATATTGAGGCAAGGGGACAGCTCTTTTGTACCCCGTGTCAGTTAGTGCCCGAGTGGTACACCTCTGGGGGAAGGCACAACCCCCTAGGTATTTCCGGGGGAGGTGGCTTTCATTTGCCGAGGACACTTCTCAGCAGAAGGGCGCATCTGTGAGCTGTTAGTAGCTACCATTCCCGGGAGCTGGGGGATGGGTACACTGGTAAAGAGTCTCTAAGTGAGACCTCATCAGTTACTGTTGAACTTCTCTATATCCATAAAACGTATATCATATTATCTATAGTAATTTCTGCTATGGTGATTAGAAAAAAAAACCCACCAATGCTTATCCTGCTTCTTGATCAATTGTTAACACAAAGTATACCAGTAATCTCCCTCCCTCCCCAGCCCCCAAGCATGTGACTTCTTGCTGGACTTCGTAGTCATTGGCTGTTTACTAAGGAGCACTTGTAAAAGTGCCTCTCCCTCTGGTAACTCCTAAAACGTCCTGGTAATCACAGGGGTTCTGAATTTGCTCTCAGATCTCATCTCTGCATCTAGAAAAGTCTTGGTTTATGAGAAACCCACCAACCTGGTTTCCCCTTTACCCTATAACTGCTCCGTTTATGAATGGCTAACAGAGTCGGCTGGCAGAGGCAGGTAGCGGGAGAACCCTGGGTTCAGAATTAGGAGGCCTGAGCTTCAATCCTGGTTTTCCAACTTATCAGTTGTGTGGTCACTTTTCTGTTGGGCATCCTTTTCTTTTTTTATAAAACTGGTTCAAAAGACCTGCCTTGAATCATTTACAGAGTGGCTGTGTGATTAGGTAAAAAAAAAAAAATGGACTCACAGGCTTTATAAAACAATATCATAAGGCAAGTTATTCCTATGACTGTGACTGCAGTGTTTGGTGTCTTGATCTTTGGCTGTCTCTAGCCTTATGATTTTGGTTACTGTGAATCATCTCTACGAGTCCTTGTGGAAGCCTCAGCAATTGTGTCCCTTCCTCTGCACGTTGTCCCTTAGCTCTCTGGTGATCCATTTCCTGCTATCTCTGACCTCCAAGTAATTCCTATGGGGAAGAGAGTTCCTCAGGCTCTACAAGAGATTTGCTAAAGAAAGGCCAGTGGAAAAATTCAGTGAGAATACGTCTTACCGAGCATAGTCACCTGAAGTTGATCTTGTCTGGTGGAAAGTTATCCAACTTTTATCCAAGATTAGCTTCCCAGAAAAACAGAATGGTGCTGCGAACACCAGGGAAGAGGATTTCAAAATCCATTAAAATGAATGACTTAACATCAATGTACTTACTTTGTTTATTGCTAAATATTATTATTATTTTAATACACAAGTTAACTTTTTCTCAGAGCGGTCCTGAGAACCCTATAGTGCCATCACGTCTGATCCATGTGACAGTGACACACGTCACGCCTGAGACAGACACAGGGCACTTTGCGACCACAGAGAGGAAGTATGGACGCTAGCGTGTTGAAGGCAGTGATTCGTGTCATGTGTGTGTTGGGGAGAGACTGCCAAAGGTTTTTCTCAAGATCTGATACTTTGAGATGATTTACGAAATTATTGAAATTGTCCATTCACGTTGTTTGGGTTTAGATTATTGAACCTGTTGCATTTATTGATGACTCAGTCTCTGCCCTGAAAGAAATGCCCTGTAGGAAATGGAGCCGGGGAGGTGGTGCCTGGGAGAGCATCCGAGGGCGGGGAGTAGGAAGAGGACGGCAAAGGGAGGCCGAGGGCGCGCGTGCC
>CM053613.1:85415594-85432616 GCA_028646535.1 Procyon lotor | reverse complement strand
ACTGTACCCTACAACTTTGTAGAGTACATTCATTCATGATCTCTTGTAGCTTTGTTGTAGATTATTTGGGACTTTATATATAGAAGATCATACTAGCTGCTATAGAGACAGTTTAACTTCTTTCTTTCCAATTTCGATGTAATTTTTTTAACTTGTCTAAATGCTCTGGAGACAACTTTCAATACAGTATTGAATGCCTTTAGGAAAGTGGGCATCTTTGCCTTGTTCCTGATCAGGTAAAGTTTTCAGTCTTTCACGATTGATGTCATCTGTGAGTTTTTAAGTGTTCTTTCTTATGTTGAGGAAGTTTCTTCCTAGTCCTAGTTTTCTGAGCTTGTTCTATGATGAAAGGTCTTGGATTTTGTAAAGTTCCTTTTATATTTTGTCAATTGAGATAATTAGGTACTTCTTTTCCTTTATTCTATTAATGTGGTGTATTAAATTGATTGATTTTATTATTTTGAACCATTTTTGCATTACTGGAATAAATCCCACTTGGCTGTAGTGCATCATTCTTTTCTTATGCTGTTGGGTCTGATGTGTTAGTATTTCACTGAGACTTTTTGAATATATATTCATAACAGATATTCACCTATTATTTTCTTCTAGTGTTTTTATCTGGCTTTGATATCAATGTTATGCTGGCCTCAGAGAATGAGTTGAAAGTATTCTCTCCTCTTCAAATTTTTTGGACGAATTTGTGAAGGATTGGTTTCAATTCTTCTTTAAATGTTTGGTAAACTTCACTAGTGAAGTCATCTGGTCCTGGACTTTTCACTGTTAGAAAGTTTTCATTCCTGATTTTATCTTTTTGTTGCCATTGTTGAAGTTCTATTGAGATTTTAGTTCAAAATTTTTTTTTTAATTTCTCTTAAGATTTCTCATTTGGCCCAATAATTATTTGGAATTGGATTGTTTCATTTCCATAATTCTGGGGATGTCCAAGTATCTTTGGGGATTATCTGAGCTACCTTTCTGGTATTAATTTGTAGTTTAATTCCAGTGTGGTCTGAGAATATATTTTTTATGATTTATATTCTTTTAAATTTAGGTTGTGTTACATGGGCAGGAATGTGTTCTATCTTGGTTAATGTTTCCCTGTGAGTTTGAGTTAAAAGCATATTCTGTTTTGTGAAAGAGTATTCTATAAATGTCAATTATATCAAGTTGACTGATAGTGCTGATCAGTTCAACTACATCCTTAATGATTTTCTGTCTGCTTGATCTGTCAATTACTGAAAAAGAAGTATTGGTATCTCCAAAAATGATAGTGAATTTGTGAATTTCTCCTTTCACCTCCCTCAACTTTTGCCTCATGAATTTTGACACTATGCTGTCAGATGCATAAATGTTTAAGATTTTTATTCTTTCTTAGAAAATTGACCTTTTATTATTATGTGACACCCTTCTTTTACCCAGTAATTTTTCTTGTTCTGAAGTCTGCTTTGTTTGAATTAATATAGCTACTCCAGCTTTCTTTTGATTAGTGGTAACATGGTACATCTTTCTCCATCCCTTTACTATTATCCTATCTAGGTCTTTATAATTAAACTCAATTTTTTATAGACAAAATACAGTTTTGTCTTATTTTACCTAGTTGGACATTCCTTTAATTGGTGCATAGAGATTGCAATCCAACTATATCAATATCACTTTAAATATGAGCAATCTATCATATTTGTAACTGTTTTGTATTTATGGTATTTATAGCTTTTCCCTCACTTTTTTAATTTTAATTGAGCACTTTATGATTTTATCTCTTCCCCTGCCTATTATAGCTTCAAAAAAATTTAATAGTTTCTCTAGTGTTTCCAATATACATTTTTAATTAATCTAGCTCATTGATTGATTTTTGTCTCCCCCAACTCCGTATTTAAATACATGATACCACTTCATGTGTAATAGAGGGAACTTACAACACAGAATTTCCAAATTCTTTCATTCCTCATGAGATTGCTGAAATTCATCTCACTTATTATTGATATACTTTAATCAACCAATACATTATTATTAATTGTATCTTAAGTAAACTATTTTTTAGGTCAACTAAGAATAAGGAAAATAAAAGATTTTATTCCTTCTCTAGCATTCTATTTATTGTGATACAGATCACAAATTTCTCATCAAAATAATTATATATGAACCTGAAGAATTATTTTAAATTTCTTACAGTGCAGGAATAATGGCAACAATTTCTTTTTACTATTATTATTGAAGGGCAGTTTTACTTAATATAGAATTCTAGTCTATAGTTACAAGTTAATGAGTTTTTTCTTTTAACATTTTAAATATTTTACTATACTGTCTTCTTGCTTGTATAACTTCTGTAACCTCTAGGCCCAACGTGGGAATCAAACTCATGACCCTAAGATCAAGAGTCACATACTCTACTGACTGAGCCACCAAGTGGCTTTGCTTGCAGAGCTTCTGATGGAAACTCTGCTGTAATTTTTTTCCATCCTATAAAAGTAATGTCCCTTTCCCCCATCTTTGGCTTTTTTCAATATTTCTTCTGTGTGTTTGGATTTATGTAGCTTGAACATGATATTCCTAGATGTAGTTTGTGTTTGTGTGTGTGTGTTTGGTTGATGTCTGATTTTTATCCTTCTTGGTATTCTCTGAAATTTCTGAATCTGTAATGTTATCATTAATTTTGGAAAATTCTTGTCCATTATTACTTCAAATATTTTTTCTGCTCTGTTATCTTTCTTCTCCCTCTAGTATTCTAATTATACACATGTAATCCTTTCAAAAATGTCCCAAAGATTTTGGATATTCTGTTTATTTTTTCTTCTTCTCCCTTTTTTCTTGTTGCACTTCAGTTTAGAAAATTTCTATTGACCTTACCCTGAAGCTTACGGAGTCTTTCCTCACTTGTATTGAGTCTACTGATAATCCAATTACATTCATTCTTTATCTTTGTTGGTATTTTTAATTTATTGCATTTCCTTTTGATGATTCTTTCCTAGAGTTCCCATCCCTCTACTTACATTATTCACTTATTTTTGGATGTTGTCAACTTTTTCCATTAGAGTCCTTAACATATTAATTGTGGCTATTTAAAAATCTGTCTGATAATCAAAACTATACCTGATTCTAATTTTGATTCTTGCTTTGTCTGTTTTTTCTTGCCTTTGACATAGTTTGTAATTTTTTGTTGACAGCCAGGCATGTATTAGATAATAAGAACTGGGATGAATATGTATCTTACATGAAGATTTGTTTATTTAGCTAGTTGTTGAGCTGCATTTAATGTTGGCCAGAGCCTTGATATTCTTCCAGTGTCCTTGGCTTTGTCTCCCCTCCTGATTTGAAGTTGTCCTAAGCACTCTTCCTCAAAGGGAATCTACATCCTGCAGCTCTTTCAAGCTTAAATCCCATTACCATTCTAGAACCCTGTTAGTTTGAAGGTAAAAGGTGGGAATGAGGAGGAGCTGTGATTTAACCTCAAACCTTTAGTGGTCTTGTATCTCTGAGCTGTGATCTTCACAAATGTTTCTTCAGTGGTATAGTTCTATCCTCCCACCAAGGTGAGAGAGGAAAGAGTTGGGCAAATTTCCTTATCCCAGCTGAGATAACAGTCTGATAAAGTCTTTCCCCTTCAAGGAGCAGGATTTGTTTTGGAAAATTCTCTGAATTACTTCACAGGGTTAACTTTATCCATCCCTCTATTAGTGCCACCAGGAAATTTTCCTTGGATCTTCACTGTGAGAACCTGCTAATATTTAGAGGGTGTCAGAGGTAACATCCACAAAGTTCAGCGCATGAGCCATCCAGAGGGCGCCTTAAGTTTCCCTTTGTTGTGGTGTCTTGTTTCTTCCAGAGCATACAATTAAAGATCTAATTGTCTGCTCTCTATAGCACCCAAACACACATAGGAGTGTTTGGGAATCAAGATTCCCTGTATGTCATGATGCTCTCATTATTTAGATGTGTGATATTAACTTCCAAATGTTTGAGGATTTCAAAGATCATATTGTTAATTTCTAATTTAATTCCACCATTTCACAGACTATGCATTGTAGGATTCAATCTTTTGGCATTTATTCAGACATATTTTATGGTTCAGCATGTGACTTTACTTGAAAACAGTGAATGTGTATTCTGAAATTGGTGGGGGCAGTGTTTTATAAATGTCAATTTGGCCAAATTATTCATTCTATATCTTTAATGATTTTTTTCCTATCTCCTGCATCAATTACAGAAAAGCAGTTAAAACATTTATGAAAACAGATGTAGATTCTTTTTCTTTTTCCTTAAGTTTTGTCTGTTTTTCTACATGAGTTTTTAGGCTCTATTATTAGCTGTATATACCTTCAGAATAGTTTTTTTTAACAGATGAGTTAATCCTTATATTATTATGAAATAGTCCTTCTTATTTTTAATAATATAATTTGTCTCAAAGTCTACTTATTTGTATTAATGTGGCCATATCAGCATCATCTTTGCATGATATACCTTTTCCTACCTTTTTTTCAACTGTTTCTTTACATTTAAAACATTTTTCCTGTAAATCACAAATATTGTTCTTTATTCAGCCTTAAAATCTCTTTAAGAGTTAGTACATTTACACCTAATGTAAATATTAATATGGCCAGGCTTAGGTCTCTCATCCTCCTATTTAGTTGTCATTTGACCCATTTGCATACTGTTCCTCTGCTTCCCTTTCTTGTTTTCTTTTTAGTATACCTTTGATTTTTTTTATATTGTATCTTTTACATTTTCATTTTTAATGGTTGCTACAGAGATTTTACTATGCATCTTTTGATGATCACAGTCTACCTTCAAGTAAGATTGTGAAATTTTATAAAGAGCATAAACAACTTACTTTATAGTTTGATTTGCCTCTGCCCTATTCCTTTTTACACTCTCTTGTCTTCTATGTATGCTATAAACCCATAATACATTGTTGTTGTTGTTTTAATGAGCAGACTTTTAATATACACTTTAACCAAGAATTTTATATTTACCCTTTCTGGGGCTGTCCTACTGACAGATCCTCAGTTTCATCTATTGTCATTTCCATTCAGACTTAAGAATATTCTACTTTTTAGCACTTCTTATAATGGAGGTTTACTAAAGATGAATTTTCTGTTTCTGTCTGCAAACATATTTATCTCAACTTCATTTTTGTTTATTTTTAAATAATTGTAGACCTATAGATAAGTTGCAAAAAACAGTGCAAAGTTTGCATATATATTTTACCAGTTTCCTCTAGTATCAACACTTACAAGAAAACCAAGAAACTGCCATTCATACAATATAATGAACTAAACTACACTACCTTAGGACTTAGAATGTAAATTCTAAGCTAATTTCTATGCCATTTTCAAATTTCATCAGTTCCCCAGTGTGTCATTTTTATTGTCCAGGATCCAATCCGAGTCCTCACATTGCATTCAGTTTGTGAGGATCCTTAGTCTCCTCCAATAAATGACAGTTCCTCATTCTTTCTTTGACTTGCATGACCTTGAAACTTAATGAGTATGGGTCAGTTATTGTGTGAACCATTTCATGATTTATTTTTGAGTAAATTGCACTTATAAATTTTTGTCAAGGAAACCATAGGCATGATATTGTATTACTGTCTCTGGGATCCCATGACTACTCACTGGCTTGGCAATTACTCACAGGACTCAAAGATATATTCGTAACTACAGTTGCTACAGCAAAGGATGATGTGCAAGAAGAGCAGGAAAAAGATATATGGGCATATGCTAAAAAAGTCTTTGTCATCCTTTTACAGGACAAAGATACACAGACACATTTTTTTTTTTTAGCTCTGAAATACAGGAATGTGTGTGAGTTATCCTTTCCCAGTAAAGTCAGCTGGAGTCTTGGAATCCAAAATTCCTAACAGGAGCTGGTCACATAGGCACATCTCTGCCACATGGCCAGACCCTGGACCTGGTCCTAAGTAAATACCATGAATCTTCCTGTTTACTTCAAACATGCCAACAACCTGGTTTATCTTGAGTCAGTACTTTAGGCATATGGAATAACATCATTATCAATTATTTTTGTGATTATTCGGAAGTTTTCAGAATTTGACAGAGAGTCATCATTCTGGCTACAGAGATAAGCAAGAACTGAGCAAACGGATCTACTATGTTAACTGTATTCACAGACTTTTTAAGTGTCATATATAAGGGGAGCACAAGATATTAATTTGTCTTACTACTAGTTTTACTGACTTTGATCATTCAGTTAGGGTGCTGTCTGTTGGGCATTTATCCCAGAGAAAGTATAATTTATATTCACACAAAACCTGTACATGAATGTTCATAGCAGCTTTATTCATAATATCATTTCCTTTTTAATTGATAAATACTTGGGGGGAAAGGTTTTGAGGCTATATTAATACCCTACTTCTTGAATTTTTGACCACCGATTTCCGCATCATTGGTAGACATCATGTAAATACTTATTTTTGAGAATTTTCCCTAATGGTTATTTAATATTTCTCTAATTTCTTCCCCATTTGTATTTGGGGTTTCTCTTTATAAAAAAGTGGTCTCTTCTTTTCCATTTATATGTTTATTCGTTAATTTGTATCAGTTTACTTCCATGGGTATTTATTTTATCACATGAATCATAATCTAATACTCTTTATTATTTGTTTTGTTGCTCAAATTATTCTAGCATTAGGCACTGGGATCTCCTTCTATTAACATTTGTGTTGGTACTGTTGTTTTGTCATTCCACCAACCTTTTTCTTTAATTAAACTTTCTATTTGGAGATAATAATAAATTTGTATGCACTTTTAAGAAATAATACAGAAAGAACCCTGTACCTTTTACTCAAACTCTCCACATAGGAAAGCTTGCAAACTGCAGTACGATATCACAATTAGGATACTGACATGGATACAATCCACCTATCATATTCATATTTCTCTAGTTTAATTTGTACTTATTTATATTTAGTTCTGTGCAATTTTATCACTTGTTTGATTTTATGTATTCACCACTATAGTCAAGATACAGAACAGTTTCAATACCACAGGATCCTCTGTGTGTCCATTTAATAAACTCCACCTCCCTCTCATCACCCTCCTGGTCATGGTCCCTAATACTTGGCAACCACTCATCTACTTTCCATCTCTAAACCTTTGTCAATTCAAAAACGCTATATAAATGGACTCACAGTATATCGTCTTTAGGGAATGGCTTTTTTTTCACTCAGCATAAGCCCCTGGAGATTAATCTAAGTTGTGGTATGTATCAGTTCATTCTTTTTTATTACTAATATACCATGGCTGAGATATTCAATAGGGTTTTTTTTATCCATTTACTCATCAAAGAAAATCTTTTTTCCCCTACTTTTGGAATATTATGAATGAAGTTGCTATAAACATTCATGTACAGATTTTTGTGTGAACATAAGTTTTTATTGCTTTTGAATAAATTCCCAGAGTGCAATTTCTGGACCTAATGATAATTTCAAGTTTAATTTTATATAAGAAACAGTTGAACTATTTTCCTGAGCAACTGTACAATTTTACATTCCTGCAAGAAATGTATGAGTTATCCAGTTTCTCCTCATACATGTTTAAGCATTTCCTTATATTCTGACTTCACAAGTCGTATGAAGTTCACCTTGTACTTTCCATGTCTCAGTCCTAGAATTAATTTCTCCAATAAGTTCTGGTTCCTTCGGGTGAAAATGATATTTTCTCAATACCTGAGCTCGAGCCATGAAATATACTGATGTATTTAAATACCTGTGTGTATATGTACAATGTGACATATATTTATCTGTATATATATTTTAAAAAGCCAATGGTAGTACATATTGATATCTTTGATTGCAGTCCAATATCACAAGTTTTATTCCACTGTTTCCTGCTTCCTTATTTGTAAATTCTTTCTATGAGAAACTTTGTTCTCCTTATCAATAATACATTCATCTATTTGCTTACTCTTACCATACACATAAAGGAGTTAGAGAGTTTGTAACCCACATACCTAGTATAACAGAATTACTAACTAGGTCACCATATTTCCCTGTAGTTCTTTTTGCCTTTAGCCTCATAATAGTCAAATAGTCAAAATACTGCTTCCCAACATTATTTAGGTTTGTTCTTTTCTTCCTTGTACCCTTTAATGTGCTTATGTTATTCATTCATACACTATATTTGTAGTAAAGTTGAGCTAATTGAATACTGTTTGGATTCCATTTTAAGTTTTCCTTACAATATGGTTATTTTTAACTATTTATTTTCTGTAATTATATAAGCTGTTATGCTTCAAGAAGTTATCACTCCATCCTCGTCCCTACTAACCTGTCCCCCATTACCCACTCCTTTCCAGCAGTTTCCCAGCCTCCTATAAGTATCCAATCTCTAGTATCTGGTGTAGCCTTCCTGTATTTCTTTTGCACAAAAGACTGATATGTATATTATTAGACTCTTTCTTCTTTATTTTTTTTTTTAAAGATTTTATTTATTTGACAGAGAGAAACACAGCGAAAGAGGGAACACAAGCAGAGGGAATGGCAGTGGGAGAAGCAGGCTTCCCACAGAGCAGGGAGCCCGATGCAGGGCTCGATCCCAGGACTCCGGGATCATGACCTGAGCCGAAGGCAGCCGCTTAACGACTGAGCCACCCAGGCGCCCCTAGACTCTTTCTTCTTTAAATGGTAGTACACTACAGCTACTCTTACTTTGCCTGTTTTTTTTTAACCCACTTACATATTCTAGAAGTTACTCAAAATCTGTTCTTAGAGATCTATCTCATTTTTTGGACAACTGCTTAATACTTCTTTGTGTGGATATACTATTTATTCAAACACCACTTTCCTATGCATGGACATTTTGATTATTTCCAATATTTTGTTATTACAAACAATGCCACAATGAATAAGCTGTGCATATGCTTGTATTGCTAGAGGTATATCTTTTTTTGTTTTTTTTTAATTAATTAATTTATTTGAAAGAGAGGGAGCGGGGGCGGGGAAGGAGTAGAAAGAGAAGCAGGCTCCCCGCTCAGCAGGGAGGCTCATTCCCAACATCCTGGGATCATGACCTGAGGTGAAGGCAGATGCTTAACCGACTGAGCCACCCAGGCGCCCCAGATGGAGGTGTATCTTAAGGTTATAGTCCTAGAAGTGAGATTTATAGGTCAGGGGTAAGTACATATGTACTTTTAGGAGAGATCATCAAGTTTGCTTTCAATAGGGTTAAACCACATTCCCCTACACCAAGGTTAAATAAAAATTCATCTTCACTTTCTTATAGTACTTGAAATTTAGTCTTGTATATGGTGTGAGATATGGATGTAATTTTAACTTCTTGCACATTGCTACCCAGTTGTCCCAGAGTCATCTATCTATTTTTACCACCAGTGATTTGAATTACCTTTTTTAAAAAATTTATTTTCTAGAAATAGAATTTTAGCTTGACAGTATTTTTTATTCTAAGCTCTTTGAAAATGTCATTTCGTTGCTTTCTGGTTTCTATTGTTCCTGATGAAAAATCTTCCTAATTTGTATGATTATCCTTACACGTAGTCTGTTTTATTTTCTCTGGCATTTTAAAATATTCTCTGTCTCTCTTTCTCTCTCCCTCTCTCTTTTAAATATCATTTTGTGATGTACCCATGTACTATGTACTATGGCTTTATTTCCATTTATCTTTCTTGGGATCAGTGGTCCTAGGTCTTTGGTTTGTTATCTATATTAGAAAGATTTTAGCCATTATTTCTTCAAATAATTTTCTGCTTTCCTTTCAGAGACCCCAAGTACATTAATGTATGACTTCTTGATATTATTCCACAAATCTCACTCTGTTTCACAAAGACTTACACATCAATATTCTTAACAGCCTTATTCAAAGTAGCCAAAAACTGGAAGCAATCCAAGTGTTCATCAACTGGTAAATGGATAAGCAAAATAAAGTGAGATAATATTCAGGATAAGAGGCAATAAAAAAGAAAGTAGTACTGATATATGACATAATATTCTTAGCTAAATCTGGGGACAGGGAAGTGGGAATGGAAAATAACTGTACATGGAAATATGAGCTTTTTCTTATTTTTTTCTCCCCTTTTACCTCTTCAGGCTCCCCCTGACCTCTTAGAGCAGTTTACTCAACCTCTTCTTTCCTGAATCATAATTTTTATTTAAATGTGTTTCCTCTATTGGACATAAGCTCCTAAAGGCACAGACTATACTAGACACAGACATATATATATTACATATTAAATGTATTATATGTTTCATACATATATATACATGCACATAGGTGTATATATGTGTATGCATATGTATATAAAGCAATTTCTTTATCCATCAATGGGCATCTAGGTTGTTTCCACATCCTGGCTATTCTAAATAATGCTACAATTAACATGGGGGTGCAGATATCTTGTTGAGTTCACACTTTTATTTTTATTTTTTGATAAATACCCAGAAGTGGAATTGCTGGATCTTAGAGTAGTTTTATTTTTAATTTTTTGAGGAACCTCCATTCTGTTTTCCACAGTGGCTGCACTGTTACGTTCCCACCAATAGAGCACAAGAAAGCACAAGGGTTCTCTTTTTTCCCGCATCCTCACCAATACTTCTTATTTCTTGTCTTTTCTCTAACAGTCATTCTAACAGGTATGAAGTGATATCTCACTGTGATTTTGAACTGCATTTCCCTAATGATTAGTAGCGTTGAGTATCTTTTCATGTACCATTGGCCATCTGTTTGTCGTCTTTGAAAAGATGTCAATTCAGATTGGCTTTTTTTTTTTTTTTTTAAGATTTATTTACTTTAGAGAGACAGACATGTAAGCAACAGGACAGGCAGAGTGAGAGGGAGAGAAATCCTCACACGAACTCCCTGCTGAGCAAAGAGCCCCAGCACAGGGCTTGATCTTAGGACTCTGAGATCATGACCTGAGCCAAAATCAAGAGATGGACACTTAACTGACAGAACCACCCAGAGGCCCCTGTCACTTTTGCTTTTGGTATCAGATTAAAAAAAAAAAATCATTCTCTATGTCAAGGAGCTTACTGTCTACACTTTCTTCTAGGAATTTCATGGTTTCAAGTTTTCCATTGTTTCTTTTTCACATCCTTTTTAAAATTTATATTTCAGGGTGTTTTTTTGTTTTTTGTTTTGTTTTGTTTTGTTTTGTTTTACTTGAGAGAGAAAGAGCATGTGTGCATGAGTTGAGGGGAGGGGAACAGGGAGCGGAGAGCCCAATAAGGGGTTCAACCATGACCAGAGTCATGACCATGGCTGATCTGGCTGATTTGGTTCAACCAGAACCATGACCTGAGCTGAAAGCAGACACTTCACTGACTGAGCCACCCAGGCACCCCATTTTTATTTTATCTTATTGTATTTCAGATTAGATCCTCTTTTTTTTTTTTTTTTGCCCATTTTGTGTTCACTGATTCTTTCCATTGTTAGATCTAGTCTGACCATCTAATGGACTGTTCATTTATTTTATTTTTTGATTTTAGCATTTCTGTTTAATTCTTTTTTAATAGTTTCCATGTCTCTGTTAAAATATCCCTTTGGTTCACACATTTGTCCACCTTTTCTACATCATTTAGCACTTTAAAATTCACAAGTAAGTTTTCTGTCTGATAACATCAACTTCTGCATCAGCCCTGGGTCTGCTTCAATCGACTGTGTCTTCTGTTGTCTGTGAGTCATATTTTCTTTGGCTTCATACATATTGTAGTTATTTATTTTATATTTTTAAAAGCACACACTAAAGTAAATAACACCCACCCTCAGAAAAAGGGTACATTCCATGTTGTGTCAGGCTCCTAGATCAGCTGGTTAATTTTATTCAGTTCTCCAACACCTTCAAATGTGTTGTTAGTAAAATCAGGGCTTTCTTTTCAGTAAAATCAGGGCTTTCTTACTCAAGATCTGAGCACTGGTGAGTTTCCAGAGTTCTCATTATGATTTAAAGTTGAGCCACCATCCTAACCATAAAAGATTTCCCTTTCTGCGTTATAGCTGGCTGCCAGCTTATTAAGCAACTGGAGAGTCCTTATTGCTTTCTGATACCACTACCAGCTTTCTGTATCTCTATAGAGATATCTTGCATTTGATGAAGGCCTTTAATGCCTCAAAGGGATTTCTCTCAGTTCTCTTGTCTTTCCCCCAAGCCTTTGGTAGATAAATTCCTAAAGAGGATCAGATGGATTTCTCTCAGCTTTCATGCTCTTTGTCTATGGAGAATGCTGACTTGTATTTGGAGTAAATACCCTTTGTTTCAGGAGATGTCTCTCTCAATTCTTCTGTCTCCAGGTGTTTAGTTTACTATTCCTGAGCCCTTGGTGAATCCTTAGAGAAAGGATTGGAAGGTAGTTGAGATTCATTCAATGGCTAGGGTACAATGGAATTCTAATCTGTCATGACAATATCTGTCATTCTGTTTTAATATTTTGCCTGGTTTCTCTTTTTTCCTGTGTATGGCAGATTAGACCTCCCAACACCCTCTCAGATGAGAACAGCCATAGGTCTCCTTTCTTCTTCTTCTTTTAAAGATTTATTTATTTATTTGAGAGAGTGAGAGAGCACAAGTGGAGGAGGCGCAGAGGAACAGGGAGAAAAATACTCAAGCAGATTACCTGGTGAGTGTGGAGTCCTACATGGGGCTTGATCCCATGGCCCCAAGATCATGACATGAGCCAAAATCAAGAGTTAGACGTTCAACCACCTGAGCCACCAGGTGTTTTTTGTTTTGTTTTGTTTTTTCAAAGATTTATTTATTTATTTTAGGGGGGAATCTCCTTTCTTCTATGAAAGATTTGCCATTTTCCAGAAGCACAGTTATGTTTCTTTGTATCACATATAAACTCTTTAGTTAAAAAATAAAATATGATTTCATAGCTTATCCAGATTATTTTGGTTGTTAAAATAAGAATTGTAGTCTCTTATGGTTTGTACTTGCCAGGTAAATCAAAGATATGCCTCCTTGGAGATACCCATAATCCACTTAATCCAGCACTTCTCTCACCTTGAATCAACATTTAGCATAAGAAGGAATGAGGATTGCTTTTGACGTCACCCACAAACACTATGAAATTCTCATTTCCCATTAAATGTTTCTGTACTTACTTTTTTCTTGATATATTTATATCCGTAAACTTTACTTTCTCTGGGGATTAATGTAAACTGTATGTTCACTATGCAATGTGTGAAGCATCACTTCTTTTTGAAAAATAATTCCCAATCCTCATAATTAGCTGTGACCTCATTTGAATTAGTTGTTCACAACTCTAGCCAATGCTTACTACAGCATGTAATGATGTCTTCATACTTTCCCTAGAGATACATTTTTAGCTCTGTACTTCCAGATCCATGAAACTTTAATTAAAATATTATCTGAGTATTTATATATAATATGGAACCACTCATATTTTCACAGATGGTTCACCTCCATTCTCAAATGTCTATATTTACTGTTGGGCTGTATAAATCCTGTGGCAGCCTCCTCACAATGTCATGCTGCTATGGGCACAGAAATGTCTGTTTGATTTCCTATTGTTTTAGAGATATCTATAGAACTGTGCATGTGCCTCAATTAGAACATTTAGTGCTTCTCCATCTTGTATTAGAGTCACTTGGATATTTAGCAGTGTATGCCTACCCTGACCAGAACTGGAGTGTCTCAGGTCAGGAACTGGTCCCCTTCAATTGTGTATCCTGGATTTTCAAAAGTCAGGGTTCCTACATGAGGCTATGTAGCTTGCCCATGACACCAACGTGCCTGATCAGCGTGGCAAGTCAGGGCTAAAAATGACTGTTAGCTCTAATAACCAAGCTTTGTGCCCTGGGCCAGGGCTTGAAGACAGATAGGAGTTACTATTTTTCTGCCAGATAAAATCTTTACCCCACAAATTATCTTCCTGTAGGTGGTATTTTTTTTTAATTCCATAAAGGCAGAGTAACCTAGAGTGCAGTCCATTATGAATAGTAGGTACTCAATATACAATTTTTAGTTAAACTGAATCTCACAAAAAGCTTCAAATTATAGCTCTACCTCTTTGGTAGTGTTCTTGGAGACCAAAAATGCTGTCAGGAATCCTTGAACTTGATTTTCTAAAAAGTCTCTTCCGTGAACATGAGGGCATCTGTTGTATTCCCAGGCAATTAGATCTTCTGCCCTCTACCCATGCCAACAAGTACTGGAGACATGAAACATACATTTTCATAAAGAGTATTCTCATCATTCATTCTCTCTGTATTTCTGATTTTCTCAAGATCAACTATAAAACAACAGAGTCCCTCCTACTGACCCTTTCTTTAAGAATCTGTTATGTAATAAATCTACATAAAAGAACATAAAAAGATACACCTTTATTTTTGGTACTTGTAGACAGTTGTGTCCTCAAGAAAAGCTATGACTGTGGCTAATTCCAAAGGCTCTCAGACCATAAGCTATTTATAGAATCCTACATACACATTTACTCACAGACAGGATCCATGAGATACCGACTCCATAATGAGTTTCAAGAAAGCACATTTACTGCTTATCTACTAAGCTTCATTTACTGTATCAGATATGAGCATATAAAAAAAGAAGACATAGGTCCCGCCCATAGAAATACTATAGTTTGGTTACAGTGGAAGTGGAGGAGACAGTATCCCATTCTTTGTGGCAAGAGCTGCATGGTAGTAGCTTCCAACCTCATTATCTACTTTCACAGACAGCTGACAGATTTGATCAGAATTCCATGGGATACAAGATTCTCTTATAAAGGCCTAATTTCTCCTGAGCTATAGATTCAATTCCTTTCCGGTTTCTTGGGACTGCATTCCAGCAGTTATCTCTACATCTCTGTCCTTCTTCTCTACATCCTCCCCTACTCTTCCTCATTTGTGCTTCAAAAACATCACTTTTCTTAGCCTGTAACTCTCTTCCAGGCTCTCATCACTAATCACAATCTTCAAAGTCACCTCCCTGAATCTAGGCACGATTTCCTATACAGACAGTGTCATGTGTCTAAAATCCAAATCTGACCACAATACTCCTCTACTCAAAACTTTAGAATTCTTTCTAGAATGAAATCGAACTCTTTTGCATGGCAACAGTTTTTAATGATTGGACTGCATTTAATCATTCTTATCCCACTTCCCCCATTTCTCTTTTTTAACAGCTTTATTAAGGTATAAGTGAAACACAAAGAACTGTACATATTGAATGTGTACAGTTTGATGAATGTTGACATGTAAACCTGTGATGCCATCACCACAATCAAGGTAATAGACATAATATTACATAATATTACTTATTACCATAAAAGACATACCCTATACCTTGCTTTTGTGTGTGTATGTGTGCATGTGGTAAGAACACTTGACCTGAAATCTACTTTTTAAAAATTTTTTGAAGTACATAATACCACATCATTAACTGCGAGCAGTATGTTATAAGGAAGATCTCCAGAAATTTTTCAGCTTGCGTAACTGGAACTCAGTTCCCACTGAATAATAACTCCCTGTTTGCCCCTACAACCACTATTGCAGTCGCTGTTTCTATGAGTGTGACTATTTCAGACACCTCAGGTAAGTGGAATCATGCAGTATTAGTCTTTCTGCAACTGGTGTATTTCCTTTAGCATAAGTCCTCCAGGTTCATGTTTGTTGTTGCAAATGGTACGATTTCTTCTCTTTATAAGGCTGAATAATACTCTACTATATATGCATACCATATTTTCTTTACCCATTCATCTCTTAGTGGGACACATCAGCTATTTCCATGTCTTGGCTGCGGTGAACAGTGCTGCAATGAACATTTTCCACCATCTTTTTTTAAAATCTCCTCTCTTTGTCGCTACCTAGCATGCTACACTTAGCTAACTTTCCACTGCCGTTACACACCATAATCTCTAGTCCCCTAGTGTTTGTAAGAAACGTCTCCTTTCTCCATTACCACCTAGATAACCTAATCCTTACTTACAATATTCAGCCAAGCCATCATATTCTCCCAGAAATCTTCCCTGATAAGCAATTCTACCTCATTTCACACACTCTAATCAGTTTCCCTCCTCTGTGGTCTCATAACATCTTACATATACCTTAATAATAATGCCTACAACATGTTGTGTGTTTCAGCATCTGTCTCCCTCAAAGATTGTAAACACCCTGAGGATAGTACCTTTTTATCTTCCTATCTCCAAGATTTCTTACAGAGCCTGGCACATAAAAGACTCTCCATAGATATTTGATGAATAAGTAATTTAATTATTTTCTACATTTTATCTGAATCTTAACCAATTCTTTAAAAGTCTTACTCTGTTGTATGGAGAACAATAGGGGCAGTAAGAATGGAAGGCTATGTAGACATCTGAAAAATAAAAATGATCGTCTATTTTATAATCCAATTGAATGGCTAGCAATCACTCTTAAACCTACTGCTTAGGCAAGCAACTGCTTATGTAACATTGTTTGGTTCCTGCCAGTGAGAAACAACTCTAAAACTGAGGCAATATGGAGATGCCATTTAGCATCAGTAGTTTCAGATACATACACACACACACACACACACACACACACACATTCATTTGATACGGTATTGAACATTTGTTTTATCCCCTGCTCCTTTTTCCTTCAACAGATATTTATGGATGATCTACAGTGTACTAAGGCTATGCTCACTGATGGGATAGAAAGGTAAACAGACATAGACCCTACCATTGTGAAACTTTAGTAGTTCTAGAATGCCTTCCATCAGTAATTCTGCTTAACTCCTTGGAAACTCAGAATAATGCTTTCTTCCCTGGACTCCCTGCCTGGCTCCCAAAGGGAAGGTTGGGGGTCCCTGGGACCGAATGCCTCTACTTGGAGCTGGAATTGTTAACTCATTCTCTACCCCATGTGACTATCAGTTGAAGGGAGAGGTGAACTATATTTCATTTTGTTTTGTGTCCCCAGTACCCAAACAGTGGCCAGTGCAAGGGAGGCAGTAAATAAGCATTTTTTAAATAAGTGAAGAGACGATCACCTGGCATTAAGTGAAGCACTCACTGCACTGAAAGGTACATGTTTCACCATCAACAACCAT
>CM053613.1:85371908-85397666 GCA_028646535.1 Procyon lotor | reverse complement strand
CGTCATCTTGAAATTTGTCACTGCAGAGTGAAAATGTGGTCTGGGAAGTCTTGCACAACAATTAAATGTTCTAGTCCCAAATGGACACACACGTCACTTCTGCTCGCCACTCTTTAACCAGAAACTCTCATTTGGTGCTGTCCAGTGACCAAAGGGTCATGAAATTCAGATTCCCCTCTGCCTGGAAAGAGAAAATAACCTAATGCTTATTAAGTAGAGCAATGACTACCCGAGTCAATTATATATTTCGAGCAGAACAAATTTGTTTAATAGCGTTTGCTACTTACCTGTACGTAGGTTGCTAAAAAGAATTTTCTTTTTTTTAAAGATTTTATTTATTTGACAGAGAAACATAGCGAGAGAGTACAGCAAGAGAGGGAACACAAGCAGAGGGAATGGTAGCAGGAGAAGCAGGCTTCCCGCAGAGCAGGGAGCCCGATGCGGGGCTCGATCCCAGAACTCTGGGATCATGACCTGAACTGAAGGCAGGCGCTTAACGACTGAGCCACCCAGGTGCCCCAAGAATTTTCTTAACTCAGATTTTAAAGTGCATTTGTGTGTCTCACTGTAACAAGGAAACTGAGGATAATGTACATTGAGAATAGTTTGAAAAATAATCAGTTGACTCAAATTTTATTTCTTGTTTTTTCCTGTTCGATGATTTTTTTTGTTTGTTTTATTTCCTGTTTGATGATTTTGAAAGATTAAAATTGTACTGTTGGTATTATATGGTGTGTAGACCAATATTGCCTATAATAAAGATTTTGTATTTCATTTTTATTTTTTAAAATTTTTTGAGAGCAATGCATGAGCTGGTCATGGGGCCGGGGGACGCGTGGAGAACAGAGGGAGAGGGAAAGAGAGAGAATCTTAAGCAGGCTCCATGCCCCGTGCAGAGCCCAATGCGGTTGCTTGATCTCATAACCCTGAGATCATGACCTGAGATGATGACTTGAGCCGAAATCAAGAGTCGGGCACTTAATCAGCTGATCCACCCACGTGCTCCAAGATTTTGTATTTAAACAGGGGTAGAGCCTGAGCAGCGGAGACACACACTGTGCTCTCTCCCACCTCCTAGTAGACGGGAAGTAAAGAAGCAACCGTCCTTTACCATCTAAGTGTGTCCAGCAGGCATGCCCTGCTAACGAACCCATATGTGCTTGTAGTCTTTTGCCAGCTCCTAACTGCTTGGGAACATAGGACCTGGAGATACTGAAGTTTCAGAAACAAAATGTTAGTGCCTGAGGGAGCTTTCAATATCATATAACCTAATTTCTAATTTTTAAAAATAAGAAAACTTTATTAATGGTAGGCATTAATGCTTTATACTACAAATAATTACCACTTATTGAATATTATGCATCAGAAACTGTTCCAAGCAGTATATATGTGGCTTTTTTTTTTATTTAGTCCTCCAGCCAAACCAATGGAGAGATATGGTTATTATTTCTAGCAACGTTTGTAAATTAAAAAGCTTTGGCTGAGGAAGGGCACTGACTTGCCTAAATCGGTGCAGACAGCCAGTGCTAGGTCTTGGACTCACATGAAGATCCACCTGGTTCCAATATCCTTGTTGGACACGGCAGGCTACCTGCTCCTATGACAGTAGCTCATCTGTCATTATTAGATTTTCGTTCTCAGTACCTTCTATTTTAATACAGTAATAAATTATCAGAATTTGTTTTGCCCTCATGATATTAAAAAGAAATATCCCTGAGTTGGGGATATGACAAGCATAAAGGAATACCTTTGCCGAATTGATTCCAGTAAAGGCCGAATGCCCTAATCCCAAGATGTTTAATTATTGTGTCCAGATGCTGGGATGACAAGTTTTATTTACATGTCCCTCATTTGTCTCCATGCTTGGTTTGGTTCCTCTTTGCTCTGCCACTGTCCTTGGGGGCATTTCTGCTTAATGGAATAACAAGATCAATAAGCAAGGCAGTTTTATTAGCCTCAACAAATAGCAGAATAACTTGATGGTCACATTTTGTAGGTCTGTTCCCAGGACTTGGATGTTCTGTGTTTTGTCATAGCCATCGTTCAGGGAATGCAGGTGGAGAGATTTAAGGAGAGCCTTGCTGAAGTTATGTAAGCCGCTGGATCCAGTCAGACGTGAGGTTAAGTAATTCCATATTCTCCCTGATAAAGTCTTTTTTCTCTCTCTTGAAGTGTTTCAAGTATCATAATTAGTTACATTGTGTTGTTGCCTTAATTCACGTGGTCAGGGAACTTCAGATGTACTTTCTATCTCTTACAGATCATTTCTTCTACCACAAATCTGTATGAGATCAGGTATTCTGAAGAACACAGATCAGTTCTCATCCCTACATTATAAGGCCTCTGTTGGCGTTAATCAAGCAATTTGACAGCATCACCCCTCACTCTACACAGTGATACTCACTTCAAAATTACTTACACAGTGTTACACTTCAAAACCGTCTTTTACTGTAGATCTTCCTAATAAAAAGGATGTATTAGTTTCCTATAACCGACATGACAAATTACCACAACTTGAGTGACTTAAAACCGTGCAAATTTATTCTTACAATTTTAGGGGTCAGAAATCAATATCATTGGGTGAAAGTCAAGGTGCCCTCTTAGGTGGCTTTAGGTGAATCCTTTTCCAGCTTCGAGGGCTACGTTCCTTGCATTCATTTGTGTTTGGCCTCTTCCTCCATCACAAAAGCCGGTGGCACTGAACCTTCAGATCTCTGCCCCATTACATCACTCTCTCCTCTGTGGCACTATTCCCTTCTGCCCACCTCCTACAGCGGTCCTTGTGATTGTATTTAGGGTCCATTCAGATAATTCAGGATAATCTCCCCATGTCAGGATCCTTAATTTAACATCTTTTGCCCTATAAAATAATATTCACTCTCTTGCCATATAAAGCAAAAATTACAGGTTCTAGATAATAGGAAGTAAGTACCTTTTGGGCTGATTATTTAGCTTACCACAGTGCCCCACAGAAACTGTTTCTCTCTGTTGTAAAGCCTGACTTGAGGACACTGTCTCCTAATATGTATTTCTATATACGAGGAATGCGATTTTGAATTTCATATTGAAAAAATATTGCTCTTAAATAATAGGTGAACTTTTTCTTTATATAAATTATGCCGCCTCCGTATCAGTCTCTTTTTAAAAAGATACCAGGTAATGTGCTCGAGGTGCAAGTTACTTACAGGCCAGGAAAAAAAGGTAAATGTGCGAACAAGGTAAAATAAAATGTGTTGAACAGCGATATAAACCATATTTTCATAGAGTGAAGTAAGGGTTCCTGGGAGAGGTGACATTTGAATTGGGTTTTTTCAGGTAAAAAATTTGCATAGAAGAGGGAAGGCAGGGATGTAAACGAATTCCAAATTGAGGGAAGCATTAATTCATTCTTCTAGCACCATTCTGGGCACTGGGGATGCCCGAATGAACGAGAGGTATAAAGCCCCTTTCACACAGTATTTGTATTCAGGAAAGAGGAGGTGGACACTAAGCTTAAGCAAATAAATGTATAGTCGAGTAAACAACAGTTCAGATGAAGACTACGGTCACACCCGAGGGAGGAGGTCCGGTCTGTACACCTAGAGTAGTGGTTCTCAGACCGGTGACTTTGTCCCCTCCTGGACATTTAGGAGTTACACGGAGACGTTCCTGGTTGTCAGAACCGGAGAGGTGCTGCCAACGTCTGGTGGTTGGAGGTCTGGGGTACTGCCAGGCATCCTACAGTTCCCAGGACACACTCCCAAAGATTTATCTGGCCCATATGTAGGTAGTGCTGAGGTTCAGGGCTTCTGGGCTAGAGGATGAACGTGAACTGGTAGGGATTGAAGTCACTGAGGTTAGCAGAGGCCTGCCTGTTGGCATTGGTAACCATTTGGGTCTCACTCTGTGTATAATGGGGAGCTGTCGGAAGGCTCCACTCAAGGAAGCCAAATGATCTGATTTGCATTTATTTATTTTTTAAGGTTTTATTTGTTCATTTGAGACAGAGATACAGAGAGAGAGAGAGAGAGAGAGAGAGAGCATGAGCAGGGGGAGAGGCAGAAAGAGGGGGAGAAGAAGTGTCTCTGTTGAGCCAGGAGCCCGACAAGGGCTCGATCTCAGGACCCTGGGATCACGATCTGAGCTGAAAGCAGATGCTTAACCATCTGAGCCACCCTAGGCGCCCCTGATTTGCATTTTAAATAATCACTTTAGCTGTTGGGTATAGAAGGAACTGTAGCTGATGCCACAGGGATCAGGAAGAACGATAAGAAGATTATTAAAATAATGCATGTAAGCTACTCATGGCAAGCGTGAGGCTTTTAAAGTATGTCTTCAAATTCTCGAATACTCTTCCATTCAAGAGAAAGAACTTAATTCCCCCTTCTTTTGAGTATGGACCACGTTTAGTGACTTTTGCTGGACAGAATACGATGGAAGTGACGGTGTGACTTCTGAGGTGAGGCCATAAAAGATATGGTATCTTTCACCTTGCTTGGTCTCTGGGGGAGGCCAGATGACGTGTTATAAGGACACACCAGCCCTCTGGGGAATTCCATGTGATGGGGAAGTGAAACCTCTGTCCAGTGCCACACCAGGGGCTGAGGCTTCTGCAAAAGGCCCCGGGAACAAGCCATCTTGGGAGCAAGTGCCGTAGCCACAGTCGAGCCTTCAGATTGCTGCAGCCCTGGCTGATGTCTTGGCAGTAACTGCATGAGACCCCGAGCCACAGTCACCCCCCAGACCACTCCCAATTCCCCACTCAAAACAGCTGTGAGTCAGTAAATATTTATTGGGGTTTTGGGGTGTTTTGTTATGCTGCAAAAGATAACCAAATACAGGCAAGGAACGGGGGTCAGCAGAGGTCCTGCCGAGGGCAGAAGGAATCTGGAGCAGGTAGTAGAGGAAGGCAGTTGTAGATACCACTCACAACAGTATGACCAAATACAGAATGGGAGGGCGCCATCGTTATGCATATCTCTTTGTTGATTGGATGTGCTCATGTTTATATTAACCAAATATTCTTGTTTTCTTCCTCTCCCATTTCACCACCATCTAATATAAGATGTGTTACCAGCAATTAACTTTATACACAAGATTTAAATAACAGGAATGTAGATAGCTGTAGGAACAAACATCACCAAGGGCATTAAGGAGGACATGTGATGTGATGAGCACTGGGGGTTATTTAAGACCGATGAATCACTGAACTCTACCTGTGAAACTAATAATATACTGTATGTTAATCAATTTAACTTAAATAAATTTAAAAAAAGGATGAGCATCACTGAAACACAAAAATAGGACTTTGCCTCTCTTTTGGGGGGGCAAAGGGGCAAATGTTTTCATTTGTAGGTGGGACCTATCTCATGTTAGGTGGAAGCGTATCTTCATTACTCTCTATTTGGAGGTTCGTATGGCTCTGTTTTAAAGAGGGACGTACGGGTGCCAAGTTGGCAAGGTGTGTACTGCGGTGGCCTTGTCAAGTGTCAGCTTGCCTAGGCTGACCTCCGTTTCCCAGATTTCTCTGTATGTTTTTGGTTAAGGTGAACCACAAGAGAGATGTTTTCAGAATGAAATTTGGAGGGCAGAAGTAAAATTACAGCCACTTTGGTTTTTACACTGAGTAGCTGGAGACAGCAAGTTTGCGGCTTACATGCTTTGTTGCTTATTTGCTAGAGGACCTTGTTAGTGTGGGGTTTCATCCGTGCCTGAAACAACTTGACCTTCCCCTGGAGTTTTTTTCCATCTTGTCTGCCCTGTGGGCCGGGTGTATATTTAGCTCCGTAACAAAGGGGGCAGCAGCTTCTCTTGTAGGATACCCACCTTAGCGTGGTTGGAGGCAATGGCACCTGCTCACCTACTTTATGTTTATATTCCCTTCCTGCGTGCAGCTCCAGCTGTAGATTTCCAGCTCATGCAGCAGATGCAAGGACAATAGCTCTTAAGAGACTGTTTAACCAACTAACCTAATTAAGATCAGATTCCTGTGACAGATGACAGATACACACACTCTCTCTCTCTCTCTCTCTCTCTCTCTCTCTCTCACACACACACACACACACACACACACACACACACACAGAGAGACACACCCCCGTAGATTATCTCCCATCGAATCCTGATGGTTGTGTTAGTGGAGAACTGGCAAGAAGTAGCTGGGTTTTGAAGGTACGGCCAGTGGTGATTTCTGGGGGTTTTGACCTGGGGAATGAAAGAAAGAGATGAGCCACAGGTGACCTTTGGGTTCCTGATCGAAACCACGGAGTGAGATTAGGAAGATGGGGGCAGAGTGGGGGAGGGGAGCGGAGGATGAATCAAAAGTTTTGCTTTAGATACTTTGAATTTGAGATACTGCTTAGACATCCAGATGAGAGTATCAAGCAAATAAGTGGATATGAACATGTACGTCAGGAATGAAGTCCAAGTTGGAGGTAAAGATTCAGCAGTCATAAGTCTGCACGTGGTATTTACAGCAATGGAGATGAATCCATCTCCCTGGGGAAACGCAGTATCGTTGGTGAGGAGGAGAGAGGTAAGGAGAGAGCCCTCCAGCCTTGAGAGGTGAATCAGTTGGGGTGCCAGCAAGGGAGAGTGGGAAAGGGATCGTCAGGGAGGTAGGACGAAAAGAAGGTGAGGGTGTCGTGAAGGCCTGTAGCGGAGAGCATTTCAACGGGGACTGAGAAGTGAGCCCAGAGCTGTTGATGTTCCTGGAACAGAGGCCCCAGACGTCAGGCGTTCTGTAGAAGAGCACAGCCCTTCATCTCCACGTTTCAACTGGCTGGTGTCGAGAGTGGACCTAGGGTTGGGTGTATGCCCCACCTTCCCTTCCTCTGACGATACTCGGGGCGCCCCTGTGATCTCATTCTGCTGGCCGTCACTTTGAGCTCTTCCTTCTATCCCCTGCGTCCCCACCCCTGTGACCGGTACCTCCTGTCATCGCGGTCAGCCTCCAACATCAGCTCTTCCAACAGCAACTCCTGGAGCAGTCCCACCGTGCGCTCCAGGATCTGCAGTCCATCTCCAGCAAAATTACCCATCGCCTCAACATCCCCTCTCTGTTCTTGCTCAACTGAACCCAGGATGACTCTTGCCTACCATTTCTGCTTCTCCTGCAGCCTCTCCAGTGGTAGCATTTTATCTCTCACAGGGCATATCCATAAGCTGTGACGGTGTGTTGAATGTCCTCTCACTTTCCCACTTCCAAGCTGGACTTGGCCAATGAATGGCATGTTATCAGACTCACCAGCCCTTACCTCCCCCGCCAGAATACCCCACTCACTCCTTAAGTTTTAGTTCCTTGTTTACTGACTCTTTACAATATCATTATCATAATTCCTAGACTTGTCAATGTCCATGTCCATGAAGATAATCCTCCCAAGATCCTGGAATGTTAGGTACTGGGTCACCTCACCTTCAATAACCTTGCACCCTCTGTATCCAGGTCCCCCACCCCCACAGTTCTCTCTTGTCATTACCAGTAAAGTCAGCCTTTCTACTGACTCAGTGTCAAGTACCTGTTCCAGTTCACCCACTAAAATACCTCACATTCAAGTGTCTCGATTTCCAGGACTCATAATCCATTGATGTCACAGAGTATAACCCTTTTATGACCTTACTAGCCCTCTTACTCAGTTTAAATTCCATGCTTCATCACCATAAATTGTCTCCTGCGTATATCCTTAAGTCTCTGGCACCTCTCGTATTTGCCTAGCAAAACGCCTGCCATGGTTAAATCCAGCCTTCCACTTACTTTGTATCTGTACCCCAGTAACTGCATATGGGCTGAGGAAACTCATAAACGTGATTGCTATAGATGGGATGTGTGTCCTCCCCCAAGTGCACATGCTGAAACCTGATTTCATAACCAGTAGCATCAGACAAGCCCTGGCTGTGGATCTTACTGTATCTTCCTAGTTGCCTTATCGCTCCACTCTTCCTAACGACAGCGGCAAGCTGTGTTCTGAAGGCTCCGGGTGTCCTCACTCTTCGAAGTCTTCACTCCCCTCAACCTCAGTGTTTGGCCTTGCTTCTCTTTCACTGAGAAAATAAAAGCAAAGAGGGAAGAATGCCAACGTTTCATCACCACTAACTACATTCTTGGCTTGTTTGGCCCATTTATTATGCCCTCTAGCTTTTGGTTATGGATGAACTGAGCCTTCTTCTACTTGAGTCTGATCCTTCACCTTGAACAGTAGGTCTTGTTCCCTCTCACTGATGCCAGGATGTATTTATGGTAATCCACTCTTCTTTTATGAATTGTCCATTTTACTGTCTCTAGTTGATCATAATCTCAGTTTATAAATGGCTTTTGGAAGTCATTTGTATAAAAGTCTTTACCCAAGAAAGTTTGTTTTGTCTTACTGTTTTCTTATTGTCAGCTCTTTCTCACTGTCCTGACTTCCAAACTTTGGAATGCCCCACGACTTAATCTTTGAATGGTTTCATGCTCTGATGATTCTCATGTTCTTTTCCCACATACAGCCCTAATGAATCTCCGCTTCCACAGTCTTCCCCCCTCACCCAGTGACAATTCCATTCATCCGGTTGTTTAGGCACAGAACCTAGGAATCATCTGTTGGGTTCATTCCTCAAGGGCTTGTCAATTACTATTTCTTTTGCTATGTTCACACTCCAGAGAGTATATAGGTGGCTTCCCCACCACCTCAGGCCTTTCTTTACTCAAAAGTTGCTTTACAAAGGAGGAATCTGTCTGAATGCCCGACTAAAAATTACAGCCTTCCCCTACCCCCTTTTCCACCTTCTTGTACCCTTCTCTCCCTTTTTTAAAGATTTTATTTATTTGACAGAAAGAGATCACAGATAGAGAGGCAGGCAGAGGGAGAGGGGGAAGCAGGCTCCCTGCTGAGCAGAGAGCCTGATGTGGGGCCCGATCCCAGGACCCTGAGATCATGACCTGAGCCAAAGGCAGAGACTTTAACCCACTGAGCCACACAGGCGCCCCTCGTTCTCTCCCTTTCTTGCTTTATTTTTTCCATAGCATTTATGATCCGATGTTTTATATTTTTAACATATATGTTTGTGGACTGTCTCCCCCCGCCCCCCCCCCCCCGCCACATATAAACTTCACAAGGACAAGTATCTTGGTTTTGTTTACTCTTACATCCCCACTGTCTAGATACTGCCTGGTATATGGTAAGTGCTCAAGAAATATTTGTTGAATGAATGAATATGCCTCGACAGACTCTAATTCCTTGTGTATATTTGGATCTCAATGAATGATTGTTGAATTCATCTTTGTTCAAGAGGGAAAAGGATCCTTGAGTACAAACCTATATTTTGCAAATGAGAAAACTAAAATCCCAAAAAGGCAACTGATTTGCCATAATTGCACAGATAGCAGAGGGCCATCACTGAAAGTCTCATGTAAGGACACAGAACATTAAATGTGAAATGCAAGCAGCAGTTGATAGACTTTAGATAGTTTGGAGCAGTGAGGGCTGAGAATGGATGTATTTATTTTTGTATCTGTTCTGTAAATATTTCTTTAATACCCCGATGGGCCTTGCCCTGTCCTGGGGTCTGTAATAGAATGTCGAGCAAGACAGAAAAGATCCCTGCCCTCAAGGGGCTGTCAAAGGAGACAATTAAACAAGCAATGGTTCGAAAATGTGATGGACCCTAAGGTAGGGACCTGAAAGGTACTCTGGAAGCAGAGAGAGATACCTTACCTGGGAGGAGCCTTCCCAGACCAAATTACATCTTAGGTGTGAGCTAGGGCGAGGCGGGAGAAGCTCAGCTCAGCTTCTTCCCAAGCAAAGCCAGGAACTGTTGTGACGAGAATCTTACCTCTTGGAGAATCTTAGAATTGAGAGCGTGAGATAATCTAACTGGATTCCCATTAGCTTCTGTATCTTGTCCCCTCCCTGTCTAGTATCATTGTTCTCTCCTCAATCAGCATTATCATATCACGGCCATTGTTTTAGTTTCTGGTATAGTGAGAACTTGCACCTTATTTGAATAAGGTGGCCTAAAAAAAACACACACACACATACACAGTGTCATGAGAATTTCAGCAGCATTTGGATCCCTTGAATGAACCCTGAGATGAACATTTTCCAAATAGTCCTGAAGGTGCATTAGGTAAAAATCTGGACTTGCTTGATAACCTGTTCCTCTCAAGGTACCCAGTATACTGAGATCTTCTTTCTTTCCTTCTCCTGTCTGCCTCAGAACTACTTCAAATTGCTTATTAGAGCAGTTAGGCTATTAGAATATTCATAAGGACTAGCATACTCATCTATTAATGTACAATGATATGTTAATATTCAGAATTTCGGTGTCATCTTTATTTTAGAGTTTGGGCCACTAATAAAGGCAATACAGAGTCAAGGTGATTTTCAGATCATTTTAAGAGGACCACTAATGTAAAAGGATAAGAATTTCTATCCTGGACTGCTTTCCATTTCAAAGCTGATGAGGACACTGTTCTGCCAGCACTAAGGACAGAAAATTTATAAGGGTACACCAGGCAGATCATGGTGTGACCTAGCTGCTGAATTTTTCATCCGCACCATAAACAAAGAAGGATGAGAAACATTTACTCTGCACTGCAAGGATCTGTACATGAAAAGAGGCTGTGGGGTGGGAAGCCAGCACAGTTCCGTTTCAGTCTTTAAAATGTCACTGCCTTTGAGACAGTTCTGTGTAGGGCTTCTCACTCTTAATCTTTTATCTTTCATTAAACTTTATGAAACTCCCATCTCGTTGGGAGGAAAAGTCACTGAAAAGCAGGAACCAAGGGATTATGGCTCCCAGTTACATTACAGGTTCGAAAGCCATGCCGTCCCAGGGTTTCAGTACAGCAGCGATGGACGGGAGGAGATTTTGTCTTTATGACCCACTTGCACGAGAGTAGGGCACACCGGTAACGGTCCCGAAGCTGGGTCACGTCGGTGATCACCACGGGTGCGGGCCCAAAGTTCAAACTGGAAATGCAAAATAAACGGAAATTTTAGGGAGCACACAGTGTTGCCGTGATGGATGATGGCAAAGAATTTGGCACGCTCAGAAGGTGAGAGGAAGGATGGAACCAGATGTTTCTGACGAGGACAGCAGGGCACCTCTGCGGGATGGAATGTGTCTCTCTCCCGATGGTAAACACTCGGACATCGGCCGAGCTCAGCAGTGTCATCGCGTTAACGTCGGGTCAGCGTCTAGCAATGTTTTCTGGTCCCAGCAATACTGGTCATACTGTTAGGCCTTCCCTTACTGTTGATGTAAGGGCCGCCCCACTGTCTAGGTATTGTTTTTGTTCCTTCATCTGCGTGTATACATTCGTTAATACACATACATCTTTATTATAGTAATTTTGTGTCTTTCGACTACAAAGCATGTTTTTATTCAAAAGAGGGATATGTCGTTAATACCTGTGAATCACTTTGGTTTCACAGATGGACTGGTTCTTTTTTTGTGGGCAGCCTTAAAATGGGCTCTTTCCTATGTATAGTGACTCCTTAGCATACAGTAATAAATGTTGGTGCACATTTAAGGATGTCAAGAAACTACCTGTGATAAATGTTAACGATTTGGACTTTAACAAATGTACTTAGGCTCCCTCGAGACTCTTGCTCGATGTTTATAGGTATAAATTAGAGGCCTGAAGGCATAAACAAGGCTCTGATGCATTGGCCTACGGCAGAGGTTGCAAGCAGGTGGCCCACAGTGACGGTTTATTTTGTCATGATTTAAAAAACTTTTTAGTACTTTAATATTATTTGATTGGCCAACACTTAAAAATTGAGAGTGTTCACAAAGACATCTGACTTTCTGCTTATCTCGCAATGTTAGGCATCCGGGAACACTTGACATATATTTTGGGGTGCAATGATAGTTGCTTCACACCTGGATGTCAAGGAAAAAGAATCCTCATTCCCAGCATTTGCCAATATCTATGCTGTAAATTCTCCCATTCTCCTGCCGGTACTGATTTCCATCTATGGAGGTGATGCAATTAAAGTGGTTTTGGGAAGATAGGCACCCAGTCAGCTGTTGCAGACCGGTCTCAACCAACCCACTGCTCTACGTCAGCCCTCAACACAGCGACACAACTGGCCGAGCATACTAGTTGTCCCCTTTAGAGGAAGCAAGATCGCCCTCGTTCTCTGTATTTCCTACCAAATCTGTGTCCCCTATTTAGGGGACTTGCTCAATCCACAGAAGAAGAAAGGAGCTGACCTGATCAGGACAGCATGATAAACTGGGGCCTGGCTGGTCCTAAATTAGAAGGCGGGACAAGAATTAGAGGAGCTGTCAGTTATTAATCACGTCCTGTCATTTTGAACTGATTGTGAGAGGAGTTATTGCGTGGTTGCCTGAACTGTTAGCAAAGATAGCGCCGGGCTTCCTGCAAGTCTGAGGACAGCCGTCCGGCTTCCTGGACTGATTATTGCAAATAAGGGGATTGGTTTCCTTCTTTCTGGGCAGGTTGCTCTGGGTTATGGGTCAGAGTTCTATTTTCATATATGGTCTAGCCATTGTCTATTTGTATATTCAGTCTCCCCTGGTGGCTCTGACCACCCTTCTCGTGGACGGCCTTTTCTCTGTCATACATTCTTATCTCTGGGGGGTATTTGCAAATTGAGTCTTGTCAATATTAGGTCCTCCAACAGTCAGAAGAAGTTTTATAAAAGTCATGTTTTAGGTGGAAAAATATTTATGGTAAAAAATACATAGTTGGTCTTCGTCCACGGTTCTGAACACGTGGCTCCTAAAGCCTTTGGATTTTGCTAAGTTATGCTAATGAGATGAACTTTGGAAAGCTAAGGATGGGAGTTTGTTGCCAGGGGACCCAAGCCCCTCAACCTTCAGGGAGAGGAGAGGGGCTGAAGATTGAGTTCAATCACCAGTCATCCATGATTTAATCAGTTGTGATTATATAACAAAGCCTCCATTAAAAACCCAGAAGAATGGGGTTCAGAGAGCTTCCAGTCTGGATGAACCCGTGCGGATGCAGAAGAGTGGTGTATCCCTAGAGCGTGCGGCGTGGGAGCTCTGTGCCCCTGCCCACGTACCTCGCTCCATGCATCCACCTGCGTAAGTTAAATTCCTTTATCGGATTCTGATAATCAAGTTAAGAAAAATGTTTCTTCCAAGGAGGAAGTCACTGGAACCTCGGGATTGTAGCCAGTGGGCCAGAAGCACAGGGAGCAGCCTGGACCTGTACCAGGCATCTGAAGTGCGGAGTGGGGGCGGGGGTCCATCTTGTTAAGACCGACGGCTTAACCCGTGGGATCTGGCGCTACCTCCAGGTGCTACTGTCAGAATAGAGTTAATTACAGGCTACTCAGCTGGTGTCCTGGGGAAAAACCCCCATGTTGGAAATAGGTAATACTCGAATCATAGCAGTGGGAATGGGAGATGGATGGAGACGGCATGGAACGGCCCGAGTCGGGGAGCTGCAAAGGGGAAGGAGTGGGGCACAGAGAAGGCCCCCCTGCAGCAGGTCAGCCCAAGAGACCCGGGTCCCCTCTCGTGCTGCCTGTCTTGTATTTTGGTGTTGCTCAAATGTTAGCTTAGGCCTTTCCTGGAGGAGTTTCCATCTCAAATGATAACTTAGCTGCCACCTTGAGGTAGTGAAAGCAGAGAAAGGGGTTCAGTATATCTTAGCGAAGCAGTCAAGTGTGATAGCCCGTAGCCAACGCTGCTGGCTTGTCAGACACTGCTGTTGGCCCCGGAGCAGCCCTGGACGGGGTGCAGCCTCTGCGGCCTCTGCTCGTCGGACTGAACTCCGGTCCGCACAGGGAGCAGCACTGATGGGGGGCAGCCCCATTGAGGTTCCCCTTAAAGCATGACGAATGGCGCTCAGGGAGGTGCACTTCCAAATTCCTTCGGTTTCACGTTAGAGATGAGTTCTTGGGAGTTGGAATTCCCAAGTTCTTGTTCCACTTGCACCTTGTAGTCGGCTCTTCAACTTCCTGCTGGTCTCCAACCCTCGGCCACTGATCTTCCTCACCCTTTTAAATAACAGTCCCACTTTTTAAGGTATTTCCTTTGCTAACTAGAAGCAATCAAGTAATTTCTCTCTAGTTTTGCCTCATCTTAATGAAGTATGAAGACTTTGCCTCCCGTTTTTTTTCTACCTCCCTATGTTATCTTCTGTTCAGCTCATCCGTGTGCCCTTTGGCTTAGCTGTACCTGTGTTGTTGGTTAGCGTTGATGGGAGTGCAGAAGGCAGGCAGCGCTACTGAATTTGCTCTGTGCTGCATTCAGGACCTTTTGATATCCAGCTGTGTTTTCTGATTTGACAGCAGTGCCACCAGATAATAGTTTTTTCCCTCAGATGATGCACTGAACTTTGCAATTTCAGACCACCCATGCTGGATCCCTAGCAGAAAAAAAAAAAAAAAAGGCTGTATCATTTTGCATTTTTTGTGGCGGCGTCTGTTCAAATACGTTAATAGGTATAGAAAAGCAAAGGAACTCGATCAGGAACCACAAGGCATCTAGGGTTGTAAGGATACTGGAAAGCTACTGGATTTTTTTTTTTTTTTCTGACCGATGTGTAATATAAGGTAAGTTGCTGATAACCGAACAATGCTCTGGGTAAGGTTTGGAGGGTAGGTGTCTTTGTGCTGCTTGTCTTCAGACAGATTTTGTTTTTAAAGTGTCTCCACTTTGGGGCATATACTTGCTTTTGAACCTATGACTCAAAAGCGAGCACAAAGCGTTTCTTCAAGAAGGAAAATTCACTCCTTCCTCCTGCCAGTCACTCCTCCTGCCAAGGTGGCCATGACTCGGCAGATTCTGCCACTTGTCCTGTTAGCCGTGAGGTTTTAGTCGATGGTGTCGCTCCGTGCCCTTTGCCCAGCAGCGCACTGATGCTGTATCCCCCAGGGTTCCCGCCGAGAAACAGAACCAGGGAAGGACCGGGACACAGATTGAGTGACCGACTGCAAGAAATCTGTAGGGCAGGCTGTCAGGAGCGGCAGTCTAGACTTCTCGGGCTGGTTTTGGCCAAAACTGCCGTCCACAGGCAGAATGTCTTCCTTTTCAGGGAAGCCTCAGTTCCGCTCTGAAAGCCTCCTCCCTGCTTGCACCAGGCCCACCCGGATGACCTAGTGATCCGTCCTTAGAGTAAACTGACTCTAGACTTTCCTCACATCTACAGGTACTTTTACAGCAGCATCTGGTCTTTGGGTAACGAGAGACCACAGCGTAACCAAGTTTGCATATAAAATTGTCACGGCTGCCCTTTCCCCAGAGAATTGCTCTCAGGCTACGGGAGCTGCCTGGCTTGGGAGGAGATGCTCCCAACTCGGCAGCTGCCAAGTCACACACGAGCTGGGCGGTTGCAAAGACCTGTCTATTCCCTTGTAAGATGTGGGTGATCTGTGGTTCAGTTTATATGAATTATTATAAATGACATATAACAGTACTATATGATATGTTATATTTTATTATATAATATATGGTATCTATAAAATATAACATGTAATGTATTATAGAACTCATATATTTTTATAATTTATATAGTAAATTCATAAATGCACGTACATCCTAAATTGCCATTGCCTTGTGTGCCAGAAACCATGCCTTGCTTTCACCAAGTCCCTTTTCCTTTTCTTCTTCCTTGGCACATAGGAAGATGACGGTATTTTAGGACCATGTGACTAGATCCGGTAAGGAGGCTCTAAGCAGATGTGATGTGTGTCCTTCAAGGCCACAGTATAGAAAGGCAAAAGAAGTGTGGGTTCTTTGCATTCTCGGTTTCCTCCCGTGGCTGCATGGATGGTGGGGATGTTTGCATGAAGCCGATGCTCTAGAAGGTCCAGCTATGTAATGCTCGCAGCGGTGCAGATCCGCGTGTCACTGCCTTGGAGGGGACCGCCCCGGAGAGCCACTGCACCTGCTGCAGGTTTTCATAAGCAAGAATTAAACCTTTCTCTTTTGTGCCCCTGAAATTTTAGGGTTTCTTTGTTACCAACGTACCATATATACATTCTTTCTTCTTCTCTCAGGGGAAGAGGTATTGTCCTTGGTTTTTGTTTTTGTTTTTGTTTTTAAGATAGAATGTAAGCAATTTTCTGCAATTGCAGACCATGTAAGCCACTTTCTGAAGCCACACTGCATTCTTACACTTGCACACTCATTATGGTATTGTCGTCTTGGTCTCAAAAGTCCTCAGACTGACTGGCAATCAGTCTGAGGTCCAGTCCCTGTTCTACTCTTTATAGGCAGAATCATAACTAGATTACTTGGATTCCTCTTTAATAACAAAGTGATAATAAGTCCTAGTCAAGGTGTTTTTTTTTTCCTTAATAAACCAGTGTTTCAAGAAGCGCTTTGTATAATCTCTGATTCAGAAGTCAAAATGCCTAGCAGAAACTCATTATTGGTTTTGTTGTCTTTTTCTTTTCCCCTATTAAAAGCCTACACATCCTTCAAGGCTTACTTCAAATGTGACCTCTTCTTGCTTAAATAATTTCCATTTTTCCCTTGCAGTTACTAGGCATAATAAATGCTCCTTCGTTTAGCCTTATTTCGTTCTGCCTAGAACTGGAGCTGTTTATTCACACGTCTTACTGCTTTCTAGTAGTTTCCAACTCTTCAAGGGCAGAAAGACCTGTCTCTTTCATCTTTGTATTTTCTCTTTCCTCCTCACAGCACCCAGTGAGCGCCCGGCAAGTAGGAGGTTCTCAATGATGTTTATTAAAATGGAATGAAATGAAACCTAACGGGTTTTGCAAATAAAATGGACATGTCCAAAGAATCTCCAAAGGCATTTTGGAGAGGAGGGCAAACGAGATGGGCAAGGTGTATCCAGGGTGCGTTCTCTAAATCATTAGCACGTTTAAAGCTGAACGTTTGTGCTGTCTGGCCATTATGACAAGGAATATTTGCAGTTAACCAAGTTTTATGTGGTAGTCATTCTGCATGGATTTTGCACAGCTCTGCTGATAACAAAGACACACCATGGAGATATTTGACATTTTTCTTTACAGACCTCATTCCACTCAGCTCTGGACTCTGAGCTTAACTTAGCTTGCATAATGGCTGTCAGAAGAGCAAAGAAGCCTGCAACTTTAAGTCTCAGAAAGCAGCGAAAGACAGAATGAGACCTACAAAGGCATTTTAGCTTTCCTTGCCTTTTTGCGGCTCTGACCACAGGGTTTAAAAATAATTGCAGTGGCAGCGATCTAGATTCTTAGGAGAGAGCAGAAGCAGTGTGTTTTAAAGTGTTTGCTGTTGTTGTTTTCGAAGAAGTCATCATGATTGTTAAGCTAGTTCATGGAATTACAGTTAGAACAATTTTTAAAAGTTAGCTTTATAAATTTAGCTTTATAAAGTTTAGTTTCATAATAGGGGAATGGCAAAATACATCATGATCCATTAATTCTAAGGAATGTTCTGAGACACTTAAAAAATCATATTTTTGGGGGCTCCTGGGTGGCTCAGTTGGTTAAGCGACTGCCTTCGGCTCAGGTCATGATCCCAGCATCCTGGGATCGAGTCCCGCATCGGGCTCCCAGCTCCACAGGGAGTCTGCTTCTCACTATGACCTTCTCTCCTTTCGTGCTCTCTCTCTAACAAATAAATAAAATCTTTAAAAAAAAATCATATTTTTGGAGGATATTTACCAGTTGAGAAAAAGGTGAGAAGGAGCAGGTTATCAGGGAGGAACAACCTGATTAAATATGTCTGTCTCAAAAAGGAGGTGTGTGCATATGCATAGAGAAAGCCTGGAAGGAAATACACCCAAACATTAATATTATGTGTTCTTTTCAGTTTTTGACTGGCAAAACTGTTGCAGATAATTTTCATGTGTTCTCTCTCTCTCTCTCTCTCTCTCTCTCTTTAAATATGGAACCTTCACAAATGTGCGTGCCATCCTTACACAGGGGCCCCATTAGCTCTCTCTGTACCATTCCAGTTTAGCATATGTACTGCAGAAGTGAGCACAATTTCAATGCTTTTACATGTACTTTTCTGTATCTGCCTTTAGATTTCTAAAAGATATCCTTTTAGCTTTTACCTTAGTTCTGCTATAAAAACAAAAGAAATTGGAAAGCAAAAGATGTCTTATTTTGACTTAATGGAATAGCTTACCTTTAGGTACTTTGTATAGGTTAGCCTCATCTCTAAGCATTTTTCATAAGTTGTCTTATTTTATCTTCATACAAATCCTGCTGTTATTTATATTTATTTATCAGGGGAAGGAATCAAGGCATGGCAAGGTTAGGGACTGTGGTTGTTGTGGCAACCCATATGTTGTAAGTAAGAACTCCGATTCCACACCCATGGATTCTCTCCAGAGCTGTGCTCAGAACATTAGACCCCAGGGATGCCTAGGATGCACAGAGGGGAGAGCGGGAAGGTTTAGGATGACATGTGCTTGTATTATTTGGGGGGAATTCTGGTCCCAGCCCAGCCTACAGAAACGGTGAGGCAGACTAGGGACTGAACTTGGACTGGACAAGGGATGATCTCTGAATTAACAGGGCAGTAGGGTTGACTGACAATACAAATTGTATTTTTATCCAGAACAAGTGCCCAGTTTTTGATGGCCTGAATGATGGCTACAGAATTTGATGGCCTTTGAAGGTTTTGACAGGAGAGTGAGTGGTAGTCAACCCTGTTCTTTGTTTTTTATAAGAAAAATATTTCTATTTTGTAATGTGTGTTACAGTAAAAAGATCAATATCTTTAATATATAAAGCTCTTCCAAACCAATAAGAATAGAAAAATACAAGAACAGGCAACTCACAAAGGAATATTTATATGACCAGAAAACCCATGGAAAAAATAACCTTTCTCATTAAAAATTTCATAATCAAGCAATAAAATGTGATACCTCTTTCTGTTGTCAAACTGAGAAATAATTGACATGCAACATTGTATTAGTATTAGGTGTACGATGTAATGATGTAATGATGTAATGATGTGATACACGAATGTGACACAAAATGCCTACTAGGGTAAGTGAACACCCATCAGCACACACAGTTACAAGTTATTTTTTAACTCCATTCTATCCAACAAATATTACTTGAGACTATATCCTGGGGGCCAGTTTCCGTGAAAGTGGTTTTGAAGGCAGGGTGGGGGTGATGGGAGGCTGGGGGGAGCCAGGACTTGAGGAAAGGCCCTAGAGCGTGGGGGAGAGATCAGGTTAGGCTTAGCACACAAACTAGAAGGCCGAGGGCCATCTGCATGCTCCTTCCCAGTTTCCAATGTGATTTCTTAAAATGTCTTACTTATTTTTATTTTATCCACCAAAGAACCTTATCAAATGGAAAGACAAGTAGGATTTAACAAATACTGTATGCTAGGCACTATGCTAGAATTTTTGCTCATTCTGGCTCATGCAGCCTCCTGAAAAACTCCTTTTAGGAGGTCATGGTTCTGTACTAGCCGCCTGAAGCTCCGAAGAGTGAATGAACATGCTGTGAACTCTGAAGCCCCCTACATCCATATGCAGAACTCCGTCCATTGCACTGAACTGCGTGGGCTCTGGGTCGCCTAAGGCTGACATATTGGAGCAGGTGCATTTCTACAAAAGAGAGAGGTTCTTAATCAACTTGGTACCTCTTTCAGCTTCTTTCTCACATATAAAAGGAGTTCCAGTTTGAGCATGCTCACCTGGTAGTTTCTCCGAAAATTTCTCCGACTATTCCCCAATGGATCTGGATCCACCTGATACATTTATGGCCCCCCAGTGCAGGCCTTAGGCTTTAGATTTATTTTTTCCCCCCTCATTAGCCTCCTCTGGAATTGGGCTCAGCAAAGTTCAGTGCATGGGTTGATGGCTTTTTATAAACAAAGTTTTCTTGAAATATAGTTAAGTTCATTTGTTTATGTTTATGTCTGGTTGTTTTTATGCTGCAATGACAGAGTTGAATGGCTGCCAGAGAGACTGGCCTTTCAGATGTAATACAAGCCCTGATCATAATATGCTCTGTCATATTGTCTACCTGGGTCCCCTCCTGACTGCTGTCTTAGTTCAGTTCCATCTTTGTTCCAGAAACCCACCATCATTAGGCTGGCCCTGTGCACTCCCTGCCTCGCCCCGTCCTTTGCCTTGGACACGAGTTTGAGGGAAAGACAGAAGGCTAGCTCTGTTCTTGGAGAAGTCGACCATTACAAGAAAAGAGGGAAAACAGAACTGTCAGATACGGAGTTGCAGAGCTTAACAGCAACCAACAGACAGATTTCAAAACAAAACAAAAGACGGGCATTTGATGGCATCTAGAGTTGCAAAAACATTTGAGAAAAAATGAGCAATGAGAAAAGGCTACCGAACCTGACCGTTAGCAGTTCACTGGTGACCTTTGGAAGGGTGGAATCAGTTGAGTGACGTGGGAGGAAACCAAATTTCAGGCAGTGAAGAAGATAATGACTTGGATTTCCAGAATGGACTTTGAATTACTGGCTGAGGAGGTTAGCACTTCCTGCCTGCCTAATTGCTCGTGGGCAATTTTGTGATTTTGTTTCCTTATTTAACTTCTCTGCACATTAAGAAGAGCTAGTTATGCTGATCATTTGTAATCAAGCAGCTGTTGCCTCCGGAGGCTCTCTGGACAGCCACAGTCCACGTGCCTGCTTCCCCTGTATCTCTCATTGAGTGTTCGGTTTCACTTAAGTGTTTTTGGGTTTTTTCCCTTTTTTTTTTTTTTTTTTTGAAAGTGTGGGGATTGCGTTCTTGCCCTGGTCTGTGCTCCTTGAATCCTTGATAGCAGAAGCCCTGGAATGTTAATGAGGTCTCCTCTTTGCTGGTAGACAGAGAGATCAATGGCGTTCAGGTGTTAATGAGATGTCCTTGGAATTTATGCCCATTGTTAGAGAGCTGATGGCTCCCTGTTGAACCATTAGACCTTTCTTCAGTGGACGACCAAAGGCATTTTTTCAGCCCTGCATAAATTTCAGTCATCAGGCTTGGATATGCAGTAGAAATCCCAGTCATCTCCGTGAGGAATTTCTCTCCCTGCTCCTTCAAACTTGAATGTCTCCGACCTCAGACAGAACTTAGTCCTCTCCCTTCCAACCATGCATTTGATCCCCATTTCTGTCACCTCCTCTGGGCATCACCATTTTTCTCACCTTTATCCAAGTGTTGTGGGCCCCACCTTCTCATTGAAAATACTCTGGAAAGTTCATTACTGGTCCCCCAACTGCCAAACCTACTGACTTCTTCTTTCTCATCTCCTACCAGGCTGCAAGCGTCTCTCTGGTCCCTTTCCCAAAACTCTCTTACAGCGTGTGCTAGGGACCAGTTCTTTTCTGGTTCTTCTCCCTTTCTGATCCCTTGCTTCTCAACCATTTTTGTGAAATCCTGCTGCTCTATTCCTTCATGGTGTGGCCTCTCAGATTTCTGCTCCAGGCCTTCTTTTCTTTACTTGCAAATTCTTCCTGGGGTCCTTCACCCTCATGAATGAGTTCATCTGTCTTTCAAATGCTCAGAGAACTCCCAAATCTGTATCTGGATTGGTTGAATATCCATAGGCAAAGAAATCAAACTTGAACTAAGTCTTACATCTTATACAAAAAATTAGCTCAAAATGAATCACGGATGTCAATGCAAAATATAAAACTTAAAACTTTTAGGAAAATGACCTGTAAGAAGGGGAGGAGGGATCAAACAAGGATCATGGAATTAAGTGCTACTTCACTTTGGAAGATAGTTCTCAAAAAAATTGATCTTAGAGTCGCCATGCAACCTAACAATGCCATTCCTAGGAATCTATCCAAAGGAATCAAAATGTACATTCACACAAAAAAGTGTACATGAATGTTAATAGAGGCATTATTCATAATAGCCAAAGGGTAAGGACAGCCTAAAGGTTCATCAACTGATGATGGATAAACAAAATGTGTTATGTTCATAAGACAGAACATCACTCAGGGACGCCTGGGTGGCTCAGTCAGTTAAACATCTGCCTTCCGTTCAGGTCATGATCCCAGGGTCCTGGGATTGAGCCCCTGTCACCGGGCTCCCTGCTCATCAGGGAAGCTCATCTGCTTCTCCCTCTCCCTCTGCCCCTTGTGCCACCCCCACCACCACCTCCACTCTCTCTCTCTTGCTCACTCATCGTAAAATAAATAAAATCTAAAAAAAAAAAAAAAGATGTAACATCACTCATCACTCAGCCGTAAAAAGGATTGAAATGCAGATGCATGCTACAACATGGATTCAGCTTAAAAACAATGCTAATTCAAAAAAGCTAGACACAAAGGTCCCATATTATGTGAAATATCCAGAATAGGAAAATCCACAGAGACAGGAAAGAGATCAGTGGTTGTCAGGGAGCTGGGAGGGAAAGACGGAGAGTGACTCCCAGTGGGTATGGGGTTTCTTTTAGAAGGGATGAAAATGTTCTAGGATTTAGTGATAAATTTTATATTTTAATTGCACTACCTTGTGAATATACTTAAAAAATGTACACATTTGAAAGAGTGACTTTTATCGTACATGAATTATATCTCTAAAAGAAATAAAAGAAAAAGAACCTATCTGTGCAGCTACCACATAACCCAGCAATTGCACTCTTGGTCATTCATCCCACAGAAATGAAACCTTAGGTTCATTAAAACAAAAACCAACTGTGCGTGAGTACTCCTAATGGCTTTATTCTAATAGTCAAAACTAGAAACAACCCAGGTGATCTTCCGAGGGTGCATGGTCAGTCCATTCATAACCTTGGAGCACTGCACTCACTACATTCCACCCGGGTGCAATGCCAGAAAATTATGCCTAGTGAAGAAACAGCCCATCCTCAAAGCTTACCTACTGTATAATTGCATTTCTGGGACACTGTTACAGTGACAGAATTACAGAAATGGGAAATGGTTAGTGATTGGCAGGGGTGAAGAATGAGGAAGGGGCCATGGGAGGGAGGGAGGTATGACTCTGAAAGAAACAAATAGGACCCTTGTGAGGATGGAAATGCTCCGTATCTTGGCTTTATCAATGTCAGTTTCGCGGTTGTGATACTGTGCCGTCTGTCCTTTTGCAGTGTTCCCCTCTCAGGGAACTAGGTGACGAGCAAGATCTGTCAGTGTTACTTCTTACAATCGCATGCAGATCTACAATGAACCAACATTTAAAGGCGTAATTAAAAATAAAAAACAACTCCAAAAATTGGCCTCTGGGGCTAGCTGCCAGTTTAAAGTCAGCAGAAGAACTAGAGTGCTCTAAGATAGAACAGTGGCAGTGAAAGGGTCTGTAGAAGTCACTCGGTCTGAAGGAACATGCCAGGGAGAGGGGGACGGTTCAGTCAAAGGCATCTCTCAGTGGAAGGGGCTTTTTTGCTAGAGACTTCAGCTAATAGGAAAGCCTCAAAACTCCAGGCAGGACCATCAGACTCTGGAGAAGGGATATTAATGGGCAGCTTTATGTGGCAACTGGGCAAGGCTGCAGCCCCCACTTACTAACTTACTCATAATCCAGTTGTTGCTCTGAAGGCATTTTGTAGAAATGATTAACATCCATAACCAGTAAACTCTGAGTAAGGAGATTACCCTAAATAATCTGGGTGGGCCTGACCGAAGCAGTTGAAAGGCCCCAAGGGCAGAATTGAGGTTCTCTGAAGAAGAAGAAATTCGGCAGAGGAATGGGGTAGGGGGGTGGGGGGGGCTTCCGGTTATGGAATGAACAGGTCACAGGAATAAAAGGCACAGCATAATCCAGAGAAGTGGAATCACTGTATTGTTCTCTGGAAACTAATATAACTTTGTGTGTTAACTGTACTCAAATGAAAACTTTTTTTTTTTTAAACAAAGAAGAAATTCTACGTGTTGATTGCAGATTCAGTTCCTACACTTTCATGTTTATGCCCAAGAAGTTCCACACTGTTCTGTTTGGTGGTCTGCCCTGTAGATTTTGGGATTGCTGGGCATCACCTATAATTGTATAACCTACTTCCACTCACTAAGTATCTTAATCTATGTCTTAATATATACAGTTGGCCCTTGAACAACACTGGCTTGAAATGTGCAATTTCCTAAAGGAAACTGCAGTGGTTTTTTGCATATGCAATGTTTTTCTTTATATAAATATAGGGCAGTACTGCAAATGTATTTTTCTTAAGATTTCCTTAATAATATTTTCTTTTTAGCTTATTATATAAACAGTACAACAATACATATACAAAGTACATGTTAATCAACTGTTGGTGTTATTAGTAAGGCTTCTGGCCAACAGTAGACTATTAGGAGTTAAGATTTTGGGGGAATTCAAAGTTATATGTGAATTTTCAAGGGCATAAAGGGTCGGTGTCCCTAACCCCTGCTTGGTCAGAGGTCAACTGTATGTTGCAAGCAATAAAACTCTTAATAAGGGGCACCTAGGTGGCTGAGTGGGTTAAAGCCTCTGCCTTCAGCTCAGGTCATGATCTCAGGGTCCTGGGATCGAACCCCACGTCAGGCTCTCTGCTCAGCAGGGAGCCTGCTTCCCCCTCTCTCTCTGTCTGCCTCTCTGCCTACTTGTGATCTCTCTCCTCTCTGTCAAATAAATAAATGAAATCTTTAAAAAAAAAACTCTTAATAATTATACATAATACCACTCTCCCTACCCTCTGCTGAGACCCTGACTGATACAGCAGTTTGTTGTGTTCAAAAACAAAACCTCATTTCTCACCTAGCACACTCCAGAAATGTTTTGAAAACAACTCTGAAGACTCAAACTTTATTATGTTGTAGCTTTAATTTATTTGCTGGAAGTCTATGAGCTGCAGTGAAACTCCAATTCTTACAGTCAATTAGAAAAGAATGGAGTTAAGTCTAAAAGAACTCCCCCTTAATTTAGAGACCAAATGAGAGTGAGCTGTTTGATATTCAGTTTTGTTGAGACATTATCAGCTGGAAGGCAGAGGTGGTCTTCATTGTCAAAAATAAATTTCTTGGGGCGCCTGGGTGGCTCAGTCAGTTAAATGTCTGCCTTTGACTCAGGTCATGATCTCAGGGTCCTGGGATCGAGCCCCACATTGGGCTTCCTGTTCAGCAGGGAGAAGCCCTCTCTCTCTGCTCCTTCCCTCTGCTTGTGCTCTTTCTCTCTCTCTCAGTCTCAAATAAATAAATAAATAAAACCTTAAATAAATAAATTTCTTTGTCTTTTTCTCTGTGTCTGCCTGTCTTGTATTTAATCACACTTCCACTGAAACAGGCTGGGTGCTAGATACTGAGATCACAAACACAAGTGAGCAGGGTCCTGTCCTCCTTCAGGGACCCGCCCATGGTCTGGCGTGGAAGAAACAAGCGTAATTAACTAGTATGAAGACTAGTGCCTTCCCCTAAGAAAAGAAATTAGTCTCTGCCATCTTTAGAGATGCATTTTCCATTTTGGGGCAGGGCGGGGGGCATCCGTGACATATCATTTGTTCATGAGTTTGAGGACTATTTCAACTGTTCACACTGAATGCCCAGCAGCACACTTGACATCAAAGAACAAACTGCCAAGTTCCTCTGAGTTGTTAACATTCCTTACACATGAACTATGCATTCCCTGCTGATAATATTGGGAAACTTACTTTACTAAAGCAAAATTTCTGGAATTATTCTTTATTGCCACTTTGTCCTTTTTTTTTCTTGCATAGGCTGAACACGATTACCTGATTATCCTTTCTCACCCAACATAGAGCTAAGCTCATATTTTAGATGGCAAAGCAGTGGACTCTGTGACATCCAACCTCTGTTCGGGTTCTGATTTTACCTCTCTTTTAAAACTCTAACTACTGTCCAAAAATAGCTTTCTGGTTTTGTTATCCTATCTGTTGTATGACTTTAAACTGGCAGAAGAGTTATTTTTTCTTTGCCAGGTTTTTT
>CM053613.1:85315123-85371408 GCA_028646535.1 Procyon lotor | reverse complement strand
TTTTTTTTCTTTTTCTGCTATTGGCTGCAAACATGTCCCAAGGCATGACAAGACCACTAGTTTAAAGTGCCTGAAGCTAAAACAGAACTGAAGATTTTGACCTTCAGCAACTGGAGTAGAAGGTAATGACATGATCTAATTTAAGGAAATAAATTACCTGTTATTTGGAGCAGTTGACTATGAGATGACCCCGAATTGTGTTAAGATCGTTGTGGCCTGCTTGTTCTGAAGAGGCTCCTCATCTCTGCCACTCTGTGGGATTCTAAAGAGTTACAAAGAAAAACAGAATGCTCTGCATCTGAGACTTTCACAAAAATGGTGTGTAGAAGGGTCTCATTGTACAGTAGTAGGCAAAATCCCAACATCACTCAAAATCTAAACCTAACTTATTTTATTCAATACGTGGTACCCCATGCCAGATATCATCATAGGAGCAGAGGCTCTAGCATTGAGTAAAATAGAAACAAATTATTACCCTCCTAAAGCTTATATTCTAGTGGGAGGAAATCAATAGCAAACAAATAAATAAGTAAACTATATAATAACATTAGGAAAAGGAAGTGTTATGGAGAAAAATAAAGTAGGGAAGGGAGGTAGGGAGTATTGGGTGGGGTGGGGTAAGCAAGTTGCAATTTTGAATAGACTGACTTGTAAAAGGTCTCACTCAGAAGGGGCAATCAAACCAAATTGTGAAAGAGATGAAGGCCCAAGCTCTGTAAATGTGTGGGAAAGGAGAATTCTAGGCTGAATAAACAGTATGTGCAAATGCCCTGGGGTGGGGCTATGACTGGTCCATTAGGGAACATCAAAGAGGCCATTGTGGCAGGAATGGATTAAATGAGGGGAAGAATATGAAGTTAGCGAGATGACTAGGGGACAGATTGTGACGTGTGTTGGCTTTAACTCTGAATAACGTGAGGAGACATTGGAATTTTAAAGCATGATCTGCCTTTTGTTTCAGTGGAATAACCTAAGCTGCTGTATTGAATATATTCTCTCAGAGAGCAGGGGCAGAATTAGAATAGTTAGGAGATATTCCTCAGTAATCCAGATAAAAAATGATGCAGCTTGGTCCATGATGGTAGCATTGGTATATATAATGAGAATAGGTCAGAATCTGAATATAATTTGAGGATAAAGTCAATAGGGATTGCTGAGCAATAGGGATTGCTGATCCTACAATTGTAGGAGACAAAAAAGAAATCTGTTTGATCTCATCTGTTTGACATTTAACTGAGATGGGGAAGACTATCAGAGAAGCAAGTTCTGAAGTAAGATCAAGTTTTGGACATACTGTTCATGAGATATTTACTGGACATTTAAGTAGAAATGTCGAGTTAACAACTGGATATGTGAAACAAGAAGTTAGGGAAAAAAATCCATGCAACAAATACAAAATTTTGAGTCATTGGCACATAGATGGTATCTCAAGTCATGAGACAGGATGAGATCCCCAATAAAACCAGTTTAAATACAGAACAAAATCCTGGGGTACCCCAGTATTTAGAGGCTGTGAATATGAGAAAGAACCAGCAAGAAGTCTAAGAAAGAATAGCCATTAAGTTAGGAAGAAAGGTTTGTGGAATGTGTGTGTGTTGGAAGCCAAGCAACAGAAGTTACAGAAGGAGTGTATCCAATATTGTCTCCAGTATTTCAGTAGATCACATGAATGAGAAGGGAGAATCATTCATTGCACTTAGCAACATGGTGATCATTGGTGACTTGATAGGAACACTTATCAGTGTGGAGTGATGGGGAAGAAAGCCTAACTAGACTGGATTTACGAGAGAATGAGGATAGAGAAATTGGATGCAGCAAAGAGAGAGAACTTTTTAAATGAGTTTATTTTAGTGATCAGAGAAATGGAGCTAAAGTTAAGGAATACAATATTTTTTGTTTGTTTGTTTATAGGAGGGTGAAAATAGAACTGTATAACCACATTATCCTTATTGGAAGAATAAAACTATCTGCCCAGAGTAAGGACAGCCCAAATTCTGGGAACCTACATCATTATGCTTCCTCCGTAAAAGACCATTAAATGTTATAAGAGATTGAATTCTTTCAGAAAATTTTCCCTTAATTTAACCAAAGTAGCAATCAGAATAGTTTGACTTAAAATAAACCAAATTGTAAAATCATGAACCTCAAAGCTGACAACCGAAGTCAAGATTCAACAATGATATCCCTGGTTGATCTCACTCTTAGAAGAACATTGTCAGCTTAATGACAACTTTAAACAATAATTTGGTGGCCAGACTATGAAAATTTGATCATATAAGTCTACACATTTTATTTTATGACAATGCTTAAAGAATCACAAAATGTACAGGTAAAAGCAAATTTGAAGAGGATTTAATTTAATGTGCACCTTTTATCAATTGGTAACTTGAACTCCAAAGACATAACTGAGATCCCAAAGCCAGTAAAACAGGGCTGGGACTGGACCCTAGTCCTTATTGTCCCAGTATTATGTCTCAGGCTCATTTCAACCTGGAAGGATGCCCTGCCTATGCCTAAGAGGCCTGTGTATCAGTTTATATGGCAATTTCCCATGAAGAACAGACATTATAAGAAAAAGCTGCTAATTTAGCTAATAAATGCTGAAGTCAACATTATTGATTGCTTTCCCCTATAGTTAGCAGCTAAAATGAGGAATTAATGCCCAAAAGCTCTGTTTCATTCCATATGTGTTTATAGGGAACCTTCTGTATGCCAAGCGTCACGCAGACCTGTAAGAAGGAGAAGATGGATTCTGTGCTTCCTTAAGGCTTATGCCATTTCTAGAGAGAGGGAGAGCAGGGACTGACCATTTCTGGGCTAGGAACCTTCATGTACAATCCTTTCTTAAATCTCAGCACAACCATGTGGGTGGTGGGGGATGGCCATTCCCTTTTTATAGGTAAATAAAATGGGTTAAGCAAGGTTAATCAAGTTGCTCAAAGAGATCTTCGGGACAGACATGGCTGAATATGGGGACCGTGTTTTCTTCATACATCCTCACTGGGCAACTGGAGCCTGATATTTCATTTACATGGTAAAGGCCTCTTTCATCTACATTTTTGATAGACCAGAAGGAAAATGTGAGGAAAAAATTATAACAGAACCTAAGAGAACCTTGCATGTGTTTTGACCCAGTGACTCAATGAAGGGCTGCTGTGCTGTCCTTTTATGTCTGGGTTGGGTGGGGGAGGGGAAGAGGGCGTGGGAAGTCCCTGCAGTTAGTTAGTCCAGGTTGCACTAATTTCCATGATGCCACAACCCTATATGAGCATTTTTTAACAAGTTGGTTATGAATTTTAATGTTTAGAATTTAATGACCAGTCATGTTGTTCTATCTTTGAAAAAGTTGGATTGTAATAACTTAAGGAACAGTAGATTTAAATAAATGGATTTTAAATATAGTGGCAGAAACATACATCTAGAAGTTGGAATATCTTGATTTTGGTCCTGACTCTGCCTCTTTTTAGCTCTGGGACTGGTGGCAAATCAGTTGGGTGGGACTCCCTGAGTCTTTGTTCATCTTTAAAATGAATGTAATGATGAGTGTTACTGGGCATAGTTTTTGAGCACAACTGAGATAATATATGTAAAAGTACTTTATAAACCAATATAAATCTGAATTATATCATTTTTATAAATATTCTTAAATTTCTGGGGCACCTGGGTGGCTTAGTCATTAAGCGTCTGTCTGCCTTTGGCTCAGGTCATAATCCCAGGATCCTGGGATCCAACCCCGCCAAGCAGGGAGCCTGTTTCTCCCTCTCCCACTCCCCTTGCCTTGTGTTCCCTCTCTCGCTGTGTCTCTCTAAAAAAAGAAAAAAAAATTTCTGACTGCAGTATAAGGTATTTTGAACGTGCCAGGGTTATCCAGGAACTTTTAGTCTTTTCTGCTTGTCATTCTGAGAGTCTTTGCTCTTGAGTGACATAGAATTGCAAAGTCCAGTTATATCCCCTGGGCCACTTCAAAGAATCCCTGACTCTCAGAAGTTCTAGAGCCCTTGGAGTACCTTGGACTGCAACCAAATTTCCAGGAACTCTCCCATGCCAGACCTAACAGTGGACGTGGGATTATATAGGCTTTGGAAATGGGATACAATTTTGGCGGTGCTGTGTGTTGGTTATCAAAACCACTGAAAATGAAAAACATGGGCCATTCTTAATGAAAATATACTTATGCAATGATTAATGTTTTAAGCCTGGGTCACTATACTTGATTATGTACTGCTGGCCCCAGAAGACTTGGAATTTCCAACGTGTAAGCTAAACAACAGATATTCCTTAGAATTAAGAAGATGGATGTGATCATTAGAAATATCCTCAATGTATTGAGATCTTGCATGGAAATCTAATTCATTGGCTTATTTTGCACAGAAATTTCATTTAAAGTCTACGAAAGAAAAAATGGAAGGTAAATTATTTTATTAAGAACGTGAGAAGATTTAATTAGAATTGTGGCTCACTTTTTCTTTTAAATTAAATGATTTGGTGGCTTTATTGTTTCCCATCGCATTATTGCATTCATGATTGCAAGGGATGAAGGGTAAATTGTTCTGATTTAATGGGTTGAAGTTACTGCAGAGGGATTTGATAGAGTTCTTAGCTTCTCGTAATTAAAATAGATTTTCACTAAATATACAAAGTTAACAATTTAAATAAAATGCCTTTTACCAGCCGAGAGCAATTTTCATGGGACAAATTTAAGCCTGTACCTTTCTGACTTTGTGGGCAAAGGATTTGATTAAAATTGACCAGCTAAGTGTGACTGCCCTTTAGAGCAATGGAACATTCTAATGAAAAACCCATTTGCTGGGGACCATGTGCTGGTGAGCAGTGGCTGACCGGAGTCCCTTGTGTGGTTTGGCCTGAGGAAAAGGCCAAACTCTGTGTGAAAAGGAGAGCAGGGAAGCAGAAATAACTTCCAGGGGTCAGAGTTGGCCAAATGAGATTGTAGTCACCTTGGTCAGGAATTTCTTGGTCACAAGTAAGAGAAATCCATTCAGAGTTACTTTGATATAAATGAGGCACCAATTGCTAAGAAACAGGGTATCTTCCAGAGCAGGGATTGTAACTGGCCTCCTGGGGGGCTGGAACCAGCAGGCGGGAGGCCAGGCAGCCTGTTGGCTTCTCAGCTTCTCTCCACATCAGTCCTTGGTTTCACACATTCTTTTGTTGTTGCTTCTCTTGGCACATCTGCTTCAGCTTTGTCCCTCCAGACCCTGGCTCTCTCTGGCCGCTTGCGCGTGGGCCCGATGAAGCCACCACAGACCACAGGTGATCGAGCCAGTCCTGAAGTCTTTTGCATTCTGATTAAATTTCTTGGAGTTCAAGGACTACTTAATTCATTCTGAAACTGACAGTGTAGCCTGGCCTTTGGGATCCCGGGGATTCTGAGCAAATCCCCGAACTCCAGGGAGAACCTTGGAGGGCTGGGTCCTGGCCAGTTGGCGTGACTTGGTTAGGAAGAATCTGGGAACACTTGAGAGGTCAGCACGTGCTCTTAGCTTCCTCCCTGGTTTTTGGATGAGTGTCATCACCCCACTGGGGGCACCTGGTGCCCTCACACTGCCTCGTCTGATCCCCATCTTCTCTGTCAGCAGCAGACCTTTCTGCAGCCTCATTTTTATGATCTCCATTGCTATTTGTACCTTCCCAGCCATGACCTTCAGTTTCGATCTGACACCATCTAGCAAACATGGAACTCTCCATGGTTAACAAAGAATACTAGTTTTCCAAAGTCCTCCAAGCAATGACTCAAATGACGAGAATGCCAAATGCAAGGCAGGAATCACCTGAGGTCAGAAGGGTCTTGACATAAATGATGAATCAGAGAGATTTGGATTTGAGTCCCACCTCCATTACTTTCAGTAGTGAGAACTCAGAAACTTGGTTAGCAGCTCTGCTCCAGAATTTTTAATCATTTCATTTCTACTTACCCCACAGAGTTGCCATAAGTATTAAATGAGGTAAGGGATGCAAGTATATGAGGTACCCAGATTCGGTAGGCTTTCAGTAAGTGCTAACCCCTCAATCTTCTCCCTCCTGCATGTCCTTCCCTCAACTTTCATTACAAGAATAATCACTTTCTTAGAGTAAGATCAATACCTTGTGGGAACCTTTAGAATATCTACTGGCTCCTCTTTCCAGGTCAGGTAATTCCCCTTTCTGATGCACAGATTGGAGCTAGACTATCACACTCTAGCAGTGAAAGGTATGGTTGGTTCCAACCTCCGAGACAACAAAGGTTCCAAGACAAAGAGGCATTTCAGATCTAAAAGGTGTCTGTGGACATCATGGATCAAGGGAAACATGGGCAACACGTTTCTAGTGACACCACCTTTTAACCCTGGAAGCTTCTTTTTGTATAGCTATAGTAACTTATTTGTAACTCAGATGTATCCCCAAACGTGGTCGTGCTGGTGAAGATAATAATCTTATGAACAAGTTCTACATTTTTGCCACCTGTTCTGTATTTACCGTATCAGGTGTATCAGATTTTATCTCACACAAAACCCTTAAGTCATTATCCCATTTCACAGATAAGGAGCTAAGACTCAGAGCTGTTCAGTAACGTTTGAATGCATTATTCAAACCTGTCTAAGGTTTGTATGTATTAAAAGATACAGGGATTCCAACCCCCAAAAATGATTCTTTTAAGCCCTTGTAACATGTGCTGCTTTCATTGTCCTCGGCCCCCATCACAGCTCACAGAGCCACCTGGAAGCTCCAGTTCCCCCTGGACCCTCACCTGCTGGGCAGCACAGAGAAACTGTAGCCCCCACAGCTGAGATACAGGCCCCATCCGTCCCCCAGATGGAGAGCTCTGCTAGTCATTGCAAACGCAGAATCTCACCCCAGACGCACTGAATGAGAACTGGCATTTTAAAAAGTGGCTTCTGTGCACGTACAAGTTTGAGAAACACTGATCTGGTGTGTGAACCACAGTGAATGCAGATTATCTTAATCGCTTGGCTATTTTTCAGTGTGTTAATCCCCTTTCTGCATTAGCTACAAGGTTTGATTCCTGTTAGCAGTCTCTATCATGGAGCTTTTCACCTTCCTCTCTTTTCCTGGCTTTATTCAATAGCCGTGTCTGCGCTGATGGAGAGGACCTGGGAACCAGGACAGAATTTAGTGTTGGGGGGAGTCTTTCGCTCCCTCTCTCCCCCCCACCCCGGATGGAAGACACCGTTCAGGTCCTCGACCACACAGAGGTCAGGCCCGCTGATGGGGGAAGTGTTTGCAGCTCAGAAGGATAAGGGATGTGTTTCCTCATTTCCTGGATTTGAGCCTTCTCTCTTCCGCTTTCCTCTCCACTCTGGGCTTGAATACAACACAGTTGCGTGGATGACGGCTGTCCATCCCTGCGATGACACGTGCTGAAGGTGTCAGCACTGTGCCCCCGGTTCTTGGCTTTCAAAATACTTCTGTCTTATTTTTAAGAGCAAAGAGAGCCCGGGGGGGTGGGGGGCGGGGGCAGGGTAGTTGGTTCCTTGAAGGTAGTGGCAGAGGCACTGGGCCCTTCACTCTGGAAATCTCCAGCAAAACAGAGATTTCAAGTAATTCTTAATACGTGGCTTTTAAATTGCATTGAGGCTGGTGAAAAATCGGTCGAGCTGTCCTCCGTGCTGGTCAATCAATTATAAAAGATGACTTTTAAATCTGTTTGAAAAATTCGATGATACAGACATGCAGCAAGAGAGCTTCCCACACCAACTCCATCTCTGCTCCTCCCACCAGAGCCCTGCTTAGAAGGCCCTAGAAAGGATGCAGAGAAGGAGTGAGCCCCATGATTGCCAGCTCCAGGAATGTGGACAAGAGAGCTCAGAGGAGGCAGCTGGAAACCCTGGAGGGGGGGGATTCTGCAAAGTCCGATTGTCGTTTTTCACAGCTGCACAGTGGTTCTTGGGGAGGGGACGTGCTCTGGGAAAGATGAGAAGGACACAGTGTGGGGAGAACACTTGGCCATCGTTTGTGCTCCAAATCATTTTTTCTTTGGTTATAAAGCTAATACATGCTCATTATAGAGATTTTAGAAAACACAGAAAGGTCCGTAGAGGGAAATAAAAATTTCCTGTAATCCCACTAGCTAGAATAATTATTTATATTGGGTTAGAGTTCTGTTCAGATACACACATTTCTTCTTCTTCCCATCTTGATGATCATTAATATTGTTAAAAATGTGACTTTAATGATTGCTCCGGATAAATGTGCCCAGTCTCACTTATGTAAAATTACTAAAATTGATCATTGCAGCTATTTCTAATTTCTAGCTATTAAAAATATGTGATGAATGCTCTCTAACACAAATCTTTAACCATCTGTGATGAGCTCCTTGGAATAAACTGCTAGAAGTAGGATCAGAGAGTGAAAGGTGTGAATCTTCTTAAAGTCTTTGGTACGTTTGGGCTACTTGCCCCCTGGAAAGGTTGCTTCCAGTTTGCAACTTGCTAGGACCTACTGTAGCCTTTTCAGATGAAGTAGTCAGCATGCTTTCAGTTATAAATAATAATAACGACCACCAATTCCAAGGGACCTAAACCGAAAGGAGATTTAGTGGCTTCAGAAGCCAGGCAGTAGCTTCCTTGTTTCCTCCCTCTTGTTAGTTTCACCCTCAGTCTGATTTCCTTGTGGTTGTAAGACAGCTGTTAGCAAAGTGCTTCTTTCATACCTAGAGGAGAAAGACAGTTCAGTCCCACCACTGTGAATAAGAGCCATTCTGACTGGCTGGGAAAGCCTAGGATTACCAGATATTAGGGCTAGGGGCCTCCTGTGACCCTGATGGGGGTGACCACCGAGGGGCACCCCGGGAATGGAGGCGGCAGAGCGAGGGGCAAGCCAGACTTGCTGTGTTGTCGCTCCCAGTGGCCGATGTGCGTCATGGGTGTTGGCAAGGCAACCACTGTGCTCTTTATGTCCTGTGACATCGTGTTCATTTTAAAGTTTCCCTGACACGATCGGTAAAAATGGCATTCCGTTGCTATTTTACTTTGCGTTTCTTTGATTACTATTGAGATTTCATCTATTTTTTACGTTTGATTTGTTTTATTTTAGTAAAGTCTTATTCTAAAATTAAGTAAAAGATGCAATATATTTTTAAAACTATGTAATGGCCGTTTGTATGTCTTCTTTAGTGAACTGCTTCTTCAGGCCCTTTTCCTGGATTTTTCTGAATTAAATCCATTGTCTTGGGGCACCTGGGTGGCTCAGTCAGTTAAGCTCCAGACTCTTGATTTCGGTTCAGGTCATGATCTCAGGGTGGTGAGATCAAGCCCAGCGTCAGGATCCACACTAGAACCTACTTAAGATTCTCTCTTTCTCTTCCCACCTCCCCGCCGCCCCTCCCCTCTTCTCTCTCCCTTGCTTAAAAAAAAACAATCCATTTCTTTACAGATTATAAAATTGTATTTAGGAGCTCGAACAGTGGCTCTCATCCTGGTTGCACATGAAACTCATCCAGGGAATTTAAACAAAAAATATGATGTCATTACCCACCTCCAAATATGCTGATTTAATTGATACAACGTATATTTTAACCTCTCCTCTGGAGATTCTAAATTGCTTCCAGGATTGAGACTTGTTAACCTTTTGAAATACCTGCCCTCAACATTCCGATCTACCTGTATCTCTTTCACATCCCACCAAACTTTTCTTCTGTTACAAATTACTCTGCAGTCCTACAGGCTATCATAAATAGCTCCCGTAAGATGAAGCACTTATTCTAACCCTGGAAAAAACCAGAATGAGATGAATATTCATGACCACTTAGTATCCGTAAGTCAGGCAGGCAGCAGCTTCTCCAGCAGGTCGGGGCACCCGCGCTCGGACTTGCCAGAATCACTTGGTGGCCTCTTCCTTTCTGATGGGGGGGAGAGGCAGAGAGGTCCCTAAGAGACCGAACCCGGAAACAGTGTATTTGTAAACAGGGAGCTCCACAGGAGCGTGTTCCTGCTGAAAAGCAGGAAAATATTTACCTCTACCTTCATTGTTGATGGCACTTCAGCTTTAGTACAGAAACAAATGGTGTTATGCTTGGTTTACTCCCGCTCCTAACGGGTCCGAGGAAACGGGAGCAGACGTTTCTTTTAACAAATGACAGCACTTCTATTAAACACCTATTCTTCATGTGTCTCCCTTCTCTAGGTTTGGGGAACAGCAGCCTACTTGTTATTCCCAGGAAGTGTTAAGTCAATGAAATCAAATGAGAAACTATTCCTTCCAACATTTTGCTGACAAATGGGTTAGATTTCTTTTTTTTTTTCTTTTTTTTTTTTTTTTAAGTCAGAAATATCTCACTGCTTCAAATCATCAATCAGGAGAAATTGTTTCATAAATGTTCCTTTCCTTGGCTGTAACTGAGATGTGCTTCCTCCTTCCGTGTTCAGGAGGGTTATGAAGGTCTTTGAATACTAAGAGGAAAGCTAGCATTCCATCCAACTAGTTCCTGCCGTTGCCTCTAAGGATTTATTTGATAAATAATCATGTCCTCTTGAAATCTTATGTTATGCGTATCCGTCACTGATTGATCATCTTTAATTATCTTGCTCAGTCTTCTTGTGGATGTATCCATAAGCTGTTTGCTAATGTTTTATTTATCAAATTATAAAAATATTTGGCATTTTAAACAAACACATAAACACCATCTGTGAAAAATAGTCGCCAGTATTACTAGAGATAAGTACCCAGCAATGAAGCATGGTAGACTTGCTGGCATTGACTAGTACTTTCATTGTCCTCAGGGAAAATGACAAGGTGAATGTATTTCAAGGGAGGGCAAGACAAGCGTAGGGCATCTAGAAACCCTCCCTTGTATAAGACAGAACCTTGTGCTTTATACATCTCAACTCAGACTTGCATACCTGCTTGTCCAAAAGATGTAATGGAAATGCCTAAAGGACTTTATTATCCTAGTAGCCTAATTTTACCTACCAAGCCCACAGCAGTATTCAGTTAATGAAAGGAAGTCTTTTTTTTCTTGCTTCCTTGGGAGTTAATAATACAAAAATGCAGATTTTTGAAAAATATAATCAGTCCCCAAGGAAATTGCTCCCATCTTTACAATTTGCAAATCCAGCAAAGTGCAGCAAACTGTGCAGTTTAGCAATCAGGGAAGAATCCCAGCCCTCGAAGAGGCAACATAGTTTATCACTTTCTGAAAATTCAAATGTCAAAGCCCTGGGAAAGATATGGCTGAGATTTTTCTTGTCTGGCAAACAAGAAGAAAAGGGAGGCAGTAGCCCAGGTGATACTCAACACAGTATTTTCTTGAAATGGAAGGCAAAGATGAACAGAATTCCCCAATGGACTCTGTACCTATGTCCCCAAAGATACTGGTGGCCCTTGGGCTACTTTTGGAGGTTGGTGGAAGGCCCATTTCAAGAATGTTGCAGAGATAGGCTCTCATACTAGGTCACCTTTTGAGCTGGGCTTTATGAACTTAGCGTAATTTTCTTGTGAGAGCAAAATTGTGTTTATTGATGGCTCAGTCCTTTTTACTACTGAACAGTATTCCACAGATCAAATGGTTTCTTTTCATTTCTTGGTTTTTCTTTTCTTTTAATTCCAGTGTAGTTAGCATGCAGTGTTATATTAATTTCAGGGGTATTGTATAGTGATTTAACAATTGCAGACCTCACTCGGGGCTCGTCACACCATGTGCCCTCCTTTGTCCCCATCACCTCTTCCCCCAGCCTTCGCCCACTTCCCATCTGGTGACCGTCAGTGGCCTTGTACTTGAGAGTCTGATTCTTGGTCTCTCTCTCTCTCTCTCTCCCTCTGTCCCTCTCCATATTCCCTTTGCTCACTTGTTTCTTAAATTCCACATATGAGTGAAATCAGATGGTATTTGTCTTTCTCTGACTGACTTATTTCCCTTAGCATAATACTCCAGCTCCATCCGTGTTGTTACAAATGGCAAGATTTCATTCTTTTTTATGGCTGAATATGTTCCAGTGCATATATTTATATGCACATTTTCTTTATTCATTGTGTGTGTGTGTATATATATGTATGTCTGTATATGTATGTGTATATACATACACACATTTTTCTATATCCATTTATTAATTATACAGAAGTAAATCCACAATTATATGATCAATTAATCTTCAACAAAGCAAAAAAAGAATATCCAGTGGGAAACAGGCTCCGTGGGAAACAGGCTCCCCGAGAAACAGTGTTGGGAACACTGGTCAGTCACGGGCAAAAGAATGAAACTGGACCAATTTCTTACATCACACACAAAAATAAACTCAAAATGGGTCAAAGACCTAAATGTGAGACCAGAAACCGTAAAAGTCCTAGAAGAGAGCACAGACAATGTAATGTCTCTGACATCGGCAGCAGCAACATTTTCCTGGATATGTCTCCTGAGGCAAAGGAAATGAAAGCAAAAATAAACTATTGGTACTACATCAAAATAAAAGGCTTCTGCACAGCAAAGGAAACAACCGACAAAACCAAAAGGCAGCCTACTGGAGAGGAGAAGATATTTGCAAATGACATGTCTGATAAGGGGTTAGTATCCAAAGTATAGAAGGAACTTGTAAAACTCAACACCCAAAAAGCAAATAATCCAATTAAAAATGGGCAGAAGACGTGAATAGTTATTTCTTCAAAGATGACATCCAGATGGCCAAGAGACACATGAAAAGATGTTCAACATCACTCATCATCAGGGAAATACAAACCAAAACCACAATGAGATACCACCTCACACCTGTCAGAATGGATACAATTAACAACACAGGAAATAACAGGTATTGGCAAGGATGCGGAGAAAGGGGAGCCCTTGTGCTCTGTTGGTAGGAATGCAAACTGGTGCAGCCACTGTGGAGAGCAGTGTGGAGGTTCCTCAAAAAATTAAAAATAGAATGACCATATGATCCAGGCATCACACTACGGGGTATTTACCCAAAGAATATCAAAACAGTGATTCAAAAAGATACGTATTCTTCTGTTTGTTTGTAGCAGCACATTATTTACAATTGACCTATTTTTAAATTTTTTTTTTAATTTTTAAAATTATTTTTTAGAGAAGGGGAGTGGAGAGAGAAGCAGTGGGTGGGGAGAGAGAATCCTAAGCAGGCTCCACGCCCAGTCCAGAGCCTGACATGGGCTTGGTCTCACAACCCTGAGATCATGACCTGAGCAGAAATCATAAGTCAGACACTTAACTGACTGAGCCACAAACTGACCAGTTTGTTCAGTAGAAAAATTGGCCTAAATAAAAGTAGGAGCCCAAACAATATAAAGGAAGGAAGGGGAGGGGAGGAGAGAGACAGAGACTGGGGAGAGAAGAGGGAGAGAAAATGGAGAGAAGATGGAGGAAGCATAGGAGGCAAGGAGGAAGACAGATGTTATTAGAAACAAAGGAAATCATTTCTCAGCGAACCTTAGTTCTCTTTTCCTTCAGCTTCTCCAGTCCCTCTCCCTTAACCTCTGCTCAAAGCATCAACAACAGCCAGTCAAAGCCCTTGACCTAAGGACCGTGCAGCTCCAGGGATGCACATGGGCACAGCTGGGCAGCCCATTTGTGACATCACATGGAGATGACATATGGCGTTGGTCTGAGTCAGGTTAGCTTTACCAGAAGCTGTCTTCACTGTAGGAAAGGTTGAACATCAAATTATTGTTGGGGAAGTCTGCATGGAAGTAACTCATGCGCTGTTGTTAGGCTTTTATTCGATTTCCCCCACCCCAATTAAGGCTTTTTTAAAAATTATCATTTCTGTGCTCTACAGAGGAAGAAAAGTAAAGCATAATACCAAAAAATCTCAGGAGGGGTGGGCACAGGGAAAACAGAGACAATAAAGGACATTAACTAGCATTTGCTGAGAACTTACTAGTGCTATTCAATTTGTAATCATGTGTCTTATATTAGTTAATCCTCATTACAATATCATAAGGTAGGTATGACAATATTATAGTGGAGGCACAGAGAGATTAAGACATCTTCTCAACTTGACCTTGAGCTAGGGAATGTGGAGCTGGAAATGAAACCCAGACACTCTTATTAAAGAATTCTTGAGCTTAATTTTTTGCTGAAAGTTGGTACAGGCTTGGAGTTGGACAGACATGGGGTCAAGCATTGGCCCTGCACATGGGGACTGAGTGGCATTGACTCTGCTACTTAAACTTTGTGAATCATCATTTTTAAAATGGAGATGCTAAGAGAACTTTCCATCAGAGGTCTGATTGAATGTTAAATAAGATCATGCGTATAAAAATCTTTAGCATGGTACTTGCCTTATAGAGTCACCTTTTTATAAAGTGCTACTTATGAATAGTTTCATTTTATGAAAGAGGTGACATAAATAGCAGCATTATTTTGTTTTAATTTGTGAATTTTTGTACACTCATCGGCACATAGGCACATTTGACATTGGGGCAACTGTTAAATATTTTTTTAGACACTAATTCTTGTTTCGGAAAAAATGGATTATATTCTGAAAATTTCTCATGCACTGGGATGAAATGGTTTCTGCTATTGTGATAAACTCCTACTAAATAGGATTTAAAAATCATCCCGGAGAGAAGTGGACTGTGCACGATAATAAATTGCTACCCTATTATCCTGCTTTCTTAATACCATCTAATCCTCATTGTTTTGTCTAAGTCATTAAGAAACTATATCTGAAGGGCTCACAGGAAGGCAATGTTGTGGAGAAAATTAGAGTTCAAAATTCAGATACTAAGATTCTTTTTTATCACAAACTCGAGGCAAATATGTGATTTTGTTTCCCATGTTGGATATATTTGAATATTACCAGCCACCTTTGAGTTTTCTTTGAAAAGGAACATGTCACAAAATAATAGCTCCATGAGGAAGCAACCTTAAAAGGGTGCCAACTGTATCAAATCTAGTTTCATGACTATGTACTATTTATTGGCTCTGTACTAGCGGATTGAGTAAAATGAAGGAAACAATTTAAGCACCTTTTCTGCCTTTTAATGATATGTTGAAAAGCGTTCCCAATTCTCCTAAATGCCCCCAGTCATCATGCCTGAATAGTGTTTCAACTCTGCAATTTGAACCGTTTCCTGAGCTGTTTCTGATCAATGTATATTGTTTTCACACCAACTAATTCTAAAGAGTTCTTAGTAATTTTCATCTTTAGCAAAAAGCTCTGTAGGTGGGAAAAATGAAGGCTTCCAAGAGTGAAATACAGGTAAAGAGAGAGCCGTGAAAGGGAAAAGAAAGTGGGGTCAGTGAGGTTCCTGGAACAGAGAGGCTGGGGGGAGGGTCTCTGGGAAGAACACTGGGGTGGTTTCTCTAATTGCTAATCCCATCCCCTCCTCTTGAAAAGGCCCATGACCCCAAGGTTGAGAGAACACAGCCTCTCCTTTCTCCCAAACCATGCGGAAGCTAAAAAGATCCTTTGAAAAAAAATTGTCAGGCTTGAAGCATGCTTTTTTCATTTTATAGTATTCAAACCAAAAAGGAGGAAGAGGAGGAAATAATGATGATATTGGATCTCTTTCCCACGTGCCAATGAAGCAAACATTCCTGTGTCATTTTTGATACTCACCAGAAACGGAAAGTAGTGAAGATAAGAGAGAGGATGAGGGAGGTGAGGGAAGGGGATGTAGAGTCAGAGAGGAGAAGAGAGAGAGACGGGCCGAAGGGATGATCATGGTTGATATCCCTCCTACTTTGCCTGGTGGATTTTTTTCAGAAGCTATTCTATCCCACACATTAATGAGCCTCTCTTACAAGCCCACTATGATACCAACCATGACACAGCCTAGGGTCAGTTTAGGAACTGGCTATACGCACTGTAGTGTGCTGCCATGAAAATCAAGGTGACAGACTCTGTGGGTATCCTTTGTAGAGTAGAGGCTTAAAAGCCAGTCGAAGACTCAGTGATTATTTGCTTCTTGCAAACAAAGTATATGCACGGGGACACATTCAGAATGAGAACGAGTATCCCTGAGAAGGAACGTTTTCTCTTGTGTCTATCAGAATTCAAGGTAGCCAGACACACTCATGAACAAAGACATTTGGGTCCTGGGCTTTTTTGGAGGAGAATGAGAGAGGAAGTAATGGGCAGCCATGGAAATACTCCTCACTCAACAGATCTAGGGCTTGAAGGACTCCTATAAGTCTAGAAATTTCAATTTAAGGTTGAGGAAACTAGTCTGAATCAGAAATAATTTGTCCAGTGTCCAAGGTCAATGTTTATTGTCTGGCGTAAATAGCAAAAAACCCTGGTTTCTCAGTCGAGCCAAAAAGAAAAAAATCACCCTCCATTTCTTTTTAAAGAGTCAGCAGATCTGGACCCCAGTGTGTTGAGCTCCCCAAGTCTTCCATGCCTCTCAGTGTTAAGGACACGTGACTGCTCTGCCCCCATCACCAAGGTTTCCTGAGGCATCTCTAGCCCATTACACACAGACACACACACACACACACAGACACACACACACACACACGAATTCCCAATTAGGTCAGTTCTTTTCTCTGCAATATTTTGAATCTTTGTAAATTGGCAATTAGATGAAGAGAGGAGGGTGTTTGGTACTAACAAATGAAATTACCATGAGGTGCCTGGGTGGCTCAGTGGGTTAAAGCCTCTGCCTTCGGCTCAGGTCATGATCTCAGGGTCCTGGGATCGAGCCCCACATCGGGCTCTCTGCTCAGCGAGGAGCCTGCTTCCTCCTCTCTCTCCACTTGCCTCTCTGCCTACTTGCGATCTCCCTCTCTCTGTGAAATAAATAAATAAAATCTTTAAAAAAAAAAAAAAGAAGAAATTACCATAGTAAATGCCACAATGTTTTCTAGAAATTGAAATCTAGAGCATTCAAAATACCTCATCTGTAGTCTTTCAAATAGTAACAGCCACAGTGATTCCTTTTGACCATGTAAACATGTAGAATTTCTATCTCTTTCATGTTAAGAAGTAAAATGATTATCTCTTCCTGTCTCCATCCTTTAAATCTGCAATCCCATAACCATCGCTTTATCGATTACTCACTGTATCAAATCAATCATCCCTATTTTATTGTGTCCACTTTATGTATTCGCTCCTGGCACAGTCTATTAACTGCCCCCCTTCAGAACAGAGGAAAAGCACTGTAGCTCCTTTCCCTCAGACTCAGGAATTCTTCCGGCTTGTTCTACCTTGCCTGCCTAGTGTATTTCATTCATTGATTTTCCTGACTAGTGTCTATATCTCACAGGTGCAGGAGGTACCAAAACAAAAATAAATATGCTCCCTGTCTTGAGAGAGCTTTTGGTTCAAGGGAGAAGACAGATCCTTGCTACTATGGTCCTAGGGCTAGAGTGTCAATGTCACTTGTGGCCCCGTCAGAAATGCAGAATCTTACATGCGTTTCAGACTTAACCAAATCAGAATCTTCGTTTTTATGAGATTCTTGGGAATCTCATTGAGGTTTTGGGAACTCTGAAATCAGCATCAGATAAGAAAGTATAGTGCAGAGTTGCCTTTACCATTGTCTGTAAAGTAAAAGATCCTGGTTCTAGATGCGCACAGGTAGGCACTTAACCCTGATTGGATGAGTCAAGGAGGCCTATTGAAGCTGAAATCTGAAGGACACATTTGTGTGCATATGCGTAGGAGAGGGGTAGTTAGGGAATATGGAGTGATTGGTTAGAATATGTGAGGTTCCGCTACAGTAACAAACAACCCAAAATCTTAGTGGCTTAAAAATATCAGTGATTGCTTTTCCTCTCATTGTACTTACTTATTGTGGATCAAACTCAAAAACCAGTTGAAGGGAGACTCCAACTCTGCTTCCACATTCTCCAAGACAGAAGCAAAGGGAATACAATGACTTGTATACTGGCTTTTCGGCCATCAGCCCAGGAATGGTTCAAGAGTCTTCTGTGCAAATTCCATTAGCCAAATAGATTGACATAGCCACAGCTAATTATAAGGGGGCAGAGAAATGTAACCCTGCCGTGCTTGGAGAGAGAAAGTGCTAGAATACTGGTAAACAATCCTTAATGACTGCTATGATGGAAACAGCCCTTGGAGAAGTATTTCAGGGAAAGGAAATAGCACGTCCAAAGTTCCAGAGACAACAGATAGCCAAAAGTGTTCTAGGCTGTGATTGAAGTTTTGAGGTTCAGAATGGGGTTCAAGAGGAGGACTTGTAAAAGATAAAGCTTGAGAATTAAGACAGGAGAAGATTACTCAGGTTTTCATAAACTCGATTAAATAACTTGGAATTTTAAGAGGTCCCAGGAACCCCTGAAAAAGTTTTAAAAGCTTTTAATGCTTTTAAAAGCAATGCAATCAGATCAGCATTTGAGAAGATCACTATGGAGGGAAATAGGAATTCATTCATTCATTAATTTACCAAATATAATACCATGAGTCAGGTACTGTGCTGAGTTGATGAAGAGATGAAAACAGATCAGATGCCTGACTTTGGAGCTTGAAATACGGTGGTTGCCGGGAGAACATTATAGGAGTATCCAGGCAAGCAGTGAGAATGCCCTGGACTAAGGAAGGAAGATATTGGAGATGGGGGTAGAGAGAAGTGGGCATATCTGAGAAAAAGCTATTGGGTGTGGGTGGTGAAGGAGGACGAGGATTCCATAAAAAGATTCTTCCTATGATTTAGGCTACAGGGTGGATGGTGAAGTCATTTACTGAGACGGGGAATACTGTTGGAGGAACAGATGTGGGTAGGAAAGGAGTTGGATGAGTTCCATTTGGGCCCAATCTATGAGCTTATAACTTGGTTTCTGGTTTTGTTTTTATCAGTTGAATTTGATCCTAATTTTATTGAAGTACTTAGTACCTAATTTTCAGCTAACCTCTTGCATTTGGTGACTGGACATTTGAAATAGTCTGTGCTTTGGACCCTGGCACCCTCCAGATTCTGCCTTGGTATCCCATCCTGACCTTCTCCCACAGGTTTCTTAGTATCAAGGGGAAGAGAGCAGAATGTGTGAGGCCCTGGTCTCCCCTCACCCAGGGATGAGGGGGAGCTCATCCACATAACTTTGATAGTGTTCATTCAGTTCAAAGGCTATTCTGGGCTAAATGTTTGTGTACCCTCAAAATTTATATGTTGAAACCCTAAACCCCAGTGAGGTACTATTAGGAAATGGGGCCTTGGAAGTGATGAGGTCATGAGGGTAGAGCCCCCAGGAATGGGATTAATGCCCTTACAGAAGAGACTCTGGTCCTTCTGCCCTGTGAGGACACAGTAAGAAGAGAGCTATGAACCAAGAAGCAGCTCTCACCAGATGCTGAATTGGCGACCCTGATCTTGGGCTTTTCATTCTCCACAACTGTGAGAAATAAATTTCTGTTGTTTATAAGCCACCCACCTGTAGTGTTTTGTTATGACACCTCAAACTAAAACAGAGGCCTCTATACCATCTGTCTTATTCATGGACATTTCTGTGCCATTATGTAATATTCAAAGATAAGAGCCACATCGACATTTTGATGGCATTGGACATCCAGGATGTGGAGAAATGGACAGTTTTCTTCAGTGATCCTGGGGGTTCATGTCACATATAGATCCTCTGACACGGTTCATCCTCTCCTGGGTACACACCCCGAGAGGAAGGTATGCACCTATGTCCAGGAATCATGGACAGGAATATATATGTGGCAGAATGGTAATAATTAAGTTGGAAAAATCCAAATACCCAGAAAAGGTAAAATGTATGAATATATTCTGTATACCCACAAAACTTGGCACCTGTACTAATGAGCACTACCAAAGCACAGCTGTGGTGAACATTATAGAGACTTCTCACGAACACAACGGTGGGTGAAAAAAGCAAGACAAGAAAGAACACCTAATATGCTTCTATTTAAGTAAGGTTTAAAGATAGGCAAACTTGGGGTGCCTGGGTGGCTCAGTGGGTTAAAGCCTCTGCCTTCAGCTCAGTTCATGGTCCCAGGGTCCTGGGATTGAGCCCCGCATCGGGCTCTCTGCTCAGCAGGGAGCCTTCTTCCCCTTCACTCTCTGCCTGCCTCTCTGCCTACTTGTGATCTCTCTCTCTCTGTGTCAAATAAATAAATAAAATCTTTAAAAAAAAAAAAAAAAGATAGGCAAACCTGCCGTATTATTTAGGGTTGCTTACATAGGTGGTCAGCCATAAAGAAAAGCAGGAATGTCATTATCAAAAGTGGCAGGATAGCCCTTACCTTTGGAGGAAAGTTGGGAGTTGGGCCAAGGGAGAGCCACCCCAGATTGAGAACTTGTGGACCTGCCAGCGCTGTCCCCTGGAGCTAACCAAATACACTTTAGGGGAGAGGAATTCACCTAGATTCTGTTTTGAAATTTTGATTGTAAATTCAACAGTTAAATCTTGCCCTCATGTGGGTCCTACAGTGTCTGTATTCATAAAAAAAAAAAAAAAAAAATCTGTAGTGGCAGATTGAGCTGGAGAAAAGTAGACAAAGGAATTGGCTGGTGTTGGATTAGAGGAACTGGTGAGAAGACATTAAAGCGGTGGGGGGGCATGGGGGGGACGGGGGGGGTGTCTCTTGACTAGCTTTGTTCCTGGGATGGACAGACTGCTTTTCCCCCTGGAATCCAAGGTCATATCTTTTGTTGTTGTTGTTTCCATAGTCTGCCTAAAGGGGCCATCCTCTAACTTCATTCTTTTCTTTTAATTTGGTTCTAGTCACAGTGGCTTTCCGGGTGACTTCCGTTTATCAGAGGACAGAATGTGCCCCAGGGTCGCCTCTGTGCTATATACGGACGTAGAGTGATAGTTTCCTAAAGGTCTTTGGATTGGGATTGCATACATTTCTTCTTTGTAAGTTCTTATTACAATCCTTTGGTTTCCTAATTATTAACATAATACACGTGATCTGTATGTACTGACTTATAAAGGCCACTAAGACATAACATTGAATTTTTAGAAAAGCAGGTTAAGGGTATGTACCGAATAATGCCATTTCTGAAATATGCATTTCAGTATGAGTACACATGTGTGCCAATGCAAACAAAAGACGCCTAGTAAGCTATAAACCAGTGTTCTCACCTGGGGGCGGGTGATTTTGATCTCCAGAGGACATTTGGCAAAGTGTGGAGACATTTTTGGTGGTCACAGCCGAGTAGATGCTACTGAAATCTAGAGAACAGAGATCCAGGAGGCTACGAAATACCCCACAGTACGCAGAACCGCACACCCTCACTCCCAGAAAGCTACCCGGCTCAAAACATCCAGAGTGCTGCAGTTGAGAAACCCTGTCATTAATGAAAATGAGTAACAATGTCAATCTCTGGGGTGGGGGTTGAAATGGTAAGATATTTAAGGAGTATTTTAGCTTTCCCTGAGTTTGGGTTGTAAGGAAGATACTTTTTTAATAGTCTGTAAAATATTAATAAACACAATAAAGCATGATAGTAATATGTATCTATTATAAAAATTAGAAAAGAGTATATAGTTAAAAAGGAAATTAAAACCATCCAAAATTTACCTTCTACAGATATCTGCATACTTCTTTCTAAGTATTTTTTCTATGTGCATATCTGTGCACATATAGAATTATATATATATATATTTAAAGATTTTATTTATTTATTTGACACAGAGATCACAAGCAGGCAGAGAGGCAGGCAGGGGGTGTGGAGGGGGGAGGCAGGCTCCCTGCTGAGCAGAGAGCCCAGATGCGGGGCTCGTTCTAGAACCCTGAGATCATGACCTGAGCTGAAGTCAGACACCCAACCAACTGAACCACCCAGGCGTCCTGATATTCTTTAAAAACAGAGTTTTAAGTAGCTGTGAAGTACTCACTCTGCATGGATGTACCAGAACGACGTTTCTAAAATAAATTCAGAGATATTTCTAATAAGGCAGTGTTCGTATGTTTAGAATATATTGAGACGGAGGCAAATTTCCAAAGCCAAGAGGTTTATGGGGAGAATAAGCCATAGAACAAAATACCAACTTCAGATTTTAGTCAGATGATGACCTCGTTCCATTTTCAACCCTGGCGGAAATGATCAGAAATTAATAGATAGCACAACACATTTGGAAATGGAGATGTGAGAGCCGGATGCCAACTTAGGAGAGATATCACTTAGTAACGTTGCTACAGCAAGAAGCCTACTAAAATACAAGTAATTGCCACTTGCGGTTTAATTATTCCATTTTCTCAAGAACATAGTTTGGAGCTCAAGTGGGTCGCGATTAACCTTCAGTGGTAATGTGGAGGACACCGAATAGCTTATTTAAGCATCTCCCTTCTCAAAATGCCACTAAAATGAATTAAATTCCAATTTCTCTTCACGGACTAGAGCGAATTGCTCATTACGACCAGGCGGATGGAGACCTTGTGACAAGTGGGAGGACACTGGGGGAGGAAATGGCCGCCTGTAAGAGGTTTGTGCCCGTCGAAGGGTGAGGAAGGTGGAAAGCAGAGAGCCCAGGAGCCCGCGGGCGCTCTGCCTTGCCCGAGCTCGGCCCTCCCACGCCTCCACAGGCCTGTTAATTCCGCGCCAGTTGCCTTGAAAATGCTTCAAGGTCACCACCCCCAGGTCCTCGTTTGGCCTACCTCTGCCCCACGCACTTGACCTTGTGCGCTGCGGACCAGCAGGAGGATGCAGGGGATCAATTGGAATTAGTTCTCTCAAGTGCCACCCACTCAGGAAATGTTTCTCTCCCCTCTGGCGATGAACTGATGAGGCCGTGAGTCCGAGGTGAGACAATGTGGAGAAAACAGCCAGTTTCTCTGGGGCTCGGGGTGGGGACTCTAGAATCGTTATCCTCCCTGGTCAGCTGCGCAGCTCTGGGCTAGTCGCCCGGCATCTCTGGACCTCAGCTTCCTCTGGCTGCTGCACCGCGAGAGCCCTGGGACCCGTTTCCTGTCGTTGCTTGAGGATTACGGGAGGCAATACAGAGAGCAGTGCGCTGGGCGAAAGGAACAGGCGTGGTCCCAGCCGGCAGGACTCTGTTGTCACCCCTGCCCACTTCAGCTGCTGGAATGCATGCAGGACAGTGTCAAGAGAAGAATGAGGACATTGGGGAACGCGTCACGGAGAACACTCGTTCCTCATGGTCTCCGAGCCTCTCTAACTGCTCAGACTTGGACCTGTGTCTCCGATGGCGTTGCTTTCAGCATGGTGGCTAGGCTGACTTACCTTCTCCCTCTGGTTTCGGAGGGTTAGGAAGAGGAAGACTAGCTTTCTGACACAGTGCTTCCAAGGAAATTATCATTTACACACTCATTCATTCATATATCCGATTGCTCAAAAAGTATTTATTGGATACCTTCTCTCCAGGCAACCCACGAGAGAAGAAGGTGAATGAAATGCACACCACACTTTGAAAAAGCATAGGGTTTACTAAAACAAGGAGCTATTTGAACGACCACAAATGATGAACCCTGTTAGCAAGCAAAACAAAACAAATATCACTGACCCCTTTCTCTCTATAGCCTTTTCCAGCTTCCTTTTTAAAAAAAATCTGCCTCTTTTTGGGGCACCTGGGTGGCTCAGTGGGTTAAAGCCTCTGCCTTCAGCTCAGGTCATGTTCTCAGGGTCCTGGGATCGAGCCCCGCATCAGGCTCTCTGCTCAGCGGGGAGCCTGCTTCTCCCTCTCTCTCTGCCTGCCTCTCTGCCTACTTGTGATCTCTGTCTATCTGTCAAGTAAATAAATAGTCTTAAAAAAAAACCCCAAAAAACAACAACAAAAAAAATCTGCCCCTTTTCACAGCTGCTTGTGAGGAGGCAGAACAGCAGTGTTCAACATACGGAAGGCATGACTTCCATTCCGGTTGTTGCACATCCAGCAGGACATTTTCTTGGAAATCTTAAATCAAGTGACTCTTTCGCCAGCCTGGTCTCCCAGAATGCACTGGTTTTCATTACTGTTCAGGGTGCTCTGTTTCTTTATCTTGAAAGAAGATATGTCAACATTAAGGAGAAATTTGTGAAGTTTGGGTTGGATCCAGTTCTAGGACTTAACTGCAGTGTTAGGAGTTAACATCGTTTCCTGGACAAAACTCTCCGTAAGGTTATTACGATGAATTTCCTAACTCTTTAAATGTCTGACCATACATTTGGTTGTGGAACCGATTGTGTCTTAAGGCTGTGATTTTTCTCTAGTCGGTCTGACTTACGATGACTCCTTTTTGGCTTTTGTAACAGAAGCTATGGCTTGGAAACTAGGTAGAAACGGTAGCTGTCAGAATGGCATCTAGAAAAATACCACGAACAAGTTCTGCTCCGCTGCAGTCCTTAGGCCAGGGCGTAGCTCCCCGAATGTTGTGATGGCTCAGACCAAATCAGACGTGGAATATGCATCCCAGAAGGGGGTTTGGCAAAGGCACGAACACGCAGGGCTGAGAAGGACACACGTTCTCTGCAATCAGCTTGGTCTTGGTTAAGGTAGAAAACCCTCAGAGGGAGCAGTGAACGCGTGTGCACTGAAGATCGGCCCGGCTTTGCCTCCCTCCCCAACTCCAGGGGGCTCGCCCAGTGGTTGTCTGTGCAAAGTGCCCACTGCATGCAGCCGCACTAGTCAAGTCGATTTGACCTTCCTAGTGAGGCATTGCCTGACGGGGGTAAGGGCTTCCTTGGTCCTTGTCCTCACCTCCCTCGGGTCAACATATTGGGAGCTCTTCAGCCTCTGCAGGCCCAGCTTTTCTTCAGGCTCTAGAACCAGTCATTTTCCTGAGTCTTAGGAACTACAGTCTACGACTTCCGCCTTGTTCTGGCCCCACTCTGACCTTGTACTTCAGCCTAACAGATGTGTTCTCACCTGTTCTCAGTGCCCAAACATTTATATTCTATACCTGTTCCAGTTATGGGTCTCTACCTGAGTATCTTGACCCATAGAAGTTCCTTTGGGTGGGACTGGACTTCTCCTTTGCTTTGGAAAATTTTCCTGAAGGCAAGACTCAGGGTTCTGAATGCTGATTTCCATACTTAAGTACCTGAAACGCAACGCCAGATCCTTGCATGCAGACTTGTCAGGGATCCCCACCTGTAGCCCTTAACCTGTACTCCTTAGATATCTCCCTGACATATACTCTGTGTGCCGGACCACACCTCTCTGCTCCCTCTTCTCTATGACTCCACCTGTGCACCCCCCACGCCCCCAATTCCCTAATACTGAGGTACCACCTCACATGATCGGAATTTTGTTCCTTTAAAAAAATATTTATTGAGTGCCTATGGTGGGTGCTTTGGACACAGTGCTGTACAAGGCCGAGGACAGCTTCTTCTCAGTGCTTCTCACCCAGCGGGGCACGCAGATGAGGAGACGAGCAATGACAACAGTGTGAAGTGCTGTGGTAGGGGGCTCTGGAAGCATTTGGGTGGGGCAAGCAGACACGAAGGTTGGAGGTAAGAGGAGACGTCTGGAGCTGGAGACAGTGAAACCAACACTGGGAGGTTAAGCCAGGCAATGGGAGAAAGGCAAGAGAAAGAGTAAGGAGACATTGTAACAGGCAGAAAATGAGAGCAATTGAAGACCAGTGAAAAAGTAAAAAAATAAGTAAATAGATAGATAAACAAATAAATAATAAAATGAACAGACTTCCAAAAAAAAAAAAAAAAGAAAAACCACAAAGAGCAGTGAATTAGAGAAAGAGGTGACCTGTCTGAGCAGTTGAACAAAAGCTTGAGAGAAGGAGTGGTGAGAAGAGGGCTTGGTCAGGACCCAGATCACCCAGGTAGCAAGCTTATTCTCTCTCTGAGCAGCGATGGGAAAGCCTTACAGAGTTGTGGCTGGGGAGGTGGCATGCCACGTGGGGTGTCAACCCCTCACCCTGGCCCCCCGATCTGGTACGTTCAGTCTGCAACCGAGGGCAGCAGTCAGACAGTTCTATCAATTACCGTTGAAGGTTTTATCAGGATGGGCCAGAAAGGCTTTGTTCACGACAGGTAGCGATAGCCTCACCTTGATAGTCGCTGTGGATGATTTTACTAAAAATGACTCTCTCCCATTTGATGACCACAGGCAACTTTCGGTGCTGATAGCTTCACTATGCTTTCTAACGACTCTGAGGTGTGTCCTGAAATATTGTGGGAAATGAAGCCAGATTGTTCTCCAGATGCCGTCCTCAGAAAGAAAACATTGAAGTCTAATTAAAATGCAGCCTAAGTTGTATTTCAGAGGCTTTATAATAAGTATTTCCAATAGCTAGAGAGAAAAAAAAAAACCTCTTACTGATCATCTATGTCCACACTCTTCCAGCGAGCCTTATGTTTATTTTTAAATATTGAAGGAGAGCAAGTGAACCTGCAAGAATCCAGTCATATCTTCTATAAATACACAATATTCGCTAATTAATTTTTTTAATAAATATTTCAGAAAACCCGTTAACTCCTTGGTAGCTTATAAAGCTGACAGAAGGGTTTTTTTTTTCTCTTTCTAGCGAAAAAGCAAACAAAACATGAGAACCAACTTTTATTTTTTTATTTTTATTTTTATTTTTTTTTTTTTTAAAGATTTTATTTATTTGACAGAGAGAAACACAGCGAGAGAGGGAACACAAGCAGAGGGAATGGTAGCGGGAGAAGCAGGCTCCCTGCTGCACAGAGAGCCCGATGCGGGGCTCGATCCCAGGACCCTGGGATCATGACCTGAGCCGAAGGCAGACGCTTAACGACTGAGCCACCCAGGCGCCCCGAGAACCAACTTTTAGAAAGAGTTAATATAACATATCAATAAGGTACTGCAGCCTATAGGGCTGTAAGCATAATCTGCTTTCTTCACTTTTCTATTTACGTGGAGCTAGAATGAGAGGGTAAGACAGAAACTGCGCTTTCTGTAACAGAAATGAGGAGTGTGTTTTCTGCTCAAGGCCTGTGCTCTAACTTTAATCACTATCCTCCCTTCATCTCTCTCTCTCTCACACATACACGCCTACACACTCACACTTGTTGGTGCACATGTGCAATCAGCCAGATGCGAGGCAGGTGACAGCTCTGTTTCTTTGCTCTTGTTTTTTAATCACAGAGACATTTAAACAACTTCACTTACCTTCTCTAAGAAATTTCAAAACAATTCAAGGAACATGAAATACAAGATATTCAAGAAACTTTACCATTCGAGAAATACGAAGCTCATTTTTCAATTCTGTACCATAGAAAATGAAAGAAGAAAAAGAAAGAATACGGGAGAGAAGGTGAATGCATATGCATATATGGGCATGTGTGCAGATAGACCTCTATCTACATCGCACACATCTCTGCGAGATACAGAGAGATGCTACTCGGGGAAAAAGAGTACAGGGCAGAAGGTCACCACAAAGAGCGATCCAGAGGCAAGGACACAGTAAGGGGGAGTAGGAATCCAGCAAGCCGCAGAGGGGGAGACACAGCAGGGAGCCAGCCCTCGGACAGACCCTCCTCCCCTGGCCTGAGAGCATCACGAGCAGGTGAGCATCACCTTTCACCCTTCAGCATCCCAGTGAACCCTAAACTGTCCTTTTTCCTGGACAACATTAATCTTTTCGTGTGTTTGTTTTTTCCAGCCTGTGTTTTAGATTTGCTGAGCTAGACCTAATACACAAAAATCTGTACACATTGAGTATTCACACCTTGACGAGTTTGCACACATGCGTACACCTACCTATGAGACCATCACAATCAAGGTCCTGAACATATCCATCACTTCTAAGAATTTTTCTTGTGTTCTTGTGTGTGTGTGTATGTGTGTGTGTGTGTGTGTGTGTGTGTGTATAACCAAAACTACTTAACATGAGATCTATTATCTTGAGATTTTTTTAAAGAGGGGCGCCTGGATCGCTCAGTGGGTTAAATCCTCTGCCTTCGCCTCGGGTCATGATCTCAGGGTCCTGGGATCGAGCCCCGCATCAGGCTCTCTACTCAGCGGGGAGCCTGCATCCCTCTCTCTGCCTGCCTCTCTGCCTACCTGTGATCTCTCTCTTTGTCAAATAAATAAATAAAATCTTTAAAAAAAATGTATATATATATTTTAAAGATTTTATTTATTTATTTGACAGAGATAGAGAGCAGAAGTAGGCAGAGCAGCAGGCAGAGGGAGAGGGAGAAGCAGGCTCCCCTCTGAGCAGGGAGTCCGATGTGGGGCTCGATCCCAGGACTCTGGGATCATGACCTGAGCCGAAGGCAGCTGCTCAACCAACTGAGCCACCCAGGTGCCCCTAAAAAAAAAGATTTTTTAAAAGAACACAATACTGTACTGTTAACAGTAGATATTATGTCATACTACAATAACTCTTTAGAATTTATTCTTGAATAACTGAAACTTTAATACTCATTGAACAATACCTCACTTCCGCCTTCCCCTAGTTCCTGGCAAACACCATTCCATTTTCTGCTTCTAGGAGTTCAACTGTTTTAGATAACTCGTGTAAGTGGAATTATGCAGTGTGTGTCCTTCCGTGGCTAACTTATTTCACCGGGCATAATGTCCTCTAGGTTCATCCATTTGTTGCAAATGGCAGGATATCCTTTTTTAAGGCTGAGTAATATTCCTCCACATATTTCTCCTTTATTTACATGTTACAGATTCGCACTTGTTCTACACAAGAATTAAAATGAATCTGAGGCTGAAAGCCACTCCAGAGGCCATAGGTTCCCCAGCCCTATTGTCTGGGGCTCTTGGATGCCACGTCTTTCCCCTCTGCTGTTTGTTTTTGTTCCCTTTGTTATTGCTCTGATGGTTACTGCCTACATCTTCTGGTGATGCCCTCCCTTAGGGGCACCTGGGAGACCTGCAATAGAAGCTGGTTCCTTTATGCTTGTGCTTCTCCAAATCTTGCATATTGCTCTTCCCTCTCTGGCTCCACATAAACATAAGAGGCAAGACACAATGTCCTCAGTACTTACCGTGTTGTCTGGGTCACGGTAGGCACCAAATAAACATTCTAGGAATATTAAATAAGTCAGAAGCTGTATTTTTTGTTCCCGCTGAAAAACAAACAAATCAAGCAATATGCAAAAATCCCTGGTATTTACATTTCAAATCCTATTGGTTTTTGATGTTCTCAACTGAAGCTCCCCGTATTATCTCGTGTTGATTACTTCCTGAAATCAGCTTGGATTTGGGGTACTTGTTAGTCTCAAGTGTTTTTAAAGTCTTAATTGTATTACTCAGAAATGCAACCGCGCTTTCTTCTTCATGTCCTTGGCTCTCATTTAAATTTCACTTTAAAACTGGAATGTTTGGTCATGCTCCTTTTGGGGAAGAAATGAAGTTAGTTGGATAACCCTGACCTGAGTGTGCTTTAGGATATGACTTTTTTTTTTTCCCCCGTGAGAATTTGCAAATATGTGCCCCAAACCATTCATTTATCTGAACGTAAGACACCAGAAGATAAAATGAACGCATTTGTATCTCAGAACTCTTGCTGTAACCCCAAATATATCCCTCGCCCTCAGTTCCATTGTCAAGCTTCAGTGCAACTCTTCTTGGCAAGGGATTTTATTTAAGTCTTTCTTTCTTTTGTCCTGAAAGCTTTTTTCATATAAGATTTAAGATTGAGATGTCGCAATGGCCTTCACTGCCTTTTTTGTTTTTTTTTCCCCCCTTCACACCGATGAACATCCACACAGAGGATTAAGGAATGAACTGGAAAGAAGCCAGCCTGCAGCCTTTCCGTTCTTCGCACTCCCCTGCCTTCCTTTACCCCTGTTCAGATTTCACGGTGAGGCGAGGCTGTGAGGAAGGCACGTGGATCGTCGCTGGATGAAAGTGAATCAGATGACAAGGGAAGCCAAAGACAGTGATGTGTCATTCCGTGTTTACTACAGTTAAGATGTCTTTCAGGATTTCTGCCTTATTAGAGTGCATGGATTTTTATAAAATACACTTGATTATATAATCTAATCCTCATTCCAACTCTGAAAGGCAGACGTAGGGCAAACTGCTATGTAGCTCTTCTTGCTTTGCTGCCTCAGCCCGTAAACATAACAACTTTACACCTCCCAGAATTCTCGGAAAATAACGTAAGTCCTTTCTCCTGTCCCTCACTGGTTTCCCTCCACGGGAGAAGAGCCCCCTCACTTGTGTTGAGACTAGACATCTGTTGGTGTGGGTTTTTCCATTTGATCGTGTTTATGCGTTTACAGTTTGCACAGATGGCCCAAGAACCCCGAGCTGTCACTCCCGTCTGACTTGCCCTTAGGACTCTGTGGACCTCATAGCTGACAGCTGCCGTCCTTCCTGCCACCGGCTGAGTTAGTGTCACACAGCAGGCCGCAGCCTCTTGGGCATTCACAGGATCTGGGATTTTTAGTCACTTCCAACCCCAACAAGAGATTTCACTCTCTCCATGTTCAGATGTGGAGAACGTCCCAGGGAAGTGAATAACATGTCCGAAGCCACATAGTTAGTGAGAGGAAGGAAGAGGAGTTTGAAGCCAGGCGTACCCGGCTCCAAGCACACGCCTTTTTACTGTTACTGTCCTGCGGCTCCTGGGCCAATACTGTGGTTGGAAAACACTAGAATGTGCCTTCTTGATTGCACAGGATGATCTGTTCTCCTCAAATGGTTAATTTAAATTCTGAAACACACATATGAAACCAGTGTAGGCAGCCCTCGGATGGGACTCCAGCGTGGTTCTGGAGTTATCCGTCATTCCTGTCACTAGGAAATGGAAAGACAGGGAATTCTGTGTCTCCCCATCAAAATTGTCCCCAGCTCCTCATGGGCAGCAAGTGAGGCTAAAGTCTCTCCTCCTGCCAAATTTTTGTAATTTAATCATTTATATGTATCTATGTATATAAACATCACACACTCATGTTACATGTGCATTAGGGGAATCATGAGAAAAATAGGCCATATGTGATAGTTCCTGTTCTTAGAAGGCCAGCAGCCATCCTGTCCCACAGACGTGCCCTCAGAAAGGCAAGAACTCTCCCTCCGGTTATGAGGCTTCACAGATGAAAGTCTGGTGGTGTTTATTGCCATGGGTTCTAAGGACAGCCAACCTAAGAGAATGGAGTCTCTGAAGGAGATGTGGGAGGGACGGGGTGTCCTGAGGGTTTACGAGTCTCTGGAGGTCCTATCATTCTCTGGCATTCCTTTGGGGAGCCCATGTTCTCCTTAAACTAATATGAGTGGGCTTTTTGTTACTTAGAACTGGAGATCTCCTCATGTAACCTGGACGGTCGTTGTATTATGATACTGGGATGCCACATCCTTATGTTTCTTGATGCGAACCTTTGTCTCTCTAAATGTCATTGACCGGATATGGATTTGGTTGGGATTTTGTGCCCTCAAACCTCTCAAATTTCGGTATGGTAAGACCATCTTGAGTAGTACCTCAGGCTTCATGACCCTCAGAAGAAATAAGTGTGGAGAACAGGCCTTTTCCATCTCCAGCTTGAGATGGGGAATGCCCATCTACTCTTGGAGATGCAAGGCTAGAATCCCTTATGGGAAGAGCCTTCCGTTGTGGAAGGTGGGTTATGGGATGCAGACCAGGCTGATTCATGAGGGAGCATGGGCAGGCACCGAGGGCCTTGTCACACTTCTGGGAGAAGACTTCAATCTAAGGCATGACAATGAGGAGTATAACCAAATTTGAAAACACAGGCCCCATTCTTAACACCAACGAGTGTCTTGAGCCTCCGGCAACAAGACCACATCTCTGAACATGTGGGAAGGGCACATACACTTTCCCAAGGTTTTATATCAAGGTGGTAATAAAAGTCCCAGGTTAACTGGATCTCCTTCTAAAAACACAGCAAACTCCGGCATCTTCCCTTGCGGATGCTATTTTCACTAAAAAGTTGCATTTTTTATTTTATGGCTACTGTGCCATCCCCCTTTTATATTTCCTTCCTTACCGCACAGCCAGGTGCTATCAAGTAGTAAAATGAGTGAAAGTGGGCAACGGGGAAAAGCAGCCGAGAAGCAAATGGCACGGGTCACCCCAGACAACATGGACTTTGCCTGAGTAATCAAGAGCTGCTGATTTGCAGAACTATCGTGCATCCTAAACAGCCCCACACTCTTCAGAGGCAGCAAACCCCACAGTGATTACCTAACCAATCGGCACCATCCTCTGCATGCGAGATTTGCAGTCGGCAGGTGGAGAAACAAGAAGAGAGCCAGGGAAGGAATTGCTTTATTAAGAAATCCTTGCATGTGCACGGGCTTTTATAATTCCACGGTGAACTTTCACATTCGTTACCTTGGATCTGCCAGCAATTCTGTAAGACAGTGAGAACAGACACAGTCATCCACATCCAGTGGGCGGGAGAGCTCAGCCTCAGAGAGGTTCTCAGGGCAGCCCAAGTGCACATTTATGGACCGTCTCCGAGGTGGAACTTCAAACTAGCACTTGCATTCCTGGTTTAGGAGGCTTCTTATTAAATGGTCCAGGCTCAGGATCAGGAGCATGGGCCCTTTGGACAACCCACATTTTTTTGAGTAATTTTTCCCCCTGCATATTTAATTAACATATGACTTTTGTAGAATACTTGTAACACAAAATGCATATAAATCACTCAAAACCAGTAGCCTGGAGATGGGATGATGAAGATATTTGAACATGCATTTTTTTCTTACATTTCTCTTGCATAACTAATAATGATAATTGCTAACATAGTAAATACATTGGGCTCTGCTTATGTACTTTATACATACTAATTTATTTAATGCTCACAATAGCCCTTTGAAGAAGGAACTATTATTTATTTTATGAATAAAGAAACTGAGGCATAGAATGGTTAAGAAACTTGCCCAATGGTACCTAGCTACTGCACGTGGCTCTTAAGCTTATGCTCTTAATTATAATAATATATAAGTACTTCCTACTACAATACACATGTATATACTCACACACGTGTGTATAAGCACACAAAGTTGGGGTCGTGCTCTTCTATTTCTTTGGAAGCTTCCTTTTGCATTTGTTCATATTTATTGCATCGCCTTATTAATCTATGATAGACTGTTTGCATATATATTTTAGATTTGCTATAATTTTCTTGACCTTCCTTTATTAATAAGTATTCAATTTGCTTCTAATTTTTTCATTTATAGATAAAAGTGAACATTCTTTTTCTTTAAAGATTTTATTTATTTATTTGAGATAGAGAGAGAGAGAGAGAGAGAGTGCGTGCACAAGCAGGGGGAGGGGCAGAGGAAGAAGGAGATGTAGGCTCCCCTCTGAGCAGGGAGCCAGACAGGGGACTCGATTCTAGGACCCCGGGGTCATGACCTGAGTCGAAGGCAGATGCATAACCAATTGAGCCACCCAGGCACTCCACAAGTGAATATTCTTAAATATAGTCCACTTTCCAATTCTGATAATTTTCCTAAGATAAATTCTTAGCTTCTGATTCAAGTTTGACACATTTCCTTCCAGTAACTTTTCTTCGCATGCTTCCAATGTGAAGATTAAAATCACTTGCAATTTTTTACCATGCTTTTTAATTTGCTAGCATATTATAACAGTCATTTTCCCATTTCGTTGAAAAAGTTAATATATATTAATATGACAAAAGCTAAATCAATGTAAAGACAGTGAGGGAAGCAATGAAACACAACAAGTTGTCTGTGGGGCACCTGGGTGGCTCAGTCGGTTGAGCATCTGACTCTTGATTTCAGCTCAGGTCATGATCTCGGGGTCCCAGGACGAAGCCCTGTGACAGGCTCCCCGCTCAGCAGGGAGTCTGCTTGTCTCCCTCTCTCTCTGTCCCTCCCTCTCCCCCTGCTCGTGCTCTGTGTCCCTGAAATAAATAAATCTTGAAAAAAAAGAAAAAATTCTTACAAGAGAAGCTGTCAGCAATGGCTTGTTCTCAGTTTGGTCCCTTGAATCCACCCTCCACACCATAATGAGAGTTGTCTCTCCAACAGGAAAAAGTGCCACGCTGTCCCTCCACTCACAACGCCCAGTGGCTCCGGTTACCTATGGGTTATTCTCCAAGGTCTTCTTCGGACCACACCATGCGCCGTGTGACCCACCTAGAACTCCCCAGGAGACCTCACAGGGAAATTTCAGCTTCCCCACCATACTATTTCCCATACCCAGTTTTTTTTTTTTTAAATTAAACTTTAACTGGTATGTAACCTTGTACTAGTCACAGGTGTATAATAATGATCCAGTATTTGTAGACATGGCAAACTGATGACCACAACAAATCCAGTGAACGTCCATCAGCACACATGCTTAACGAAAAGTTTTTTCTTGCCATGAGGACTTTTCAGTTTACTCTCTTAGCAGTCTTCAGATATGCACGGCCATCCTGCTGTTGTCATGCTGTCCTTTTCACCCCCATGACTTACTCGTTCTATAACTGGAAGTGGAGAGCTTTTGACCCCTTCACCCATTTTGCCCACATCCTGCCTCAGGCAACCACCAATCTGTTCTCTGTATCTATGAACTTGTTTGCTTGTTTGTTTTCATTCCACATATAAGTGAGATCATATGGTATTTGTCTTTCTCTGACTTATTTCACTTAGTATAATGCTTTCAAGTTCCACCTGTGTTATTATTGCAAAGGCCAAGATTTCATTCTTCATTGTGGCTGAATTGTATTCTCCCGTATCCTACTTTTTTTTGATGGCTCTCTTCCCTGGAATGCTTTCCCTTTCCTCTTCTTCAGATTGACCCTGTTAACTCTGTAGGACCCTGTTCAGATATTACTTCCTTCAGGAAGAACTTTTTCTTGGACTCCACCACACTCTGAGCTGAGTACATGAACCCCATCCATTAATCACATGCCACCCTGGGGACAAGAGAGAGGCTTGGGAAGCCCTCGCATGTTGGGAATAAATCCACTCAGGGACACGGTCTGCAGGGGCACTATACTTGAGGTATTCCCAGGGCTCCCTGTGAGGAGTATCGTTCTGCCCTTGACACATCTTGTGGAATCCCACAGGACTCCTGGATTGGAATTTCCCTGGATCCTGAGAAATCCCTGGGGAAGGGCAGCTCGTGACTGTCCCGCTTTGCCCCCGCCCTCAAGAGCCCGCCAGCTTTTCCCGCACAGAAACCAGTCTGTGTCTCAGAAGACTTTTCAGAAAGGGTTCTTTTCCCCTGCTGCTGAGACTGCCAATAACTCTCTTTAGCTTCTGGCTTAGATTAGTGAGAAGAACAAATTTCCTATAGGATAATACTGCTTTTATTAGTTTTCTATACCTTAGTACAAGTGAGAGTCTGAAAGAAGGTGTGAGGAATGGAGGGGAAAACAGAACATTCTGAGATCTGCAGAAGGCCATCTATGACTACATTCTCCTCTCAGGGTTGCAACCACTAACCCCAGGGAGTGAGCCTGGGGGGATCTGGGACTGGGACCCACCAGGACGTGCCAGAGCAGCGGTAAGTACCCACAGGGTGCAGTACCCACAGTACCCCACAGGGGCCCGACTTTGCTCTCTAGCCCCTGTTCACATTCAGAGCCTCCTCATTCAGAGATCCCACAGGGATTATGTCTGCAACCCTTGCCAGAATCTGGACAATTCCAGATGCAATTTGAGCACTCCGTTATTGCCTACAGGATTTGCTTGTACAAGATACAGCAGCTGAGATCATAAAGAATGTATCTGCCTCTCTCTGACGACTTTGTAGATAATTTAAGGTCCTTATTTCAGCAGTATCTGCCTCCTTATGAATGGGCCAGCATCTGTGTATTGCTATTTTTTACCTTAATGTCTTTTTCAAAATCAAACCGACCTTATTATAGATATTAGTTCCTGTCCTTCCTGTGCAGATCTTTGTCTCAAGTCCCATGATGAAACAGCTTCCTGAAACCAGCATCCAAAATAACCAGCATCCCAGCTTAGCCCTCAAAGCGAATATCGTTTCTTTGATGGAAGGGTCTGGGACCAGGAGCCAGGCTGGGAACTAAGGTTACTGGGGTGATCCTCCGCTTTCTTACTGGGCTGTAATGATCTGAATCAGATAATTTCACCACAGAGTTTCCGTTTCTTCCTGAATCAGGAAAATGGTATCTCCCGCCTCTGGCCAGGTGCTGATGGAGAGCAGGTGACGAATGTCCCCAGGGCCCTGGGGTTACGTAGTTGCTTTTTCTAGTAGCATCTCTATCTTGGTAAAAGTTCTCTGGGGCTCAGTGTGGCTCAGGTAAAAATTGCCTTTCATCTATTTCTTCCTTGCTTTCCAGCTAATCCAAGGCTAAAATTAGCAATGCTTAGTTCAGTAAAAAAATATTGTTGCAGCAGGCAGCCATGGAAACGGTGTTTGAGCAGCTTGCCCCTTCAGGGAGCTGCCTTTTGTGGGATGTGCTTTCTCACTGATTAAATGAAACAACTCACTGCTTTTGAAGCTGGAGTTTGAAATGAGTTAAGAGTACAGGCAAATGTTTCAAAAGAACCATCCTCCTCATTTTTTCCCCTTAATTTCCATCAAGGAAGGAGAAAAATAGATCTCACATTAAGTGTCAGAATTTGCTTTTGAATAGGGTATGAGAGGATTAATCCGTTGACCCGCCATCCTGCATCTGAGGTCTCTTCTCAGTAGTAATAGTGGGTAATGATACTAATATTAATTAATGTCTTCCTCCATGTATCATTCTGTAGTTCACAAAAGAGAGTTTCTTCTGCGCTGACAGTGAAGTCTTTCGAGAAGTCTAGAAGGTGGATAGAATGGGGTGGGGATATTCCTGATCAGATGAGGATACTCTTTCTTGTCCCCCTGCTAGTTCCTTGAGGACTCAGAGTGGGAGTTCATGGCTCCCTCTCTTGGTTCCGCTGTTCTTTCCAAGCAGCCGAGGCCAGACTTGTGTCCAGTTAAGTTTGCCTTTCCTAAACTCCCAGCCTCACCTTGCTTGGCCTCCCTGACTTCCAGAATCTTCCCTCCCTCTGGGAGCGGAGCCCCTCCTCGTGTCTGCTGGGAAGGAGCCCCTGTGTGAATACCACACTCTCATCTGTCTGCTCTCCCTCCGAAGGATCCTTCCTCTGGGTCCTTATTTTCTTCCAATTTCCACCATCTTAATTCATCCCTTTCCTTCCGATCTCTGCCGATCTGACAAAGATACCCAAGCTGATCGTTCACCTAAATGTGTTTATAGAGCCTCATGACTTAATGGATCCCAGGACAGGGACTTGGAGATTTTAACAGACGCTAACTGCTTTGTCTGTAGTCAGTGGTTTGGCAAGTTTGGCCAACCTGACCAAGGTCAGGAGCCAGACCCCAGTGTTTTCCGGTAGGGCCGCACTGGGGTTTGAAGGGCGGTGATGTTGGGGAGAATGAGTGTTATAAACTATTTCTGTGGAAAAGTTTGTCTTTTTTGCTGTTTGGTAGAGCATCGTTAGGGAATTGCAGTTTATTAGAAGGATTTAATATTTCAAACCTTACTATCACTATAATTCGTCTGGTAGGTTTTTTTTTTTTTTAAAGATTTTATTTATTTATTTCTGTGAAAGAGACTGAGCACAAGCAGGGGGAGCAGCAGGCAGAGGGAGAAGCAGGCTCCCTGCTGAGCAGAGAGCCCTATATGGGACTCAGTCCCAGGACTCTGGGATTATGACCTGAGCCGAAGGCAGATGCTTAACCAACTGAGCCCCCCCAGGCTTCCTTATCATATGGGTTTCTGGCCCCCTCCAACCCACTCTATCCAGAATGCTCCAGTAGTTTCCCCAGAAGCTCTGGGCTGGAGTGGGGTTTCTGATCATGGCAGCTGCTCTAGTCACATAGAGCTGGCCTTCTCCTCATCCTGCATGACTGACCAGAGCTCCATCTGTGAGTCTTTAAGCCCATGAACCGCTGCCACTGTGCGCGGTAAAGAAAGGGAAGAACTCCTCATTTCATCCGCCCAGGAACTATCCAGCCCGGTGGCACCGAGATTTGTTTCCACTCTATTCAGAGACAGATATTTTTTTCAGAGTGATGATTCATTGGATGAACTTTCAAACTCAGTGTTGTTATCACGTGCTCTGTGGAAATTCTACGCCCTCAGTAGTGCAGGAAGAGGGTTTACATAAGGGTCTCCTCAGGTACAGTGATTCATTCAAGGTTGCAAGAGAAGGTGTGTCATGTTGGCAATAATGCATAACCCGCACTGTCAAGTCCACTGTGAGAGTGGGTCAGAGGAAGCAACCACACAGGACTTGCAGTTCTGTGTCTGAAATCGGTTATTCGGAGCATAGGAGCAGAGTGGCTTTTTCCTCCATGAAGTCGTCCCTGTCCTCCGTCCACTCTACCCTCCCCTCGGTTCCCAGATGATCCTGTGCTTATCTTATCAATCTGTATATTTTCCCTTATTCTTAGTTTCCTCCTGAGGGAAATAATCATTTATCTCTCTAGCACCAATATCTGCTATTATACCTGTTGCATGAGTTTAGATTAAGAGCTTGCATGAAACTACAAATGATAAATACGTCTCATTTTACATCTTAATTCTCACTGGCTGCAAGTGGTTGGCTAGAGGTCGTGCAGTGGTCGATTGCTAATGCCTGACACGGGCAGGGACGAGGTCCTTGTGCCTCCAGTTTGCTGTTAGCTGCATGTCTAGTTAAAGAACTAAAGAACCCATGGCATATCAAGAATCCTTGATTCTGTGACTTTTTCCTATCTGCTCTAATTGAGAAAATGCTATGTTTAAGAGGTCTGAATGGAGAGATTTAGAGTCAGAAGGTCACTTTGCTTAGGTTTTTGCCTTTTTTCCTCTATTCCTAATAGAAAGATTCTTAGGTTTCTAGAGTCAGTCTAGTATAGGCTAAATATTTTAGGCGAGCTCATCCATGCAATGCACTTGTTGAGAATTCTTGCCTCTTCAGTTGAAATATTGTGAAATGGGATGAAATACAAAGAAACACGTGAAACATGTTTCACATTTTAGGTATAATGAATCCCATATCCTGAGAAAGAATTACATGTGTTGTGAAGCTTTTATTTTCAATGCTGTGATAGCCTCAGTTTCTATGTCTGGAATTATATTAGGTTCTTGTATTATCTTAAATTTGCTCTCTCCATAATAAAATTATTTATATATGACATATGCACATTGTCATATGTGTATATAAATGCATGTATATTGCTAGTATAACTAGGTAAATGATTGGGTGTATGTATTTGATTATATATTACCATATATCTGGTAGGGATCTGCCGAGCACTGTTATCATAAGAACATCTAACACTTCCTTCAACTGAAATGTGTACATAATTAACTTACATACCTAACCTGGAACATGACTATTTTTCTCATTTAAAAAAACAATGAATCATCCTGATAGCCCTAATAAAGACTAAGTAGTAATCATAGTGTTTATAAAATATAAAATTGATATTTTAAAATATGAAATTTAAGAATTTTTTTTAATCTAAGAGCTGACATGGAATATTGAAGTCTTGAGGTAAAATATTCTGGGGCTAATGGTGAGCGGTCTTCACCGGGGTGAGCAACTGAGAAGCTAAATGTCCTGTCCTCAGTTCATCAATGCTCACCCCCTTCTGCTCCTCGAAGAAACATCCTTGCTGGGTCAAAGTAAATCCTTACTATTCTTCTTGGCTGTAGCGGAAACAGCTAGTGACCTCCAGTGTCTGCTCTCCTTGTCTTTTAGGGATAGAGCCCTCAGGTTTTGTTTGTTTGTTTGTTTGTTTTTTGTTTTTTGTTTTCAGTGTTACAAGATTCATTGTTTTGCACTACACCCAGTGCTCCATGCAGTACGTGCCCTCCTCAGTACCCACCACCAGGCTCGCCCAACCCCCACCCCCCTCCCCTCCAAGATGAACCATGAAAGACTGTGGACTATGAGCAACAAACTGAGGGTTTTGGAGCCCTCAGGTTTTGCTGGGCAGGTTCATCCTCCTGCTTCCCTTTCAGCTGCGTGTGGCCATGTGACCAGGTTCTGACTAACAGGAGAAGCCGTGTGGTTGTCCTGAGTCGTGTCTTCACTTGCAACCCTTTCTGCTGGCTGGGCTGAAGATGTGAAGGTGTGGGAGCTAGGGAGTCATCTCAGACAAAAAGTAGGAGTTGTATTTTGAGGATAAGAAGTCTCTGGAAAAAGCCCAAGTTCCTGAGATCTGTGGGGCTTCCCTGTTGGTCTTGGCCTGAGAAAGAATTACATGTGTTGTGAAGCTTTTTGTGTGCTCAGCTCATTGTGTGACAGGAACATGGACTCTCTTGTTTAAACCACAAGCACTGTGACTTTGCTTCTATCCCAGCCCGTATAGTGGCTTTTTTGGTCAGTCCTCCTAATCAGAACACTAAGCTCACGGTGTGTCTGCCCTGTGGTGGGATTGGCTTTGGAAGCTACACTGGAGGAACAGAGGCGACACTGCCCAAATCACAAACACTGGGGAACACTCAGTCTCCTCTCTTCTCTCCTGCCTTCTCTCACAAATTGGGTCGAAGTGGTTGAGATGAAGGGTTTGGTTGTAAGATACACCTGGGGTTTGAGCCCTGAGTCGCCCCTAAAGTCTCTTTTTTGGGTTTGAGATAATTGGCTGTGGCAGAGATGGTTAGTGTGTTAGTCAAGGTTCTCCAGAAAAACAGAGCCATGGGACGTAGACAGATGCGTAAGGGGAGATTTGTTATAGGAATTACCATGTTATGAGAAGACACTGAGGGGAGAATATGAGCTTTAGACATAAGGTCGAAGGGAAGAAAGAGGTCATTGTGTAAAGGCCATTCTCTCTCCAGGTGGAAGGGACAGTGATTCCTGCCATGTAGGGAGGATGTAGGGTAAACTTCCAGAAAACAGCTGGTCGGTGCTGCCAGCTTCATACAGCCACATGCAGCCCAGAGCGAGGCTGCAGTTATTGGGTGAAAGCCAAGGAACACAGCAAAGACAAGGCCTGAATGCAAGGTAAACCCACCTGACCGTGGTGGTGAGCCAAGGGGGTAACCACCTGAGGGGCAGGATTTTTCTCATACACTTGTTTTAAATCTGCTTCCTGCACAGAGACTCACACTGTCAAGGAACTGGACACGTTAAGCACAGAGATGCTTCCTCCCCACAGACTCCTCTTAGCATCACTGCTCCTGGTCCCCATCCCACCTTCATAAGCACCGGTGCCCCAGTTCTGTCCACACCTGACACACACTCATGCAGTTGTTTCTTCCTTCCCTTGCTTTGTTTTCTACCAGACCCGCGAGGGTTCTTCTGAGTTCTCTAGCTGTCAGCTCCGCTTACATTAGAATGAGTTAAGAGAGACCATGAGATAGACATAAAGGAACTTTGAAATAACATGGACGTAAAGGGAATTAAGTAACCTAGGTAGGCTTATGAATTTCACATACCTTGGGCTTGACTTATGTCCCCCAGGAAAGCAGTCATGTATCAGTACCTGCAGGATCTGAAGCTCCAGGGGTAATGTTTGAAAATTGTTGTGCTCAGAGGTTTGAGCATACCTGAGCATCTAACAGAGGGGTTTCTCTGTACCTTCTGTCTGACTCTGGAGAAGTACAGGTGAGATTAGGGGTATTGACCCGGCGTTCCAAAAATTTGACAGGACTGAATGTGGTCTATAGAAGAGCAAGTCACATTTGCCCAGAGAGTTCTTAGAAACTGACTGATACACATCTACGTCCTCTTTGTTTCAACAAAAGATTTTATTGTTCACTAAATCTTGGATCGAATGTCTTATGTATGCAGACTTGTTTGTATGAGTCACCGAGTAAATAAGAGTGGATTCTTCCTCTCATTAGCATGGTCAGTGCAGACCCGAGCAAGCACTTCCTGCATAGGGACTCTTGTTATTGTAAGCATGGCTTACTCCTGACCCAACCCCCCCAACCACACTCCCTGCCACATATACACTGTACGCGCTCCGGGGCAAGGGCAGATCTTTCTATACCTGTTTACCCCATAGTATCCAGCAGACTTGCAACAGAACCTGCCTTTAAATTGTATTGTCCAAGGATGGCTGCACCAAAGCATCCCATCCCACTTACTCTGCTCTCAGTGTGATGTTGACCCTCCTCCCATCGAGAAGTAGGGTCTTGTTCCCTCCCTCTGAATCGGAGCAGGCCTGTGACTACAAACAAAGTGACACATGTGACTCCTGGGGCCGTTACAACACAGCTTCCAACTGATCCTCTCTGGACGCTTACTCTTCAAACACAGCCACCCTGTTGTGAGGAAGCCTAAGGCACAGGGAGAGGCCACAGCCAAGTGCTCCCACCGATGCCCCACTGGACAAGTTCCAGTCTCAGCTGTGAGCCAACATTAACCTTCAGACGTGCAAATAAACGAGCCTTTAATTGATTCCAATTGATTGCCACTCCTGAAACCACTCTGGTTAGTGCCTGTGAAACAGTCTGCCTGCTGAACCCTGCTCAGATTGCAGATTTGTGGGCTACATAATTGTTTTGAGACTAAGTTTTGGGTGGTTGGTTATGATCCATCAGATACCCCAGACAAAACCTATTATTTCCTCTCCTCTGGTGTATGACTTCACGATCACATCTTCTCTCCCAGCCAGGAACCAAGCTTCTTAGAGTCTGGCGTTTTTTCAGTCAAAACTTCCAGATTTTTCTTTCATGCTAGACTGAATTTTAGATTAAATTCCTTGCTGCTGTCTATACATGCTCTCAGATTTCCCATCTTCCTATGTTTGGTCGTCCTATTTCTTTGTCATGCATGCTTATTCTCATCTGTGCTCGCACAAGTTTAACTCATTTTCAAGACTGAGTCAGACCCCATGAAAGATTTCCTGATTCCTCCAGGCAGAAGAAATGTCTCCTTCTTCTGAACTCCCATGGCATTAAAGACAAATTTCTCTTATTGGTATTATCATCTTTTGTATTATGTTACAGTTACTTGTTTACAGAAGTTTCTTCCCTTCTAGATTGTCCTGTTTGTCTTTAAATCCACTCATGTATACAAAAATCCTTATGGAATGTTTACTTCTCGCCATACAATGTGCAAAACACAGGGTATAAAGCAGCAGACAAAGGAAGAAGTGGTCCTACACTGTTTTGGACTTGCAGTCAAGTGAGGGAAACACAAAAAATAAATAAATTCTTGACTGTTATTCTCTTTTAGGGGTTTTAACTAAGTCGTTCACATTGAGGACAGACCTGATACTCCATTTCCCTTGTAGTCCTGGGGGGCAACAAGAAAAAACTGGAGATCTGGTTTGAATACCATCAACCTGCTTTCGTGAATATGGAGCTAAGGCTTTAACTCTTTCTGTATTACTGCCCTTACTGACCAAGTGAAGATACTTTTATCTGCTGTGTAATATTTTTTCCTGTTTTTAATAAGAAATCTCATGTCAGATCCACCTTTGTGCTGAGCACAAAACTGACTCATATATCCCTTTGTTGCCATCTTTTCTTGCTTAGTACGCAGTCCAGCTTTCTGGCTTACCCCCGAGTAATGAGGCTGACCAGCTGACATCAGATACATGGACCTTGTACTTCTGTACGTGAATCTCCTTTTCAGTTGTGAGGGTGCTGAATTTTTTCAGGCAACTTTTGGTGCCATTGGCAGGGAAAGGAAGAAAGACCTCACTCTTTGTCACATGGCTGACTCCTTACTCATTATGCAAAATTCAGCCCAAGTGACCTATCCTCAGGAAAACTGAGGGTCACTCAAATCTCCTCTCGTTTCAGGCTTTGCAGCACCCTACATTTCTCTACATTTGTCATGATTGCAATCAATTAATTTTTTTTTAAATAGCACTCTGTTAGACTGTAAGCTCAATAAAGGCAGGGACCAGCTCTGCGTCATGATCACCAGTACTAAATAAAGTATCTACCATATAGAAAGTGTTCAATAAATATTTATACACTTAATGAATTGGGGAAGGCTTTGCAGTGGTAGCTGGAACCCCAAAAGAGAAGTAAACTCAACAACTCTCAACAATTTTTCTTTATCCAGTCACCATCCCCAGTCCTCTTGGTGACCGTTCTCCTTGAGAATTTTTTGTGCTCAGAAGATTCTGAAGTCAGAGGGTGGAACCTCCCTTTAATGGACTCAAAGAAAGAATGACCAGTTTCATTTTGCCAGCTAACAATTTTTTCTGAACACCACCTCTGTATTTTTTCTGATGACCTAGGGAAGGTATAAGAAATGAACTTCTTAAAGCCTGGTGGTGCAGTCAAACCAGCAAGCTGCTTCCGGCTGAGTCTGTAATAGCAAACCCAAAAAAGTAACCGACAGTTGGAGAGAGTTATAGCTGGACTAACGACAGTCCCTGAGACAATCATGCTGTGGGACCGTAGCCGTACAGACATATCAAACCCCAAGACCTTTAAAAATTGAGCAGCTCACCGAATTTTAACTTAAAAAAAAAAAAAATAGGTAGCAGCAGTCCTGCCCTGCCATGGACAGGTAACAGGCCATTCTCCCAAGATGCTCTAAAATAGCCTTTTCTATTCTCTGCTCCTAGCCAGAAGAGTTGCAATAAAATATCTTTGTCCTCAAAGTATGAGGCCAGATATAGCAGTGTAACAAAAGTAAAACTTGGAATCCTTTTGTGAATATTAGCATTCATTATTTCTGTAGCAATATGAGGCTTTAGTCCCCATACAGTCTGGCTGACTACATAAACACGACATTCATTACCAAAACTGCAGTTCATGGTTCCAGATCTGCTTCCTAGCTCATAAATGGTGCCTGCCAAAGCTTCACAGTTTAAGGTTAAATTCAGTCAGAATTAACACTTCTACTGACCTAAGACCCCTTAGTACCAGGAAGATTTATTAGAAGATTAGTCCATAATTTTAATTCAGGTTATTCAGCTTGCATAAAATCTCACATACCTTTTTTATTTTAACGTGCTGGAAGAGACTGTCCTTACACAGAGTTAGAAAGGTCTTCTGGGGCTTATAGAAGAGAGAGAATTAAAAAGAACTGGTACTTGTTATAGGCTGACTTTTATGTATCTGAAGATACTCTACAGAAATTGAATAGAGTCTATTCCTATTTTGCTCTTGTATTTTTCATATGCTAGATCCTGAGAAAATTCATTCAACTCTGCTTCTTTTTTGTTGGAGATGTATAACTGCTATTAACATGAAGCAGGGAGGAAAAGCAAGGCTAACGCATCTCATTTTCCCAGAAAAATTTTCCTCTCAGGTGCAAAAGACTTTCTCTTCATCTTGCATGCAGAAATATTCCTTGCCAGTTTCTGTGAAGTTTCCCTGCCTAATGAGATCTGAATATTGCACCAACTGGTAGAAACATTTCTTAGCTCTTAGGTCTTATTCTGCAAATGAATACTATTTTTGGTTCTAATAGTCCCTGCTTAGTGAAATACTGTATACTGTTGATATTGAAATTTTCATCATAAACTTTTTAATTTAACAAACACTTAATGAACACTGCAGTAGGCATTATGGGCATAGAAAATCCAGTGAAGGGAGGACTTCTGTCTCCAGCCAAAACTGAGGGCTCATAAGTATCCTTTTGAATCAACTAAAAATATAGACAATACAAATCAAACAATGATTTGAAGACACTGGACATCAGGCAATAAAGGAGAGTGATCCCTATGGACAGGAAACAGGTAAGATGATACCTATAATTGCTTCATCTTACTGCCTTGAAAGATTTTCCAGGCTAAAGCCCAGGTATGAGGAAATCAGAAGGAACCTAAAAGACTCCCTGTGTTGGGAAAACAAAGCTGGAAATTCAGAAAAGCCAAAGTGCTTAGAATTCATAGGATTGTGTACTAAAGTTTAGAAAACCCTGGAGATCTACAGGGAGTGCCCTTTGAATATTTAGCAGAATACTTATCTGTGCATACATGTACAGAAACAATCAATGACTAGGAAAAGAGCCACTTGAAAGAAATAAGACTAACTGTATGCAGTGGTGACATATGACTCGGACTAGGGCCTATTACCACAGCCAAACTAGAAAGCCTTATGACTCACAGAGTATGCCTTACAATATACACAGAGGGTCTTGTCTTAAGAGTGGGAAACAATTGGTATGAGACATGCAGTGGTCCTGCTTAATAAACCTAAAGAGAAGACCTGAAAGGATCAATTTTTTTAGGTAACTTAACTGCATTCTAGAATGAAGCTCAAGGATATTTGTAGGAACACAAAAATATAATCAGACAACAAGGTAAAATTCAGTGTTTGACATCCAATATAGTATTTCCAGATACACAAAGAAGCAGGAAGATAGGACCGTCAGTGATAACACTCAGTCAAGTGAAACTGATCCAGGAGTGACGCAGAGGTTAAAATTTACAGCCGAAGACATTAAAGCATAAGTAATAAATATTGCATATGTTTGAAAGGTTAAGAAAAGTAAAGAGAGAGTATAAAACCTAAATCAAACTTCTGTGGATGACAACTACAATGTGGGAGACAAAAAAATACACTGGATAGGATTAACTATAGATTAGACACTGCAGAAGAAAGTATTAGTGAACTTGAAAATACAGCAACAGAAGTGATCCAAAATAAAACAGAAAAAAAAATTTTTTTTAAATCAAACAGTGCATCGTGGCCTCTAGAACAATTCTTTATGACCTAACATATGGATAGGTAGAGTTCCAAAGGGGAGAAGAAAAGTGGGGGATATAGAAAAATTTTGAAAAAATAACAACTAAAAGTTTCCCAAACTTACTGAAAATTGTGAATCCACATATCCAAAATGCTCAACAATTCCAAGAACAGGAAACAGGAAGAAAAAGCCTACACCAAAGCACTTCAATATCAATCAAATTGCTAAAAATTCGGGATAAAGAAAAAATCTTAAAGGCAGCCAGAGGAAAAAAGGCATCATATAGCAAGGAACAAATATTAGGATGCCAACACATAAAGCACGTAAGAATATGCCATTTCTCCTGGGAAACAATAAAACCAGAAGACAGTGGCACATCTTGACAGTACTGAGGGAAAAAAAAATGAACTGAAAAATCTTGAAAGACAAAAAAGAGGGCGATCCTGGTAATGGGTATTGAGGAGGGCACATATTATATGGAGCACTGGGTGTGGTGCATGAAAAATAAATCTTGTAACACTGAAAAGATAAACATATTTGGGGGGAAAAAGTGTTATTAAAATATATTTTCTCTCTCTTAAAAAAAAACAAAAAAAAAAGACAAAAAAGAATTCTTTTTTTAAATTTTTTTTTTATTTTTTAAGGATTTTTATTTATTTATTTGACAGAGAGGAGAAAGATCACAAGTAGGCAGAGAGGCAGGCAGAAAGAGAGGGGGGAAGCAGGCTCCCTGCTGAGCAGAGAGCCCGATGTAGGACTCGATCCCTATAGACCTAAGACCGTGACCTGACCTGAAGGCAGAGGCTTTAACCCACTGAGCCACCCAGGCGCCCCAAAAAAGTATTCTATAACCAGCAAAATATCATTCAGAAGTGAAAGTGAAATACTTTTCCAGACAAATGAAAGTGGAAATAATTTATCACCAACAAGGAATGCTAAAGAACATCCTTCGGACAGAAGGAAAATTATACCAAATGGAAATAAAAATCTATATAAAGAAATGAAGAGCACTGGGAATAATAACTACAAGGATAAATATATAGCCTGTTTAATTTTTGTTACCTCCTTAAAAAGATAATTAACCCCTCAAAGAAAAATAATATTGAACAAAGTGCAGATTTGTAATATGCATAAAGATTAAATGTGTCTCATTAATAGCCCATAGCCTGGGAGGAAGAAATTAAAAGTAAACTCACTTTAAGACTTTTATACTTTAATTAAAGTGGTTCATTTTTACTTGATCACACCTGGATAAGTTAAAGCTGTGTACTATAAATACTAAGAAATTAGAAGAATAACTTCCAGTTAACATAAAGAGAAGAAAAAGAAAATAATAAAGAGTAAAAGGAAATAAATGAAATACAAAACAAACATATACTATACACATAAAGAAAAAATAGGTCTAACTGTCATGTATAGAGGTTAATTTTTGTTTATGATGTGAAATTAATTGAAAAAAGTTACTTTCCCATTGAAATACCTTAGTACATTTTTGAAAATCAATTGACCACGTATTTCTGGGTCTACAACTGGACTTTCTGTTCTGTCTCGTTGATGTATTTATCTAACCTTATACATATATGGCATAAAAATATGACATTCTTGATCACAGTAGCTTTACATTAAGTTTTGGAATTATTGTAGATTCTCCTGCTCTATTCTTTCTCAAAATCGTTTTGACTCTACTTCCTTCATTTTTCCAAGTCACTTTTAGAATTAGCTTGTAAATTTCTTTAAAAAATTGCCTTCTGAGATTTTTATTGTAATTGTTTCAAATCTATAGATCAATGTGAAGAATTGACAGCCTTAACATTATTTTGTCTTCCAATCAATGAATGTAATATATCTCACCACTTCTTTAGAACTTCTTAAAATATTTAAATATTTAGAACTTCTAAGCAATGCTTTGTAAGTTTCAGTGTGGATATCTTTCATATCTTCTGTTAAATTGATTCTTAAGTATTTTAAATTTGATGATACTATAAGGATAATTGCTTTTTCCTTAAGTTTCATTTTCAAGTTACTGTCTGCATTATATAGATACATTAATTTTGGTATATTAATCCTGTGTCTGCTAATTGAGAATTCAGATGCTTTGGGTGGAAAACTGTTTTATGCTATATACAGTAAGGCATTCTTATTAATTTAACACTTACTGAATACCTCATATGTGCCAGAACTATCCTGAAATATTTTCTGATGGAAATTTGAAGACTGAGTTACTGCTTAGGGTCACTTCACCTGGCTTACTTTTTCTATCCACTTAATTCTGAGTTAGCATCATAGCATTATGTTCAATAATATTATAATCTCATGATATATATAACTTATTTTTAAAAATCATATAAGTAGAATTTTAGACCAAACCATGAAGCCTAGATACTGGGCCATGATGTTAGTGGTCTATTTTCTTTTCTTTTTAAGATTGTATTTCTTTATTTGATAGAGAGAGAGAATAGTAGGCAGAGCATCAGGCAGAAGCAGGCTCTCTGCTCAGCAGGGAGCCCAATGCAGGGCTCCATCCCAGGGCCCTGGGAACATGACTTGAGCGGAAGGCAGCTGCTTTAACTGACTGAGCCACCCAGGCGCCCCTGTTTTATTTTCTAATAGAGCTGTAATCCTAGTTTAAGTTTATTAATATTATTTTATTCTACCTCTTTGATGATTTTATACATTACACTTACACTTTTGGATAAATATACTACAGTACAGTGGTACGAGTATTGAGTGTTGAGGCTCTAGCTGAATCAGATCCTTTGTGTAGTTCATGATTCTAGTGATCTTTTGGATAGAAAACATGTGTTTCCTAGATCACACACAGATAGAAGGCCTGATCTCTCTGCCCCTCCCTGATAACTTACTCTGAGGTGACTAACAGGGATGAGGTCAAAGAATAAGGAGGCTTTCAGTCTGCTCTTCCAGAATAGCTGTTCATGTCAGTGGTCGCTCCCAGAATATGGCAGTCCCAACTGTTCTGTGTAGGATCAGCTACTAGATGCTCTAATAGTACCCTTGAGGCATCTCAGCTCGAACATCCTCTTTGTGTCAGCAGCTGGACAGCTCCAAATTACTGTCAGGCTCGACCTCAGCACCACCTAGAGAAGTAATTTCATAATGTGGTGCATACCAATCCCCTCCTTTCAAACCTCTTTTTTTTTTTTTTGAGGGAAATCTACAATAGGAAATAAGCCCTGTGATTCATTAAACATATGCATGCCTATATAAAATCAAAACAAATATCACAAAATATAATGCCTATAAAATATTGTCCCCATAAACTACAGTAATGTACTTTCGCATTCCATTTAATTCTTAAACAAGAATCACAATCACCTGAATTGATTTCATGACTAACGGGGTGCAAATTGCTCTCTGAAAAACATTGCTTTAGAAGTGGCAACTATATGGAGACATCATCTTGATAAAAGAATTTAAGAATTTAAATAAGTTTCAGATTTAGAGGAATGAATGATTTCCAACACTTTGAATATGAGGATTCCACATATTTATATATGAGACCTAATCAGGGATTTTTATAATGGAAAATAACGCAGTTAACAATGATGTGCTAATGATTTTTGCACCATCACCAGGCAACTTTGGTAGCATTTTGTTTACTTCAGCGTATGTCTTCCTATAATCACACACCCCACAATTATTTACTTATTACGCTAATACACAAAAGAATATGTCTGGATCTTTTTTAGCTTACTAGAGCATATGTACTACTCTTTATTTTTTTATCTTGTGAGAAAAATTCACTCTGATTTAGATTTTTGGAATTACATGCATCTGGAGTTACACGCATGGGGTTAAGTGCATGCGTGCACGCGCACACACACACACACACACACACACACACACATATCCCAGCTTTGTTCTCTGCTTCCAGCTACCACCAATTCAGCTCCTCAGTTTGATGTACTATTTCTACTTCTTACCCAAGACTTAGGTCTAGGGTCAGAGCATGATGCCAGAGTTCCACATGGAGAAAACTACCCATGAAAATGTTTTTGGAAAGGCAACTAGCATTGCTCAGCAAAGTCCACCATGAGCAGGGTTTCTCTCCAACAGCAGCACAAACCTCAGGGCTCAGTTGAATACTCAGGAAGCCCCCTGTATTGGGGGTCAAGCTGTGTGGAAAATAGGAAACCTTAAAAACTAGACTGATAGCAATACAGGGAGATGCATATGCTATGAAAGGCAGAATTATGTCTCCCATTTTGCTCCAGAGCAAATCATCACTGAAAGGACAGGCAGTTCACTCACAGGCAGAATCATCTACTGTTTCTGTTAGGATTGTGTTTGCCTCAACTAAAAACACTATAAAACAAAAATACTCCAATGGCTTAAGCATACAGAAGCTCCTTTGCTCCGTGCAAAAGGAAGACTATGCATAGATGGTCTAGAGCAGTTCCTGGGGCTCAGCTATGCAACCAGAGACCTGGTCTTTAACTCTTCCCTCCATCGTCCTTGGCATATTGCCTCTGTCTACATTCTTACAGCCTCATGAGAGCAAGACGACTGCTCAAGCTTCACGTTCACATTTTAGGGAGTAAAGGAGGAAGGGCAAAAAAGCTGAGAGAAAAAGTACCTTCTCCCACACAGGCAGTAGGAATGCCCTCCCTAATGACTTTTATAGACATCTTACTGGCCAGAACATAGCCGTTTCCTTGTTGCTGGAGAAAATGTAAAATCAGGTATTTTTAGTGGGGCATATTGGTGCCCTGCATTAAAAGAAGTAAAATGATTACTGGCAAATGACTCTCTCTCTCTCCCCATCTCTGAGTACATGTAGTTGAGCTCAGTTAAATAAATTCCATATATGACATACACCCACTAAAATTCACTTATGGGTATATGAGAAGGAAATTTGGAAGGGAACTAAAATTTATTGAATACCTTAAATGTGCTAGGCATGGTGTCAGTGTGTGTGTGTGTGTGTGTGTGTACACAAAGACATATAGATACACATTTTATATATGTATATACACATAAAATATATATATTACCCTATGTATATGTTCCTATATATAATATATATTATCCTTTATTATCCACTACCCTATATATACACACACAGGATTTATTGTATAAAAAATATATAAATGTATATGTATATAATATATACATATATTAATATATACATATATTGTATACGATAAGTACACATAGGATTTATATATAAGTATTACATATATCTATATATGCATAATCCTAAAAACCTATAATAATAATGTACAATAATACCATTATAGGTTTAATAATTGTAATTATTATAATAATTATATATGTTTATATATATAAATATATGCATATAATAATTATATATATAATATTATTTATAATTATATATTATAGATATTTATTATATATAATACATATATAATATCATTATATATATAATAATTATATAAATATTATATATATAATATATAATATTATATATAATAAATATATATTTATTTATAATAAAATTATATATAATATATAATTATATTATATATATTATATTATATTATTCATGTTCATTGTTCATGTTCATATTATATCATGTTCCATTATAATATATATATAATATATATTATTTATAATTATATTTATAATATATATTTTATATATTATAATTTTATATATAATATTATATAATTATAATATTATAATTATAATTATAATATATATTATAATATATAATATATAATATAATATATATAATAATATATATAATATATAATAATATATAATATAATAATATAATAATATAATATAATAAATATATTATATATAATATATATTATATATATTTATATAATAATTATATATATAAAATAAATATATTTATATAATAATTATATATAATTATATTTAATTATTATGATAATAAAACTTATTTAATAATAAACCTATAATAATATATCATAAAGATATCATTATATCCATGTTACAGGTTGAGAATGATGCTCAGACAGATTAAGGAAGTTGCCTGCAGCCTCAAGCTCTTAGAGCAAAATGAGAGTCAGGATTCAGGCACAGTTCTGTCCATAACCCATGCTACCTCACACCTAGAAGATTAAACTAGCAAGAAAAAATGCGCATGCAATGTTTAGTAGTCTGCACAAAATTTTAAACTGATCATTACCAAGGCACTCAAGTCACCACAATGGTATATTCAGCCAGAAAGTAGTCTCCTGTGCCCAGTAGTTCATGTGTAAGTCCGGAGTACCTTCCCAGTCCAATTCTAATGTGACAGGAGCTTGGAGGAGCTGTCGCCAAGCAAGCATCAGGGCTACAGTTTTCACTCAGCTGACTAACTGTTCCCATGTCACTGAGGAATAGCCTGAGGGTACACGCATCTTCTTGCTCCCGTTTCCTGAATCCCAGATGAACACAGTTCTGGCAGAGCCCCAGCCCCATGTCAGGCACAGCTTTGGCACAAATCCCAGAACCTACATGTGGCCACCGCAACCCTCAAACTCTTCCCATTCTGGCATAGTGAAAGCCGGGTCTGTTTGGAATTGGAAAAGGGAGCGCGACATTGTTTCCAGAGGAAGGGGTGGCGGAGAGAAAAGAAAGTTCACTGCCGTTACCAAAATATAGCTTGCGTATTTCATCACTAGGGAATATTGGAGCATGTCACATACTGTTTATTAATGGCTCTGGAATCATTTTCACCATATTCCCCAGTGGGTAGGGCATGCATAGAATAATAGGGTTTTCTGCATAATGCACAACTGTTTAAAGCTATGTTATCTCTGAGGAAAATGAGACTTTCATCTACTAAAAAAATACAGTAAGAAATGGATTTGTTTAAAATTGGATTGAGTTCAACACATACGCAAAACTACTAGAATATTTGCAGCTTGCCTCCTTGAAGGATGTAACCAGGACGAGCCCCCACATTCATTTGAAAAGCTGAAACTGCCTCCTCATTGTTACCTGGTTACTGGTCCAGTGCTTCTGCTACCTGTAATGATCAGTTCTCATGGCAGCATCATACACTGTTTCTTCAAGTGAGAGGGAAAATGATGATCATCGTTCTTCCTGTGGCTAACACCTGTTGAGACCAATCCCTTTTGAGGAGTAGAGAATTGGTAATAACTCCCTCTGTGGTTCTCTGCAGATCTGGAGAATATCTGCATCCAAGGCCAAAGAGGGAACCTTGCGTTAGTGGTCACAAGTAGAAAGTGTGGCAACAAATATACGTGGCCAGTAAGCCCCCAAGCCTACCTTTTAAGGCTCTGAAAATCAGTTGGATGAACAGAAAATCATTAAACATGAACTTTTCTGCCAATGTGAGAACTACAGGAGAAGCTAGGATTTTGTTCTTCCTGTTGGGTGGGTATGCCATTTTATTCTGTGCTCCTCAGCTGGGGGAAAATGCAGGAAGCAAGAATTTTTTACAGAGCTCCAACTTAGTATTTTTCAAGTCACTTAACATACTTTCCTTTATCCTCATAGGAGATAGGTATCATTATTTCCATTTTACAGAAGAGGAAACAGGTATTATAAGTGGTAAAGAAACTTCTGCATGGTCTCAAGATAATAAATAACAAGTTGAAAAATAACACATATCAGACTAGTTCCAAAAGCCATTTTCTTTCCTCTGTATCATGCTCAGAGATGGGAAAAACTAGACTCATTAATCTCTTCCTTACAACCAGTTGTGAGAAAGGAAAGGTGACATTCCTGTGGTGGAGAATATTCTCCACTGGGCAACCTGTATTCTAGAAGGGGAATGGAGAAGCTGGAGGTCATTTTGAAGAAGGGCGAAGTGGAATGGAGAGGAATCTGGACATTATGACCTAAGGAAAATTCAGAAAAAGAAGAGAAATGGAGGAGACTTAACCAAGGATTTTGATGAGCATCTTCAGTTTAAGAAGGGCTTACACAGGGCAGAAGGATTGCCCACTTTCTCAGGACCAATGGATAGCTGTGAGAGGGAAACATAATCTACCATAGGAAAGGATTTATTGTAATTTGATAATAGTTCCCAAACTAAATGGTCCATGTCATATGGTGTTGACACAGAGGTTTAGCAACCCTGAATCTAAGAGGCTGGAAAGGGAACTTCTGCACAGGGTAGAACATAGAACGAGATGCCTTTCCTGGTAGCTCCCACCATTATTCTTTGATTCTGTAATCCTAACTCTGTGAGTTAAGGGCGGTGCTTGACTTTTGCTTATGGTCTAGAAACATTATTGGCATCAGCCATCGTGGAGCAAACAGAGGGAGATGATACAGAGAAACAGAAGTAAAAGAATGATTTAGTCAAGAAGAAGACGAGTCAGAAATGGGATTTCTGATGGTGTTCCCCTTCTTATGTTAGATATTCTTGAAAATAAAGAATCAATAGTCTATAAATCTGTACTTGTAGATCAAAGGGGAAACAAGGAAACAGAAGGGAAATGGCAAGATTAGAAAATTACATTGTGCACTTGGATTATAAAACTGATTGCAGTCAGGGGAGATCCAAGGGGAGCTTAGTGAGCTCGTCATATTCTTCTGTTTGCCCAGTCCAGCCCCCACCACCTATTTTTTGTACAGAGAACTTACTGTATATTTGTTGGATCTCTCAGAAGGTGGATAAACCTCAACAAAAGACAGAATTCAGATGAATCGAGACACATCACAGGAAATTGCATGTGTCGCACAAACGAAAACATTTTATTCTGTGCACACCCTACCCATTGTGGAGATCAACAAATGCCTGTTGTACTATGAGCTGATTGTGTGCCTAGAAAAGAAGATACTATGGACCCTTTGATACAAAGAAATGTGAAAGAGGTGGAGGCAAACTAGCATGTCTAATACCAACATACCTCCCATCTGAAAGAAATGACAGTATTGTTGAACCAGACCCAACACTGGGAATGCCATTGATAGGCCCCGTTGACTGGGCTGGAGAATCCATAAATTCCTTAAGGATCTGTTTCCATGCATTGCCTGTGTGAGCCTACCGTGGTGATCTGTGTTGATTGAGCCAGGGCTAGATTTCTAAGCCAGCGGCTTCTGTCTGCGCTCTGGTCAGAATTGTATTAGAGGCCTGTCAGCATAGACATCCTTTACTGCTGATGAGTCAACTAGATTAGCTTTAGGATTGTCAGATTTAGCAAATGAAAATACAGGACTCCCAGTTAAATTTGAATTTTGGATAGATAACATCATTTGTTAGTGTAAGCATGCCACAAATGTTGTCTAGGTCATATTTATACAAACATATAGTTGTCGTTTATCAGAAATTCAAATTTAGGGGCGCCTGGGTGGCTCAGTCGTTAAGCGTCTGCCTTCAGCTCAGGTCATGATCCCAGAGTCCTGGGATCGAGCCCCGCATTAGGCTCCTTGCTCAACAGGAAGCCTGCTTCTCTCGCTACCATTCCCTCTGCTTGTTTCCCCTCTCTCGCTGTGTTTCTCTCTGTCAAATAAATAAAATAAAATAAAAAAGAAATTCAAATTTAATTAGGTATATTGTATTTCACCTGACATCCCTAGTTGGATTGGAGCTCGACACAGAAAATTTCACCGTCATAGAAAAATAGAAGTAATAGACCAAGAGACACAGCTGAACAAATGGATGGAATTGGGGAGTAGGCAGCCATGGTCAGCTAGTATTGGAGGAACTAAAAATGCCCCAAGCATGAGAGCTGCCATGCTGTGAAGAGGAAGCTGTCATACCCCAAATAACAGCGCAGCTCCTCATGAAGCCTAACCATGCTCTCCTGAGACTGCTGCCCAGCCTTTCCACTGCTCCATGATTTCATGTAATAAGCCCCTGGTAACTGGAGGAATTAGTGCATTTTTTTTAATTACCACACAATGTATTATTTGTTTCAGGGGTGCAGGTCTGTGATTCATCAGTCTTACACAATTCACAGCACTCACCATAACACATACTCTCCACAATGTCTATCACCCCATAATTGATGGGATATAACTAAGAGAATGTAACTCCTAGAGACACTATTACTAACCTACTCAATATCCATCCCCCCTGGTAAAGAAAAATCCTTACCATCAAAACCCTGACTTC
>CM053613.1:85274947-85314623 GCA_028646535.1 Procyon lotor | reverse complement strand
TGGTATTCGTAGTAGTGATAATTGTATTCACTGAGTGCCAAGGAACCTCCAATAAAGTGAGTGTCCTATCTCTAACTTTCAGTGCTTCTTTAATAAAAACAAAGACTACTTTTCAAGATCCATAGTCTCTACCTACTGCTATCATCTCATCTCAAGGATTAAAGTGCTGAGAGATGGCAGGCAAGAGATACCACAGTGGAAAGTTTATAAGGCTCAAAGTCAGGATACCCAGTTTTTAATGAGGACTTGTCACAAACTAGCTGTGTGACTCCGGGCAGCTAACTTAGCCTTTCTGCATGTCTGAGTGACTTTCTCATTGCCTTATCAACTATCTCTTGAAGGTAACTTCTAGTTTTAGCACCTCAGGAAGCTTTGCTCTGCGTCAACGACCACAGAGTGAGGGGAGGCATTTACAGAGCTCAGAAAGCCTTTCTCTTTCCTAGTGCTTCACATTTGGCTGACTTCCTCGAGCCTGACACTGGAAAAAGAAACTCAGAACATTTTAATTTATGGCCCAAACAAAAGGTACCCTTAATTAAAATTTAGAAACCAATTCCACAGACAATGTCTGGAAGTGAGCCCAGAAGAAAAGAAAGATTATGACATAACCAAATAAACCTGTAAAAACTTAAAAAGTGGTTGAAGAGAAATCGATGCATATCTGTGCAAATCAAGATAAGGTCACTTGGGGATAAAAGAGGGTCCAATAAACTGACTTGGCCATTCAGCCTCAGCTCAGCCAAGTGGTCAAGGCATAATGAAATGAAATTCCATTCATTTGAAATGAAATTTCCACAATGAAATTCCACCTTTCACTTTGCAGAGCTATCTCTGGACAGGAACATGTGTCAAAACATATAGGAGTACTTATTATTTTTTTTTTTTTTGAGAGACTCCTATCAAGGGGAGTATGAAGAAACTTTTAGGACAACAGATATGTTTGTTATTTTGATAATGGTTTCATAGGTGTACACGTCAAAACATCAAATCATAGATCTTAAATCATGCAGTTTGTAGTATGTCAGCCAAACCTCAATAAGACTGTTAAAAACATTCTACTACAAACACTGTGGTCACGTAATTCTTCTTGATCCTACTCGTATGTTCCACGTGGGGTCCCTGTGAGAGGATTAGCTCCGGAACACACCTGGGACATCGTCAGGTTTCTGGCCCAACTCCATCTCATTACCACCCCAACTTCATCTCACATAATGGCAAGAACAGTGGCTTTCATCTTTGCACAAGGGGATCCTTCTTTCCTGCTCTGTCCTTGCCTCCTCCCAGCCCAGTGCAGAATCTTGGTGACTGGATAGGCCTCCACGGGCCCAGAGAACCATATTAAAAACAAAAGGATCAACAGTGGAATCATCCAGAACATAATGGACAGACCTTGAGACTAGTAGAAATAATAATAGAAAAGCGTCAAAGGACGAGGTAGATGTCCACGGAAGTCATGGTGGGTTATCTAAACCTCCACAGCCTCTGTTGGGCACAACTGGCTATGAGGAGCCCTATCGTGCAGAAGGTTGGGAACTCCACTTTCAAAGCTCTGCAGAGAGCAGCAGCAAGATAGGGGAACGAGATCATTTTATTTTACATTTACATAGAACTGGCTGCAACCCAGGGTTGGTAGAGATCCTTGTTTAACGATTGCTTGAGAAGACTTGTAAATATGTATTAAGCATACGCTTTTTATTATAATGTGAAAGGAACTAATGACATAATTCCCATGAATATGGTTTGTAAAGTATAAAGTGTGAATAGCGCGAAGCACAAAGCATCCTTAGTACAGCTCAAAACTAATGATTATGGACGAAATGCATCCTTATGATGCAGGAGGTGGAGAAGCAGAATATAGAAATCAAGAGTTCTGAATGTCTTTATAGGGTATATTTCTGAGATATTTAAAGAGAATCACATGGACAAAAGCGCTTCCAAGGAGCAGGATCTATTCACAATCTTTGTATGAACTCTAAAGCATTACACAAATGTTAATTTTGAATTTATATGCGTGTGTGTATCCATCTATTTATTTGTATATTTAGATATACATGCTGTTGTTTTTGTGGTTATTTATCTTACCATTGTGACTTTTATAAGGCAGAAATCTGGTTCCATGGTGCAGCTTGAGGCTTAAACACCAACCTATAGCAACTCTGAGTACCAAAGATAGTTTTGCATTGGTCAAGTCAGAAGCCACCCTTTTGCAAAAGGGACTGTGTGATTTGCATATTGAAGAATTTAGAAGACCATAGTGAAGAGTCCTGTATGAGGGCAGCTCTAACTCATTTGATGCTTCAGTGCGTTAAAGATAAATTTAGATTACACTTTTGGCTGCCTGTGCTCTTTGGGGAAATCTCTCCCGCATCTGGTGAATGTGACAGTCTAGCCCTTGTTGATGAGGACACAATCTCCTTGACCACAGTGGTTAGTTCAGGTATGAGCACACGATCCAGAAAGGGCCAATGAGGATCACACCTGAGAGTTTTTGATATAATTAATGAAAACAAGGTGATCTCTTCTCACTGGGGTTACTAAGGCCGTCGGTGTGAAGCTGCTGGTGTCTATCCTAAAAAGAAGAATGTATTTCGGAATGTATCCAATATGCAGAAAGGAAAGCCAGCCAAGAGATGAATAGGCAGTATTTTCATGTCAATATTTGAGCCTCAGGATCCTTCTTTTTATTTTCTCCAGTTTTATCGAAAAAATAATTATCATACATGACTGTGTAAGTTTAAGGTGTACAGCATGACAGTTTGATTTACATGTGCTGGGAAATGATTATCACAGTAAGTTCAGCTAACATCCATCTTCTCATATAGATACAATAAAAAGAAAAGAAAGAAAAAATTCTACTTTTGATGAGAACTCTTAGGAGTTACTCAACAACTTACCTCTCCAAATGTCAGCTACAGTCGCTGTGTATGCGTCACATTTCTGGTACTTATTTATCTTATCACTGGAAGTTTATGCCTTTTGAAGGTCTTCCTCCAGTTCCCCTTCCCCTACCCTCTGCCTCTGGTAACCATCAGTCTGTCTTTGCTTCTGTGGGTGTTAATGGCCTTGTGATAACGTTGTGTCATGAGAGATGTCTAGATCTGATCACTCTGGAAAGCAGATGCATCATTGCATTTTGCAGGCATGTAAGTCAATAACCGCTGTATTTATTACATGAATTTGAGCTGGTTTACTTCTTGCATCCAACAAATGCTTGCTACTATCATGAGAAGGATTTAAAATGCAGGCTCCTCATAAGCTGTGGACTCCACATCGAGTTCTCTTTGTACCCAACTCACAAGGAAAAACTAGCTTTCAGTATAGTACTGTTTACCTTTGGGAATCTTAAAGGTCTTGGCTAAGAATTTAGGTCTCCAAGAGTTTAAAACAGCCTCTCAAAGAGATAAATAAACCTTGTAGAAATTCCAGAACAATGCATATTCCTATACCTTCTTCTGGACAGAAGTGAAATATAAGGCATTGTATCTAGTGTAGGCGCTTTCGGTTCTTTTTATTTAGTCTAGAAAATGAAATTATTAATTTATGTTGACCGTGTCTATCATATCATATTGAAGGGAGAACATTGCTTCTATTCTCCTCTATATTGTAAACACTCTAAAAATGTATACATCAACCTGGTCATACTTCTATTCACAAGAAAGAAGATTCCTTGGACCAGGCTGGAGCTCAGAAACACTAATCTATGTGTGTATTGTCATATGTGCAGAGAGGAGCAGGGGGGAAATGCAGATACGTCTGACATTTCTTTATTGCACTAAGCAGGCCTTTAAAATAGTCACATAAGGCATCATATCCTAGTACAGTAAAATTTTTCATTCCTCTAGAATAAATATCTAAAATATAGGGTCCAGTAAACCGCTCATTTCCAAAAGTGTCTGAATAAGAAGAAAGTCCTTTAAATCTGCTTGGTAAGCCCGCTGTGTGTCAGCCGACGGGGAGCCCATACCCCTGTCATACTTGATCAAGAAGAAACATTCAAGCTAATTTATGTTACAGAAATCTCATTGGTATAGATTTCACTGGAATCAATTCTTTGGAGAAGAAATTAAAATAGTTTTTACTAAATCAATATGAATTCTCAAGCCTGGAGCTTCCCTGAATTTAGAAAAATGTAAACTAATCTTTGACTACAAATTGAATTCCTTAATAGTAGGCTGTGGAATGCTAAGCCATAGTGCTTATGTGTACCTACAGGACACGCACACAGACACACACACAGACACACACACATACACACACACACACACAGACACACACACACACACACAGACACACACAGACACACACACACACACACACTTTTAAGAAAAATTGACGTCTGAAATCTACTTACATTTACTTATTCATATTTACCTCTGGGTCTTCATCAGTTTTCTCCCGTCGTCCTCTGTGAGAAAGCTATAAAAACTTAACTACCTGCCTGTAGCCAATTCTTTATATTCCCCTCATTCTGTTTATCTCAATCAATGATTTTTTGCTGCCAATATTAAATATTCAAATACAAAGCAATTTTCTGTATTGTAGTATGAGTTATCCAATTCCACTGTTTAAATGTCCAAATTCAGCTGATAGTTATCCTGGTTAATTCAGCTTTAAAAATAACAAAGTACACCATCTTCTGAGTGACCAATAATTGCCATAAGACATGTGATATACACTGAATACAGATTCAGCCTTGAGTTTCTTCCATTCTAAATGCATTTTAAAAGCTTAAGGGGAAAAATGATGAGTTAAGAGCTAAGAGATTATTCAAAGAGAAAGGAGGATTGAGTTTGGGTCAGGGGCTGCTTATAAGGGGAGGTGGTAGATGGCATGAGTCTCAGAGATACTGGATTTTAGGAAGGAAGGAGAATAGGTCTGGGGGTGAAGAAGCAGGAAGACACCCACACCTCTAGACCCAGTGATATGCGGGCTGTGGACATCAGAGCCAAACTTCGGATAGAACAAGAACATGCAGGGAACATTCAGAACAGGTTCTAAAAATGAGGAAGTTTTGCTGACAACTGGCCTTCGGTTTTAGAAAGCACAGTCCATCAGCTTTAGGAGCTGGGAAGGATGGGTTGAGGTTGTAAGGGGGCTGTGAGGAGCTTGATGGGTTGAGGGTGAGAGTGAAGTGACCCCACAGTCCTGGGCATCTCCTGAGGACAGATATAAACTGAGAAGTGGGGATAATGCTTTCTTAGGATGATGCCAAGCTCTTGTGATGTATATTTTATGAATTTAAAATTTCTGTTCTTTTATAAGCTTCTGAAGATACTTTTGATTTTCATTTGGAAATGTACATTGAAGAAATGTGATTTTCTAAAGACAGAGACAGCACAGACAGCTAGCTGGAATGCACAATGCCTGGCTGGATCCTGAATTTACTACTTATTTGTCCTGAGGTATAGTTGACACACACTACACTGGTTTCAGACATGCAACATAGTGATTTGACACCTCTCTATATTGTGCTGTCTTCACTACAAATGTAGCCACTGTCACCATACAATGTTATTACAATATCATTGACTACATTGCCTGTGCTATACCCTCACCCCACTGACTTACCCTTTCCATCACTGGAAGCCTGTGTTTCCCTCTTCCCTTCACCCTTTTGCCCATTCCCCCACCTTCTCTCCTCTGGCAACCTCCAGCTTATTCTCTATATTTATGGGTCTCTTTCTGCTTCTTTGTTTTGTTTCTTAGATTCCACATGTAAGTGAAACCACAAAGTATTTGTCTTTCTCTGACTGGCTTGTTTCGCTTAGCCTAATACCCTCTAGGTCCACCCATGTCACAAATGGCAAGATCTCGTTTTTTTATGGCTAAGTAATATTCTGTTGTATGGAAAATCAAATATATATCTGCCACATCTTCTTTATCCATTCATGTATCAATGGACACTTAGGTTGCTTCCGTAACTTGGCTATTATAAATAATGCTGCAATGAACATACGAGTGTGTGTATCTTTTCAAGTTAGTGTTTTCGTTTTCTTTGGGTAAATACCAGAATTGCTGGGTCATATGGTATTTCTTTTTTAATTTTTTGAGGAATCTCCATGGTGTTCAATGGCCACACCAACTGACATCCCCACCAACAGTGCACAACAACTCCTTTTTCTCCATATCCTCCCCAAAACTTGTCTGTTTGTCTATTTGTTTATTTTTTGAGACCAGCCATTCTGAGAGGTGTACGGTGATATTGCACTGTGGTTTCGATTTGCATTTCCCTGGTGATTAATGATGCTGAACATCTTTTCATGTGTCTGTTGACCATCTGTATGTCTTCTTTGGAAAAATGTCTATACAGGTCCTCTACCATATTTTGAGGGAGAGAGAGCATGCATGCAGGTTGCAGGAGGAGGCAGAAGGAAAAAAAGAATCCCAAGCAGGCTCCACGCTCAGTGTGGAGCCTGATGTGGGGCTCGATCTCCTGACCCTGAGACCAGGACCTGAGCCAAAATCAAGAATTGGACCCTTAACCAACAGAGCCACCCAGATGCCCCCCTCTGCCCATTTTTAAATTGGATTGTTTATTCTTTATATATTTTGAATATTAACACCTTATGGAGATATCATTTGCAAATACCTTCACCCATTCAGTAGGTTGCTTTTTTTTGTTTTGTTGGTGGTTTCCGTCTCTGTGCAAAAGCTTTTTACTTTGGTGTAGTCCCAATATTTTATTATTGCTTTTGTTTCCCTTGCCTCAGGAGACGTATCTAGAAAAATGTTGTTATGGCCAATGTCCAAGAGATTACTGCCTATGTTTTTTTCTAGGAATTCAATGGTTTCAGGTCTTACATTTAGGTCTTCCATCCATTTTGAGTTTATTTTTGTATATGGTGTTAGAAAGTGGTTGCCTTGTTCTTTTGCGTGTAACTTTCCAGTTTCCTCAACACCGTTTGTTGAAGAGACTGTCATTTCCCTGTTGTACATTCTTGCCCCCTTTGTTATAGATTAATAGAAAAAATGGGTGTGGGTTTATTTCTGGGCTTTCTATTCTTTTCCATTGATGTATGTGCCTATTTTTGTGACAGTACTATACCGTTTTGATTATTGTAGCTTTGTGGTGTATCTTGAAGCCTGGGATTGTGACATGTCCAGCTTTGTTTCACTTTCTCAAGATTGCTTTGGCTATGCAAGGTCTTTTGTGGCTCTATACACACTTTAGGACTACATGTTCTAGTTCTGTGGAAAATGCTATTGGTATTTCGATAGGGACGGGATTGAATCTGTAGATTGCTTTGGGTACTATGGACCTTCTAACAATATTAATCCTTCCACTCCATTAGCATGAGGTACCTTTCCATTTATTTTTGTCATCTTCAGTTTCTCTTATCAATGTCTTATGGTTTCTAGAGTATAACTTCATTCCTAGATATTTTATTCTTTTTGGTACAGTTGTACATGAAGTGTTTTCTTAATTTCTCTTTCCCCTACTTTTTGGTTAGTGTATAGAAACAGAATTTATTTCTGTATATTAATTTTTTCTCTTGCAACTTTACTGAATTCATTTATTACTTCCAGTAGTTTTTTGATGGAAGTTTTACATTATGTATGGTGTTATATCATCTGTAAACAGTGAGTTTTACTTCTTCCTTACCAATTTGGATGCCTTTCTATCTTTTCCTTGTCTGATTGCTGTGGCTACAACTTCCAGTACTATATTGAATAAAAGTGGTGAGAACGAGCATTTTTGTCTTGTTCCTTATCTTGGGAGAAAAGCTCCTGGTTTTTCACCATTGAGTATGATGTTAGCTATAGAACTGTCATATGTGGCCTTTATTATTTTGAGATATGTTCCCTCTCAACTCACTTTATTGAGAGTTTTATCATGAATGAATGTTGAATTTTGTCAAGTGCTTTTTCTGCATTATTGAGATGATCTGATGATTTTTATCCTTCATTTTGCTAATGTGATGTGGATATTGAAATATCTTTGCATCCCTGGAATAAAACCCACTTGATCCTTTTAATGTATTGTTGAATGCAGTTTGCTAATATTTTGTTGAGGATTGTTACATCTCTGTTCCTCTGGGATTTTGGTACACAGGTGTTTTATTTCGTTTTGGTAGCCTCTTTGCCTGGTTTTGTTTTCAGGGTAATGCTAGCCTCATAGAATGTATTTGGAAGCTTTTCTTCCTCTTGTGTTTTTTGGAGTAGTTTCAGGAGAGTAAGTGTCAACTCCTTTAAATGTTTGGTAAAATCACCTGTGAAGCCATCTGGTCCTTTGTTGGGAATTTTTTGATTATTGATTCCATTCTGTTTCTAGGAATCAGTTTGTTCAGGATCCTGAATTTTTTAAATAAGAAAAAGAAAAAAGAAAGAAAAGGAAGACACAGCTTTAGGAAAAATTTAGGGGGAAACTAAAGATTTTTCCATATGAACTGTATTTTAGATGATACCATTATTTATGTGACATTCCTGGGTGTGATAACGGCGCTGTGATTATTTGGAAAATGTTCCTGCTCTTAGGTGAAATGGGTTGAAGTATTTAGTCATGACATCTCAAATATTCAAGTGGTCTCGCAGAAATGAAAATGGAAGGAGAGGGAGAGGAAAAAACAAAAGTGGCAAAATATTATCAATAGGGGAATCTAGCTAAAGCCTATAAGGGCATCCATTGTACTATATTTAAATTGTTTGTAGATTTAGACAGTTTTCAAAATAAAGAAGTTAGGGAACAAAGCCTCAACTCTCCTTATTGTTCAGTCTTCTATTTCAGCTCAGCTACAAAACACTATGTGCCACCACCTTTCATAAATCTCTTAAGTAGGTTTTGTGATTTCTCCTTAATTGGCCAAGTTGTTTTAATAAACCCACAAGACTGTTTCTGCTAAATTACAGAGAAGAGTCACATAAAAGAAAAATGGCATTTGTGATCCAAAGGGGGGGATCATCTGTTAAAATGTTAGTTTATTTCATGTCTTTGTTCTGCTCAGCAAGTTATGTCACTTAGTTATTTTTAATCCCAGTTATAGAGAGGTTTAAATTTATTTTAGAAGGACAAGTGAAACAGACCCCAGCAGGGTTTGTCCTTATCAATTTATATTTCTAGTCAGGCTGCATTTTGTTCTGTTTAAATGTGTTTGGAATTATTTTAGCCTGAGGATAAAAGTCCCTTTAAAAATTAGATGGTAAGTTGGACTGATGAAGCTGTTGTTTTGGTTTTTTTTTTTTAAATATCCATGCTCATTTGGAACTTCTTGATTTTGTGATGGAAAAGAGTAGGGGAAGAAAGGGTGAAGGAGTGATTTACCAATGGCTTCTAGAAAATTCTCTCTCATTTCAATAGAAGGTGCCTTGAATGTGTGTTGTGTCCACACCTTTTCTTCTTCTGCATTCTAATTTTGCCACAAATGGGAGAGAGCAGACGCAAGGGCTGGATGTGTAGTTTTTAAGGAAAAATTAATCCCTTCATTGGCTAGAACTAAATGTTTGACCTTTGCAAATTTCTTATGAAGACTTTGAATACCAAGATGCTCCTGAGTCTAGAAGGAGAGCCAATATGGATCTACAAAGAAGCTCACAAAGCCTGGGCCCTACTTGCTCCTTGCAGTTTGGACCACAGCATCAATACCACTTAGGAGCTTCTGAGAAACGCAGGGTGTCGGGCCTCATTTCAGAATTCTGCTACCAGAATCTGTTTTGATAAGGGGCCCAAATGACTCCTCTGCCTGGTAAAGTTTGAAAAGCACTTTTCTGGAAGAATGGGCTCTCTGCATTTGCTACTATGCCGTAGGATCGGCTAAGGAACCAAAATTACTGTTGTCTGGTGTGGTGGGCTGAATTTTGTCCCCCCTCCCCACCAAAAAAAGACATATGCTGAGATCCTAACCTGCAGAACCTGCAGTACCTGTGAACGTGACCTACCGCTTTGAAATAGGGTTTTAGCAAATGTCATCCAGTTATAATGAGGTCATATTAGACATCCAGCTGGTGTCTTATAAGAGAGAGGAGAGAGGCACAGGGATCCAGAGACACAGAAGACAGCAGGAAGGAGGCCACATGACAACAGAGGCAGAGATGGCCTGATGCGACTACAAGTTAAGAAACATCCAGGGGAGCTGACAACCTCCAGAAGCTAGGAAAAAAGCAAGGATTGTGCCCTTGAGAGAAAGCATGGCCCTGCCAGCACTTTGACTTCAGACAATAAATTTCTGTTAAGTCACCAATTTTGTGACTTGTGATTTGTGGTTAAGACCACAAATTTTGTGGTCAAAATTGTGGCAAACCCAGGAGATTAGTATACCTGCATCTCACATCCAGAAATTCTAACTTAATTATTTGGGGTCCATCCATGGCATTGGGATTTTAAAAATGTGTAGGCAAGGTTGAAAGTAACTACTCTAAATGTTCAGAGTACATAAGAAAGCAGTTTTCTTCCGAACTCTGAGAAATAGTCAAGGAAATTAGGAAATGATTTAAAAAAATTGTAAGTTAGTGAAGTTAATGAAAGTGAAGTTAGTGAAAACATTTTAATACAAATTAAAATGCATAAGAGCTGTTCCCAGCTATTTGTATATCTTAAAATTATGCTCAAAATAGTATGCATATGCATAATATATAAGCCTTATATATGATAATGTCCTTTATTTGCTTTGCTTTGAAGACTAATAAAGGATTTTAATACAAAACATAATAACTCAGTGGAATCAGATTGACTCATTTTATTACACCTGCAGGAGGATTTTTTACTGTGCTAGAAGGCCAGGCCCCACCATCTCTCAACCAGCAGGAGAGTGTTTGAGAGGAAAGAATCGGTTATATAATTGGTTATATTTGAGAGAAATATAATTGATTATATTCTGATCTTACAAAGCCAAACCCCCAAAGTGACAGCAAATACCCTAGCCACAGCTCTGATCTTTTCCACATTTGTGGAATTTAAACTGAATCTGAGAATTTAGTTATAAACATTCTCAAGTACAATGTTTATTGTTTACAAGAATTTTTTAGGAACATTGAAGAGAAACCATTAAAGGTGTTACAAACAACAAATTATTATTAGAAGAGAAGGCATTTAAAAACAGCTAACCTGATTCCCATCATATGGTGGCAAGTTACTGGTTTGCCCATGTGCTGAGAAACGTGTGAAAAATAAAGCTCCACCTCCCTTCTACCAAATTCGAATATTTGGCAGACAATTCCACAATTCACATTTCATATTTAGGTGGTCTGTCCTAATAACAGACAGGTGAAGCTTCTACTCCCTGACTTGAATCAAACTATAAAACTATAAAAAAAATCTATAAAGAGTGTTATGTACTATATAGTAGGATTACAAGCAGATTTTTAAAAATTCATGCTTCATTTTGTTTACCCACATTTCTTAGTTTTTCTACCATAAACAAACTAAAGCATTTTAATTTTAAAAAGTTGTTGTTTTTAATTATTAATAAAAGGGATAAGGTGACTTTCAGTAGAAAAGGCTAACACACATCTTAAACTTGGGAAAGCACACCATCCCAGGTCCTGCTTATAGCTAGTGAGCTTTACTCTTATGAAAGTCATGTCTTAATCAGAGCTCTCAAGTGCATAAGCATGAGAGAGAGAGTCAATGACGATGCTGACCTTGAGTTCAACACAAAGATGAAACATGATGCGAGCAGGGCCTAACAAAAGAAATGCATGTAAAGGTAAATATTCATCATGAGTTTCTAAGTCATGCCACAAAACTTTAGAGTTGGCCATATTAAAGACTCAGGAAAAATGCACCAAATGGTGATTTGTCCCCAACCATCCAAGGTTATTGACAATTCCCTATGAGTTATAGCTGTAGAGTACCTTCTAAGCTTTCCTAGAAAAAAGCCAAAGAAAATTAATGGTAAGTCAATAAATTAATGCATCTAAATTCTGTCATTATGGCTCAGTAGAGAGAGAAGCATGGAAGAGAACTACCATGCATGTTTTATATCAGTAGCTGAGAAAGAGAAGGAGGTTAAGCTTTAATAGAGCCCTAGATCATGTAAGGCAATGTAATAGAAACTTTGTATATGAAAAGGCCACTTAGTTATTACAACTGCCATATGAAGTGGATAATGAAAGCCAGGCTCAGAGAATCTTGATTCACCCCTGGTCACAAATTTCAGTGTCAGAGGTACATGATAACACTAAAACTTCCTGACTTCTAATCCAGGAAAGCCTTGACTTTTAAACTGACAACGCAATGGTGAGCATGCAAGATGAAGGGTGAGGGTTTCCCTAGGACTCTGTTTAAAGATACAAGTTTAACAGAAACCACTCAATTGAAATAATGGGGAGGAGGAAAAAAAAAAAGCAACAGGTTAAAAAGATAGGAGCATAAGAATGACAAAGAATAAGATAATGAATAAGCAGTTAAAATAATTTTTTTAAAAGATTTTATTTATTTATTTATTTGACAGAGATCACAAGCAGGCAGAGAGGCAGGCAGAGAGAGAGGGGGAAGCAGGCTCCCTGCTGAGCACAGAGCCTGATGTGGGGCTCGATCCCAGGACCCTGAGATCATGACCTGAGCCGGAGGCAGAGGCTTTAACCCACTGAGCCACCCAGGTGCCCCAAGCAGTTAAAATAATTTAAAAAGAATTAAAGGCCATTTAAAAAGAAGGTACTGTAGTCTTTAATATGGCCAACTCTCAGCTCACTGTATCCAGGTTTGGGGGCATGACTTAGAAACTACTGGTGAATAATTCCCTTTTCATATGCTCCCTTTGTAAAGCTCATGACTAAGTTAGTTTTGAAAGGCAGGAAGTTGAATAAAACAGCAATACAGCAAGTCAATACACTGTAGCAAAAGGGAAGAACAGAAGAGGGCCTGTCATTAGTGTGGGATGTGTGTGTTTACTGAAAGTAGTTCTCATTTTCCTTGAAATTCCACATCTTCCCATAAACACTACCTTCTTAGTAATAGTGACTGTGGTAGGCGAGGCAGAGAAGTTCACAGCCTAAACTGCCTGAAGAAGAATGGACAGTGAATTCCATTCCACAGAACCCCAGAGGTTAATAGGATTTGGAATCAGCAGGTATCAGAGAAAGCGAGAATGGGATGTGATGATAAAAACACTCATCAAACTAGAAATAGAAGGGAACGTCCTAAACCTGATGAATGGCATCTGTGAAAAATGCATAGCTATCATTATATGTAATGATGGACAACTGAAAGCCTTCCTCCCAAGATCAAGAACAAAGCAAGGATGTCCACTCTTACCACCTCTATTCTGCATTGTACTAGAGGCCCCAGTCAGAGTCAAGAATTAGTCAATTAGTCAAGAAAGAGAAATAAGCAGCATCCAGATTGCCAAGGAAGAAGCTAAACTATCTGTTTGAGATGACATGATCTTGTACATAGAAAATCCTAAAGAACCCACCAAAAAACTATCAGAGCTAATACACTATTTAAGCAAGGTTGCAGGATACAAGATTAACATGCACAAATCAGTCGTGTTTCTACGTACAAGCGGTAAGCAGTCCAAAGATGAAATTGAGAACGCAGTTCCATTTAAAATGGCCATAGAAAATAATAAAACATTTAGGAAAAAAAAATCAGGAAATAAGAATAAGACTTGTACACTAAAAATTATAAAACACAACTGGAAAAAATTGAAGAAGATCTAAATAAATGGAAAGCTATCCCTCTAGTAAATGCTTGATCGCAGATCATCATTGTGAGGCTGGAGATAGAGAGTTATCTTTGAGATTAAATAGCTTCAGAACAAAGTAAATGCCTGGCATCTGAGATTGCACAATAATAATGACCACCGCTTCATCCCTATAAAGTAAACCCTGCCAAGGAACACAACCGACAAGCATGAACTTTGTCTTTAAAAAACTAAGTGTTAAGAAACATCTGAGGAACATCTCCAACATGAGAGACATATGTTAAAATGGCATAATTGTGCTAACAGAGGAGAACTGAAATGATACAAAACAAAACAAAGTTCTCTAAACTATAAAACAAGGGGAAAATACTGTTTTTAAAAAAAAAAATCAGAATAGGAGCTCTTAGAGATAAATGAACCACTGCAAAGAGAATCAACAAAAGGATCAGAAAACCAGCATTGAGGAAATCACCCGAAAACAGGAATCAAAAGAAAGTGAGTATGTGAAGACATATGTGAGAGTCACAGGAAATCAATCTAAGACATCTAGTACCTAGAAAGAGAAAAGGAACTCAGGGAAGGCCAGTGAGGGCAAATCCTGGCGTGGACTCAGAGCCTTCAACATCAGCCACTGCAGCAGAAGAAGGCTTCCAGGTTACAGGCTACCATCCCTTTTATGTCTAAAGACTAAACTCAAGGAGACCTCCCACCAAGTCGGACAAAAAGTCAAAGATGGAGTTTGAGAGAAAAACATCACTAGGAAATCAATCCAGGAGACCAAATCCAGGAGTTCCAGACAGAGAACTGAAGAAATGGAGAGGAGGGAAGTATTAAGAAGTAATAGAGATAGTTTTCCAGAACTGAGAGATGTAAAGGTCTCCAAAATGATTTTATGATATGCATAAATGATTTTATGCTTATCAAAATGTATGCCTCTATCTAGAGATGCGGATACACTTGGAAGAAACAAACACAGAAAATCAAACAGAATGAGGAGACAGAGGGAATATGCTCCAAATGAAGAAACAAGATAAAACCCCAGGGAAAAACCCTATAAAGGGGGAGATAATAATTTACCTGATGAAGAATTGTATATCATCAATATATATGCTTGTATATTGGCATTATCTTTTATTCCTTTGGAAGGTGGCACAGCAAATAATTTTTTTTTAAGATTTTATTTATTTATTTGACACAGAGAGAGAGATCACAAGTAGGCAGAGAGGCAGGCAGAGGGAGGGGGAGAAGCAGGCTTCCCGCCGAGCAGAGAGCCAGATGTGGGGCTCAATCCCAGGACCTTGAGATCATGACCTGAGCCGAAGGCAGAGGCTTTAACTCTCTGAGCCACGCAGGTGCCTCAAATAATTTCAAGAGCCGTTTAAAAAATCATGTTTTTGACTCAAACACTAGCTTCTATGGATTTATTTTGAGTAAAGAACTAAAAAATAATAAAAGTTATGTTTAAGAATGTTTACTGCCATGACACCTGTGGGGCTCGGCCAATTAAGCGTCTGGCTTTGGCTTAGGTCATGATCTAGGGGTCCTGGGATCGAGCCCCATGTCAGGCTGCCTGCTCAGTGGGGAGTCTGTGTGTCCCTCTGGCCCTCCCTCTGCTCCTGCTTTCTCTCTCTCTCTCTCTCTCAAATCAATAAATAAATTTTTTTTAAAGAATATATTTACCACCATTTTAGTTACTAAAACAATCTAAAAATATCCAGTAACTACTTAATCTATAATCATTTAAAATGACTTTGGACTTTACTGAACAAGGAACACAGTTGGTACGATGATATTGAACAGAGGACACAATTGTTCCCATTGTGACTGTTACGTGAAATGTATGATCCAAGTGCAAATGAAGAGGGGATATGCCTGAACGAAAGTAACCAAATTGAATCCTGAGAGTAGGAGTAACAGTTCTATGAAAATAAGTCTCTTCAATTATCGTATGGAAACAATTACAAGAAATACGTTTTTTGACTTGTATCTTGAACTGACTCCGTGTTAGAAATGGGTCTGTGAGTCAGGTGGATTTCCTTGGGTTTATCGTCCACCCCCGAGTCTTCTGCTCTTGTCCAGTTGCATCAGATACGCCACATGTGAATTGGTCTTTGACTTGCCCTCGCTGTGTCACTTTGCTCTAATTATTCCTCTTCAGTCTGCCACTCTCCCTGTTACACACACACACACACACACACAACATGGACTGACCCCACCAGAAGGTTAACTCTGTTTCCATCAAGTCCTTATACACTAGAGGCTAAACTTGTGTCCTTCTGCTTTATATTCAGTAGTGCTCCCTCTCTCAAAATGCATACACCCTCGCGCTTTTTCAGAGTAGACAGTGCAATTCAGATTGATTATCTTTAGCTCTCTAAACCTGAGGTTGGGGGAAAAAATGACCGAGGGAGGCTTTGCCTCCCTTTGACCAGTTCTAGCTCATCCTACTTGATTGATGCTGTTGATTCATCCTCGCTGCCGCCAGGCCTGTTGGCCAGGAAGCAGTGGAACGAGATGGTACCAAACGAACAGCCCTGGCAGGAAAGCACTTGGAGGAGGAGGGCATCTTCTGAAACAGTCTGAGGTTAGTGCTAAAAGAAAAGAGAAGACGAAGAAAAGACAGGACCTGCCCCAGCTGGTGTTAGCTGAGGGAAAGACAGAGCCTGTGAAAGCTTCTTGCTGCTCGGGTAAATCATTACTGTTTAGTGTGTCGGCTTGGTTTAGTTCGAAGATGCTGTTAGAGCACACGAAACGTAGGTGGAAACATGCTAAGAATGCTAGGACTCTGTCTGAAGCACCTGGGTTCATCTTCTCCCATCTCCTTCGATTGCTGGAGCCACCCGAGTGAAGTCCATGGTCAGTGCAGAGCCTCTCCCAGGCTCTAGATCCACCGCCCTGCAATGAAAGGACTGTCTCAGTAATCAGGAGATGCCTTCTGACCGCTCTCCATCTAAAGAAGCCGCTTTTCCTTGGGGCCTGAGAGCATTTCCATCCTTTTATTTCAGCAATGTAGACCCCGTGCTCCTTTTCGCTCTGCGCTAGGGTTAGCCCCAGGTGTAGGTCTGAAGTGAGCACACAGGCATGTTTCACAATGCCTGCAGCCAAGATTAGAGAGAAAAATAACAAAAATAGAGAGGGAAAAATTCATCCTTGTAAGATTTCCGGGCTGATGCATTTTTTATAGATAGAGAAGCTGTGGATATGCACTTATAAATACCTTACACACACACACACACACCAACCAGAAATCCAAAGTAAAGTAACCTTTAGTAGCACCTGGCAGAAAGAGGTTCTATGCAAGGATGAACTAAGAGATGCAGATATATTTGATTCAGTGATTTGCAGTAACAAACACAGTCATGTCTGGAAATGTCTAGTCAGGTCCCTCCACACGTTTATCGGGACTCAGAATAATGAGTTTTACAGGTCTGTGTCCAGGATAATTGTTCCAAAAAGAAACATTCAAAGGGTGTCAAAAGCAAGAACCAGTCCATGCAATTGGGGCTCTGACCTAGTTGCATCTAAACCCAGGAGCTCAGATATTCTAGAATTTATGCTAGGGGAGGCTTTATTCATTTAAAAGTAAAATTCAGTGCTCCATGCAATATGTGCCCTCCTCACTGGGTGTGGTGCATGAACAGTGACTCTAGGAACACTGAAAAAATAAAATTAAATTAAAAAAAAAATAAAAGTAAAATTCAAAACTGGAAAACCTGGAAAACCACAAAGGAGCGTTGTCATTGTTGACGCTTCTCTGTTCAGCACTTTATCAGAGTCCTAAGCCCTTAGGGAAGAAATCAGCTCTAACAAAGGTCCAGTCAAATCTATTTCTGTTCTTGCATTTCTTTCTATACTCATCAAATCATCAAATTAATACACCATCCTATAAAAAGGAATAGGACACAGGTCTTATTCAGCTGCCAATAAGCTTGGCTGCAAACCCAGTCTTGGGCCACAGCTGTTTATTTTCTTTAACTAGTAGCCATACTCGTCTCATCAGAAATACTATGGTGATTAAGTTCACGGGCTTTGGCATCATGGAGACCTAAGAACCAGACTAAATCTTTGTTGTACCACTCACTACATCACCTCAAGCAAGGTAGTTAACCTCCCAGAAGGTTGCCATGAAAACTAACTAAGGAAGAGACACCACAAGTATCCTTTTTTTTTTTTCCTAGTTGTAGATTCTAATACATATCTCTCAGTAGCTAACAGAATAAAACACAAAATCAGTGAAAACAAAAAATTGAACAGCATGATTAAAAACTGACCTACTCGACATATCATAAGGATAGCTAGGCTGTCCTTGGGTATTTGGAAATAAAACACAGTTCTTCTATGTAACCCATGAATCAAAAAAGAATTCACAATTACAATGCTGATTTTAAACGGAGCAATAGTGAAAATACAATATATCAAAATTTGCCGAATCTGTAACAATTCATGCCCCAAGCATTCTATGCGGTGCCCAGCACACAGTGGGTGTTTAATTATACTCCTCAGTGCCATTTGTAATCGAACAGTAGTATAGTGGGGTTAAGGTGACTTGCTGGCTGTCTAATAATTTAGAATGGTAAAACACCTTTGGAAATTAGATCATTCGTGTGCTTATTTTATTTTACTTTACTTTTTTTATTAGTCATCAGTACTTGATGCAGTATTCCATGATTCATTGTTTGCATATAACCCCCGGTGTTCCATGTAATCCGTGCCCTCCTTAGTGCCAATCACTGGGCTCACCCTTCCCCCTACCCAAAACCCTCAAGTTGATTCCATAGACTCTCGTGCTTCATCTCCCCCTCCAGTTTCACCCTTCCTCCTCTTAATGTCCTCCATGCTATTCCTTATGTTCCACAAATAAGTGAAACCATATCATAATGGTCTTTCTCTGTTTGACTTATCATGTGCTTATTTTAGACATGATGTACTTGTCATGGGTACTTGGAGTAAAAATGATCGAATTCTCTATCCCCTCTCCGGGCCCTTTGGCCATATTCAGCAGACAGGCGTATTGTTGGGTGGGTGGGAGAGGAAGGAACTAGAATATTTTCAATCCAAAGGGCCATGATTTAGGGGCGCCTGGGTGGCTCAGGTGGTTAAGTATCTGCCTTCAGCTCAGGTCATGATCTCAGGGTCCTGGGGGCTGGGGACCCTGTTCAGTGAGGAGCCTGCTTCTCCCTCCATGTGCCCCTCCCCTCAACTTGTGCTGTATCTCTCAAATAAATAAGTAAAACCTTCAGAGAAAGAAAGAGAGAAAGAAAGAAAGAAAGAAAGAAAGAAAGAAAGAAAGAAAGAAAGAAAGAAAGAAAGAAAGAAAGGAAGGAAGAATGAACATGATTTACTCCAGAGAAAAAATAAAAATAAGAAAGTCAGTATTGTGGACCAGCACACATGATGTTCTTTGAGAGACGCACGTTAAGATTGGACTTACTTTTACTACTTTGGTGCTCCTCCTAAGGACTGCATTTCTTCCCCTGTGACACTGTGACAAGTGCAGGCCACACAGGGCCCTAGACTCTCTGAGGGTTACACAGAGCCATACATTTGAATGTGTAGTGAGTGTTCACTGGATTTCAGAAGAGACACAAAGGAGAAGTCTGAGGCCATCCCGGCTGAGCTATGTCACAGCTCTTCACTCCTGCAGGTCACCTGGCAGTAGTCACTGTCCGAAGGTCTGACGTCTTGGGGCTCAGCGAGCACTTTCTCACCCAGACATCCCTTCCGTCCATGCACCTAACGGTGATGTTTGTGGTTTGTGATGGTTTTGATGCTGGGGCTGAGCTGCTGGGGTGAACACAATAGCTAAGGCATGGACATCTTTCGAGAAGAAAGTCTTTACAAGGGGCACCTGGGTGGCTCAATCAGTTAAACGTCTGCCTTCAGTTCAGGTCATGATCTCAGCGTCCTCGGATCAAGTCCCACATCAGGCTTTCTGTTCAATGGAGAGCCTGCTTCTCCCTCTGCCTCTCCCCCTGCTCATGCTCTCTCTCTCTCTCTCACCCTCTCTCTCAAATAAATAAAATCTTTAAAAAAAAAAAAAAGAAAACATCTTTAGGAAATATCGTACCTTTAATTATTTAAAATAAAGTAGTTCACATAAAAAGCAGAAAATGACATAATTCTAATTATGGTTAAGAACACTTTCTAGATACTAGGAATAATAATTATATTAACTATAACCACAGTTATTATGTATTTGGTCACTTACTAAATAAAAGTACCAATGCTCAGAGAGAGTATGTAACCTGCCGAATATCACAAAGCTAAAAAGTTGTAAAACTGGTTCTCAAACTCAGTTAGGCCTTGCCTTCAAATCATCATACTGTGCTTCTTTTCTAAACTGTGTTTACAGTGTATATTCAACAGGGAGAATCTGTAATGTTAAAAAAAAGAGAGATACAAAGAGAAAACTAAAAATAACTTGTTACTCCTACTCCCAGTTGTAACTACTGATAATATTTTGAACTATTTTCTTCCCAGCCTCTTTCTTTGTATCTCCTTAATTCAAATTTAATTATTCTGTTTTGGTTCTCTCTCAACATATTCTCAACCAAGTAGAACACGTCCTAGCATTTACACACCAAGAGAAACCACCTCATTATTTCTTCCACATTCACCAAATGACAACATAGAACCCTCAGTCTACTTCTGCCTTTTCTCTCGATCCGCCTGTCTCTTCTCTGATCTCCCTGAAATTACAGACCCCTGAGTTATTTGTCCCTTCTCAGCTTCTGAGTTGCCTGTAATCCCAACTAGAGGCTCCTCCCTGGATAGACTAATTAACCCCTCGAGGCTGCCAGGGAAGCTAAAGGACTTGACAAATTGACTTTAATAAAGCTCACAGAGCCTCCGCAGTCAAACATGGCAAACCAGGGAGGGCCCAATGTTAACAAGGTAATCCCGGTGAATTTATTTACAATTAGCCTAATAAACCACGAACCCTAATTAATAGCCTAGACAATGGACACAAGTTTTCAGGCACAAGTTTAAAGAACTAGATGGATCTGAATTTTGATCCTGGCCCTACCACCTTCTAGCTGCAAAAATCACTTAATTTCTCTAAGCTTCAAATTTCACCACCTGGAAAATAAGAGTAACTGCAAAATGGAGATAAATTTTCAGGGCTATTATAGGATCAAAGCATATAGTGTATGTAAAATACCTAGAAATAGTCAGGGTTTAACAGAAGTTAGTTCCTTCACTTCTTTAAGAATTATATGGTATGGGACACCTGGGTGGCTCAGTTGGTTAAGCATCCGACTCTTGTTCTCTGCTGAGGTCTTGATCTCATGGTTGTGAGTGCAAGCCCCGTGTGGGGCTCCACACTAGGTATGGAGCCTACTTAAAAAAAAAATTACATGGCTAATTAAATGTATCATCTTTTTTTAAATTAAAATGGTTTAATGATATTGAGAATAAAAATATGTGTGTCAAGAGATATTGAACTATCATGGAAATGTAATGATGTATTGCTCTATTTTGAAATAATTTAAATTTTTTTATTAAAAGAAATTAGGCATATGTAAAACTACAGAATGAACTTGGCACTTTCCAGATTCATGGTGGCTGAATATCACTAACGGCTCATTCAGTATTTCATGCTTTAATTACAAAATTATTTTCATAGGGACATAAACACCTTCAAATATAACTTTGAACCACATGATTTTCATTAATCACCATTAATTTGTCTTAACTATTTTCATAATGATGTGCCTCTGGCTGTCTAGCAGTTCATTTCCTAATTCTGGTCAAGAAAAACAGTGTAGGAAGTGAAATGGCAGGACGTAAAAATTCTACTCAGTAAGACAAGATAAGGCCCAAAACCTGCTAGGCCTAGAAAACAAGAATGAAATAATATACATAAACACAGTTGATTTTTTTAAAGGAAAAGTTGGGGATTATAATAAAAAAAAAAGTGACATATTCTTCTTGTTATATATAATGACTTGGCATTGGAAATCTTTAAAAAATTAGGTCAGTTTAGTAGTTTCCAAGGGCTACAGGAATGAAGAGGGATAAGTAGGCAGATTTTTAGGGCAGTGAAGATACACTGTATGGTACTATGTACATAGTATATGTAGTAAATGGTATCTAGTGTATACCTACCATTATACATTTGTCTAGACCCACAGAATACAGACACCTAGTGAACTGTGATGCCGCCATGGACTTGAGATGATTACAGTGTATCAGTGTAGGTTCATCAGTTGTAACAAATGTACCTGGGTAGAGGAGACTGTTGGTAGTGGGGAAGGCGATTCCTGTGGGTGGGGGCATGGTACACCAGAAATCTCTGTACCTTCCTCTTGATTGTTCTGTGAACCTAAAAGTGCTCTAAAATATAGTCTTAACAAAAAAAAAAAAAAAAAAAAACTGAAGCAACAGGTGAGTGAACTGAGCTACTGTGTTCCTGTCTGTATTGGGGGATTTGTCCTTTGATAACGCTTGTAGGGAGAGAATAGTTTTACTTCAGATGGACAGAACAAGGAGGCACATGGAGTCAGAACAGATTCAAAGAAAGCAAAGCTCAGCAAAAAATTCAAAGATAAAATAATAAATAGAGGCAAATAGTCTGTGAGCACCAAAAACCTGAACCTCGTGGGTTGTTTTTTGTTTTTGGGTTTTTTGGGGTTTTTTTGCCAACTTTGGCTTTGGTGCCCTTGTGATCCACTTCAACAAACTCAAGAGAAGAATAAACAAGATCAGCTTCCTCCAAGACTACACCAAGACCCCCAGGTGAGTCACATGGGACATTTTCATGCTTTAGTCGGGCAGATGCTGTGAGTGAACCTCCCAGAGTAAATTTAAAGGCTCATGGATCTAAGCTCCCCGGGAAGTATCAGTGACCCAAGGAAAAAGCTGGCAAGGGCCACCGCATGCATCTAAAGATGCTCTTTCCCTCCCCTTCCTTTGGCTGATGTCACCCCTTTGTGTTCTCTGTACTTGCGATGTCTGCAAAGGCTATTTGCTGAGAGAGTGGCTCTGTGGCCTGATAGGGGCTGTGCGTTCTTCGTACCAGGGTCTAGGTGACAAGTGTAGTAATTAAGAATGGAAGAAATGCCGACAGCAAGAACAGACTGGAGTAAAAGACTGATTACTGGCCAAGCAGATTGCTGGCCTTCCCAAAGCCTGGCCTGTTAGCCAGTGTGAGCGGGAGGGACCATCAATAAGTACATGTCACCTTGGGGACAAATATATGATCCACATGGCTCGTGATGAGGCACCGTCCAGCTGGGTCTGGCATCTGTGGGACTGATGGCTTGCAACAGAAGCTTAGCATCTGAGTCAAGATACCAGTCTGCAGGCTCCACAGAGGGACATTTACTATGTGACTAGAGCCTGCAATGAGCCTCCAGTGGCTTTTCTCCCAAGGCACTGTGATCAGTACCCATGGCAAAGCACAAAATGAGGGAAATCAGGAGACTGAAATCTGAAGAAAATGACCTCCCCATGTTCCTGAAAACATCCAACACTTCAAAGGAAAAGAAATTCTTGAAGGGATGTGAGAACTGCTTTTTCACTTGGGGGAAAAAAAGCATATATTCAACCTGAATATTGAAGTCCCAGGAAAAAAAGGACCAAAATTGTATTTTGTTTTCTTCCTATTCTCATCCTCTCTGAGCCTCAGTCTGAATCCAGTGGTAGGAAAATTTACTGCCTTTTAAACAGAATCTCTTTTCTCTTTCAAGTTGTAAATTGATTCAAATAGCTTTTCGTGATTTTTAATTTCACCAACATGAAATTGGTAATTATTCATGGCTTATCATGCCCAAGACAAGATTGCTGGAGATACAAGCTAATTTAGAAGTAAGTAATTTCTCCTGAAATAAAAGTTTACTTCCTAATCATGAGAAGATTTATCTTGGCTCTTTCTGGGTCTTGCATATAAAATGAAAGTTCTGAATGAGGCTTCCTCCATTCAAATTTTAATAAAAGAGATGCATTCATAGTAAGGAGATCCTGTCTCTCTCTCTTTCTCTCAATAGATATATAGGTTGATAGATGTAGATATATTAGTTTGTTTATAAATCATAGGCAGACTGTGTAAAACATTGGTTCACTCAGAAAATGGACATACCCTCACACTGTGGAGGAGCTGGGTTTGACATTGTCCCCAGACACAGGATCAAAACCCTGGACCTCTAGTACACTGGAGGTCATGTGTATTGCTGAAAAACACTGATTAGTATAAATCAAAGAAGAAGTAAGCTACTAAACCTGGCATTTTATCTCAGGCCAGCAAGGAAGCCGAATCTTATTATAAAATTAGTTGTCACCATGGGCCCAAGCTGGACAACTGTTAATGAATGTCGGGCAGAACACTGTGGTCCCTCGCACTAGTCAAAGGCAACTCTCCCACAACAGGACTTGTTAATAGAAAACTGAGACCAGTGCATGTCATTAAACACACAGAATGGCAGCAGCTTATTTCTAAGTACCCAGGTATTAAGGAATTTGAGGCTTACAAAGAAAAGTCCCAAAAGTCAGTCTCCTTAAATATAGCAAATGCGACATATTATCCTTGCCCGTGGGTTTCTTGTTTGGGGCCAGAGAGAGTGGAAAACAGGATTTAACTTCACTGTCCAGGCTATTTTTCTTGGACTTGTGTCCATCTAAAAAGCTTTGAGCAGACCATTCCTTGCTATCACAACTCCCCAAGATCGGCAGGGTTGTCAGATCAGACAAATAATTTTAAATGGGGGCAGAGATAGACTGCTTTTACTGAGAGTGTACTATATGCCAGGTGCTGTGCTAAGGGCTTCATATCTTGTTATCTCATTTAATCATGAACCCGTTTTAGCAACCCTATATAGTTAAGATTATTCTTTATTCTGCAGCTGAGAAACAGGTGAGTTATATAACCAGGTGAGTTATATAGTCGTTAGGTAGCATGGAAATCAGCAGCATTAGGACTGGGATCCTGGAAGCCCTTCTGTAGAGCCCATACCTGTGATTACTGTGCACATCACTTCTGTAAGCTGATCCAGTTCAGCTCATATAGGTAGAACTAATCTGCTTATATCACTTGATTAACCCCTTTTAAGGAAACTCCTTCCTTTATATAAATCTATACATATACCAAAAGAGATAAATTAATAAATCAGATGGTGGTGATGTGTAACGCTAAAACAAAACAAAAGCCACCAAAAATCTCCACTTGACAAATTGATCCGCAAACGTGGGGCTCTTAACTTGAGGTTCAGAGATGGTATTTATGGTATTTAGTAATTTCATGAACTACAAAAATTATGTGCAGAACTGTGGTCCACCACTCTCTTCCTATTCTCAGAAAAGCTTAGAATTCCACAACTGTAAATAGCCTCTGGCCAGGACACCTGGGAAATGCAGAAAAGGCGTGGAGGAAGGTATGAATTATGTAATATAGCAGGTCCTAGAAGCTGCACTGAGTGACCTCTGTAAGTGGTCAAACAGCAGGCCACTGCTCTAGGGAGATCCTATTCAATAAGGCTGATTGAAGATTTCAGGGAGGTCACAATCCCACATGGTGCTGGAAATGGTGTAGAGATGAGTGGGAAGGAGTGCTGTGGAAGTGAGAGCAGAGCCGTAGAGATGTTGCATTGCAGTCCCTTGCAGTTGCATACTACTCCATCTGCTCTCAGCAAGAGGCAGTTCTTATAAAGTGAAAGTGTGAGTGGCCAGGGAAGGGTCGCACCTTATTGAAGCAGATTCACCATCAATAGGAAGCTCCTAGTATTAAAGCTGATGTCCCTCAATCTGGAAGAAATGGACAAATTCTTGTAAACATACAAACCATCAATTCTGAAACAGGAAGAAAAAGAAAATTTGAACAGACCCATAACCAGCAAAGAAATTGAATCAGCAATCAAAAATCTCCCAACAAACAGAATTCCAGGGACAGATGGCTCCCTAGGGGGATTCTACCAGTCATCTAAATAGTTAACACCTATTCTTCTCAAAGTGTTCCAAAAAAATGGAAATGGAAGGAAAACTTCCAAACTCTGCATTACCCTGATTCCAAAACTAGACAAAGACCCCACTTAAAAGGAGAATTATAGGCCAATATCCCTGATGAACATGGATGCAAAAATTCTCATCAAGATACTAGCAAATTCAATAGCACATCATTCACCATGATCAAGTGGGATTATTCCTAGTCTGCCAGGCTGGTTCAATATTCACAAATCAATCACTGTGACACACCACATTATTAAAGGATAAAAACCATATGAACCTCTCAATAGATGCAAAAAAAGCATTTGACAAAATAAAGCATCCATTCCTGATAAAATCCCTCAAGCAAATAGGGATAGGTGGAACATACCTTAGCATCATAAAGGCCATACGCAAAAGACCCACAGCTAATATCATCCTCAGTGGGGAGAAACTGAGAGCATTTTCCATGTGGTCAAGAACAAGGCAAGGATGTCCACTCTCACCATTATTATTTAACACAGTACTGGAAGTCTTTACCTCAGCAGTCAGACCACAAAAGGAAATAAAGTCATCCAAATCAGCAAGGAGGAAGTCAGACTTTTACTGTCTGCAGATGACATGATACTCTCCGTAGAAAACCTGAAAAGACTCCATCAAAAAATTGCTAGGACTGATACATGAATTCAATGAAGTCACAGGATATAAAATCAATGTACAGAAGTCTGTTGCATTTCATTTTTTAAAAATATTTATTTGAGAGAGAGAGAGAGAGAGACAGCACAAGTCATGGAGGGGCAGAGGAAGAAGCAGACACCCCACTGAGCAGGGAGCCCCTCTGTTGCATTTTTATATACCAATACTGAAGCAGCAGAAAAAGAAATCAAGGAATCAATCCCATTTGCAATTGCACCAAAAAAAAAAAAAAAAAGATAAATCTAACCAAAAAGGTGAAAGATCTATACTCTGAAAACTGTTGAACACTTATGAAAGAAATTGAAGAGGATAAGAAGAAATGGAAAACCATTTCATGCTCATGGCTTGGAAGAACAAACATTGTTAAAATGTCCATACTACCCAAAGTAATCTACACATTTAATGCAATCCATATCAAAATACTACCAGCATTTTTCACAGAGTTAGAAAAAGCAATCCTAAAATTTGTATGAAACCACAAAAGACCCCAAATCACCAAAGCAGTCCTGAAAAAGAAATACAAAGCTGAAGGCATCACAATTCCAGATTTTAAGCTATATTACAAAGCTTTAGTCCCCAAGATGCAAAAAGAGACTCATAGATCAATGGAACAGAATAGAAAACCCAGAAATGGACCCAAAGCTGTATGGTCAACTAATCTTAGAGCAGGAAATAATATCCAATGGAGAAAAGATAGTTTCTTCGACAAATGGTTCTGGGAAAACTGGGCAGCAACATGCAGAAGAATGAAATGGGACCACTTTCTTATACCACACACAAAAACAAATTCAAAATGGATGAAAGACCTAAACATGAAACAGGAATCCATCAAAATCCTAGAGGAGAACACAGGCGGTAACCTCTGTGACCTTGGCCGCAGCAGCTTATTGCTACACATGTCTCCAAAGACAAGAGAAACAAAAGCAAAAATGAACTATTAGGGCCTCATCAAGATGAAAAGCTTCTGCACAGGAAGGAAATAATCAGCAAAACTAAAAGGCAGTTGAAAGAATGGGAGAAAAAAAAACTGTAAACAACATATCTGATAAAGGGTTGGTATCCAAAAATCTATAAAGGACTTATCAGACTCAACACCCAAAACCCAAATATTCCAGTTAAGAAATGGGCAGAAGACAAGAATAGATGTTTCTCCAAAGAAGACACCCAAATGGTTAACAGACGCATGAAAAGATGCTCAACATCATTCATCATCAGAGAAATACAAATCAAAACCACGATGAGAAACCACCTCACACCTGTCAGAATGGATAAAATTAACAACACAAGAAACAACAGGTGTTGGCCAGGGTGCGGTGGAAAGGGAGCCCTCTTGCTCTGTTGGTGGGAATGCAAACTGGTACAGCCGCTCTGGAGAACAGTATGGAGGTGCCTCAAAAAGTTAAAAATATAGCTACCCTACGACCCAGCAATTGAACTACTAGCTATTTACCTGAAGGATATAAAAATACAGATTGGAAGGGGTATTTGCACCCCATTGTTTCTAACAGCATTATCAGCAATAGCCAAATTATGGAGAGAGCCCAAATGTCCATCAACTGATGAATGGATAAAGAAGACGCATATATACCAGAATATTACTCAGCCACCAAAAAGAATGAAATCTTGTCATTTGCAATGATGCGTATGGAGCTAGAGTATATTATACTGAGTGAAATGAGTCAGTCAGAGAAAGACAAATACCATATGATTTGACTCATATGTGGAACTTAAGAAACAAAACAGATGACTATATGGGAAAGGGGGAAAAAAGAGAGAGAGCGAGGGAAACAAACCATAAGAGACTCTTGTGAAAGAGTCAAATAGAGAACAAATGGGGATTGATGGAGAGGAGTGGGTAGGGGGTGGGCTAGATGGGTGATGGGTAGTAAGGAGGCGTTAGTTGTGATGAGCACTGGGTATTGTATGTAAGTGATGAGTCCCTGTATTCTACTCCCCAAACTAGGTAAAATTTAAATAAAAATAAGATAAAATATAGCTAAATATTTAAAAAGGGAAAAAATTTAAAAAGCTGTCACTCCTGACTCCTTTAGCCAGCGTGAGGCTGTTGTCACTTAGGAGTCTTTGTGCCACAGAAACATCGTGACCTGCCCAAGGCCATGCAGTCAGCATGTGGAAGTGCTATTGAATTTGAGCTGAGATCTGTCTCCAAAATCCACATGCTGTCCATAAGCCAGCCCTTCAAGAGAGGTCTGACTGCTAATAAATGTCAGAAGATGAAATAGAAATATGCAATGCTGTTCTCGCCAAAATAGAATCATCATTGACCAGTATTGATTAGGCCCCAGAGTCTTCAAGCCCTTGGGAGCCTAATACGAGTAAGTTTGGGCCACGCTTCCCTACATACATATCTCTTGATTGTTTCTTGATGATTTCCTTCAAGTTTTATTAAGCTACTTCCTTCTCCTCCTTATTTCACTTGTCAGTTGTACCATTAAGCACAAAGTCTCTTCATGTAAGGAACTTTCTGGTACCAAATTTCAGTTATGCAGTTACTACACAGAAAATCCTAATGTAGCTCTTGTGGAGGACACAGCTTTTTAATTCCTGGTACAAACGTTAAGGTAAATAGAGTATTGGAAAAATCTGGTTCCTTTCCTGGAGAAGCGTTCTACAAATTGTCCTTCAGACACAGTTGCCCAGAGAGTCTTGGAACAGTTCTTCTGGCCAGTTCAGAGATTTATCACCTTCCGGGGCGCCTGGGTGGCTCAGTCGTTAAGCAGCCGCCTTCAGCTCAGGTCATGATCTCAGGGTCCCAGGATCAAGCCCTGCAATGGGCTCCCTGCTCAGCGGGAAGCCTGCTTCTCCCTCTCCCACTCTCCCTCTTAGGCTCCCTCTGTCACTGTCTCTCTCCCTCTGTCAAATAAATAAATAAAATCTTTTTAAAAAAATAAAGATTTTTTACCTTCCTTTTGGACTAGGTGTACTATCAATAATGCTTTTCATGAAAGATGACCTACAACTTCTATTTTGTCACTTATTTTTTTCTTTGTTTTCTTCATTTCAAAAATGCATTAGCAGAAATACACATTTTTTAGCACATTTTAAAATAGTAGACAGTGGAGAACAGGAAGTCATCCGTAGCCCACCTTCCTGCTGTGTGACCAGTGCTAGCAGGTGTGCCTGCCTTCTTTTTCCTCTTGCCTACTTTTTCAAATAGTTTGTAGCAACATTTGATATTTAATTTTTGTTTTTGCTTTTATTTGTTAATATTATAGTCCAGGTATTTTTTCATATAACCATATAATCCTCAAAGACATTTTTTAAGGACTATAAAATATATATCAAGTGAAATGTGTCATAATTACTTAGTAACTCCTCCACTTGGTACCAGTTAGGGTATCCTATTTTTATACTATACATGTTACAAATATCTTCATCTATACAGATCATTTTTCCATATTTCAGTTTTATTTCTTTAGAGTATGAACCTAGAAATTGAAATACAGGGTTAAAAGGCAAAAACGCTTTCGTGCTTCTTGATACTATTGACAGATATTGGGTGCTGCAGAAAATTTGGGATCCATAAAAGCTCGTGGAGACTAGGATAAATTGTCTGAAAGTGTGCTATCGTAGAGAGACGAAATGCACTTGGGAACAGGAACACAGGGTGCTCACTGCTGTGTTGTAGAGAAAGCCACATTGTACTGAGCTGTCTTCTGCAATATGTTAAAGTTATAAATACTGCAAAAGCATTAAAGTCTTACATAAGAATCCTAACAGATACATGATACTAAATTGCTTTTCTAAAGTGTTCTACCAATTTACGACACCTCCAGAAATGAATAATGGTGACACTATTTCAGTAGCTTTGCAAGAATTACATAGTATTGGTTTTTAAGCCTTTGATAATTTACTGTGGAAAAACTTTGTTCTCATTTGCATTGATTTTATAGGTCAGCTGAACACCTCACTCTACGTTGTTTCAGGGATGCATGTTTATTGGTATTCTGCCATTGCTGTTTCTCTTGGCACTTTCCCCTGAGAACCTACTTCTGTCCAGACTCTCCGGAATTGTAGAGCCCCTAATTCTACCTCTCAAGGGACTTTCTGTTGTCCATGGTGATGTTTACATTTCATTTACATTGTCACCCCCTCACGGCATGGATCTTTTCTCTGGTGTTTTATGTTTTGCAAAGAGCCCCAGCCCGGTGACTCGTGTGGGACACTCTAAATAATAAATAATAAGAGTCCTGGAGTCCTCTGCCAGAGCCTTTGATCAAGGGCAGCTTTCAACTGACTTCGCATGAGTAGACATAAAGAAGAAAAAGAAGGAACTTTCCCCATAGCTTGGCTGTTTCTCTGCAGTGATCAGCCCAGTTGCTGGTAGAGAGATGTCAGAAACCCACCCATACCCACCCACAGAGAAGCTTTGGTTTGTGCCGGATGCTCGGGGGGCAGAGCTCTATATGTACAGGTCTGCTTCTGTGAGATGTCACTCAAGTGGGTTGCAGGGTGGGAAGATTCGGTACCCCTTAGTCTTTCCTCTTTATTGGGAGACCCCGCGTGTGTGGATGCCCATCATCTCAGCTGTTGGAGGCAGAGAGGGAGCTGGTATAGTGTGTTGGTCTTAATGTCGACTTTTCCACGACAGAGTTGGAACAGCCCCATGAGTCACGGGTCATCTGAGCAGCCTGTGTGAGACTATACACAGCGACCACGGCTCCCGCGACCTCAGTTAATGCTCTGGCCTCAGAAGAACTCCTCTCTCGCCCTTGACGGGTGGACAAAATGGACTGAAGATCTTGTGCAGAGTGTTGGAGAGGCTGTTCTCTTTCAAAGTGGGAGGAAAGCATTCAACTCGCCTACTTTCCAAACAGAAGCAAAACCATAAAACTTTAATCCACCGTGTTCACCAATTTGAAAAGAAAATACCAGTTTTTCAGTTCAGTGTCATGGTCATTTATTAAAGGGATCGTGGGAGAAAAAAGGAGAGCATAAAAAGGAAAAGAGAATTCTGTGGAAGAAGAAAAGAGGAGAGGGAAGCAGGGAGGAAACAAGGTGGACATAACAGAGAACAAAAGAACATTGAAGAGGGAAAGGGGAAAGAGCCCTTGAGAAGGAAGTGGGTACAGAACAGGATCCAGACAAGGGGATCCATACAGATACGTTTCATCTGCTGCTACTTTTCTGAATATCTCTGTTATTCCCACTTAATCATGCTGAACACTAAATAAGGTGCATAATTGTCAAATCACTGTATCGTACCCCTGAAACTGATACAGCACTGTGTATTAACTACACTGGAATGGAAATAAAAAACATTTTTAAAAAGAGGAATTGACCATATAGGCATTTTTAAGGTTTTTGAAGTGTTGACTGTCGTTCCTGGGAGGTTCTACCAATATACACTGAAATTTACAATCTGTCAGTGTACCCATATCACCAGAACCTTGCAGGCATTAAAAATATATGTATTCTTTCTCTATTTATAGAAATACTTTTTATATTAGGATACTGTAGAACACAGGACAGTGTGATGAAATTGGCAAAGCCATAATTTAGCCCCAGCAGTTAGCAATACACGGCTCCATCTGGGTTCATCTCTATTATGCACGCCCACACTCCTGCGTTGTTTTCATGAAGACTCTAGACATCATACCATTTCAGATATTTCAATGTGAATTTCTAAAACATAATGCATTTTGATACATGTATAACCCCAATACCGTTATTGCATCTAGGAGCACCTGGGTGGCTCAGTTGGTTAAGTGTCTGACTTTGGCTCCAGTCATGGTCCCAGGGTTCTGGGATCAAGCCCCGCATCGGGCTCCCCACTCAGCGGGGAGTCTGCCTCCCCCGACCCCAGCCCTCCCCACACTTCCCCAGCTCATGCACTCTCTCTCAAATAAATAAATAAATAAATAAATAAATAAATAAATAAATAAATAAATAAAATATTTAAAAAAATAAACTATCACACTAATCCCTAACAATACCAAAGCCTCTGTGATCAAATTTCCAATCATCTTATTCATGTCTGTGCTTAATGTTTTTGTTTGTTTTTCATTGTGGTTTTGTTTCTTGAATATGTATCTACATTAGAGCCATGGAGATTAACAGTCTGCTTTTTAAGTCTCTTTTAACCCATGGATTCTCCTTCTTGCCCTTTATTTTACTCAGAGTTTACTGTTTGAAGAAACCTCTTGTTTGTCCTGCAGAATTTCCTACATTTGGGGTTTTACCATTGCATTTCCATAGTTTTGCTTAACTTGCTTCTCTCTCCTTTGTACTTCCTATATTGGTACTTGGAGGTAGAGATGTGATCAGATTCAGATTTGATTTTTTGGGGCAAGTCTATTTCATAGGCTGTACTTTGTTCTCCCCTTAGGACACATGTTTGATTGTCTTGGTTTTGAGGTTGTTAACAACCTTTACCAATCAGTGTCTAGATCCATTAATTCAGTGGAGGTTGCAAATGGTACTCTTATAATTCCACAATACCTCCTTTTTTGTTAGCTGAAAACTCCTGTAAAGAGAAACTCTTTTAACACTTTTTCAGTCATGTGGTGGGATAGTTCTAATGGAAATGATAGGATCGGCATCTTATTTTTTACCTAATTTGTCAGGTTTCCAAACTAACATCTCAACAGTGGTCAATGAGAATTTTTTTTTAAATATCATTGTAAACTAACTCATGGGTTATATAAAAATTGACATGTTTTATAGCTTTTTGAAAAGATTTTATTTATTTATTTGACAAAGAGAGAGAGAGAGCACAAGGTGGCAGGCAGAGGGAGAGGGAGAAGCAGGATCCCCGCTGAGCAGAGAGCCCCATGAAGTGCTCAATCCCAGGACCCTGGGATCAGGACCTGAGCCAAAGGCAGAGGCAGAGGCACCCAGATGCCCCATAATTGACATGTTTTAATAATTTGAATTCTTATCTTTACAAATATTCATATTATCTCCCTTTAGCCAGTAGAGACCTATTTAAGTTGCCTCCTCCTTTTGATATGACTTTACAGCCTTTGATATTTTTCTTGCTTTCTGGTAATGACAAGATGTTTCAAGCTCATCTTGTGAATTTTCTGTCCCAAACCTGGAATCTGTCAGTTCTCCAAGAAGCCTTGGTTTCTCCTGGTGGGAAGTAGTATTTTAATACCACAGCCTGGGATTACTGGTATTATCATTGCTGTGTAGCCATTGTTTCAGGGCCTTTCCAATAAGCAGAGCTACAAAACAAGAGTTACATGTATGCAAGTTAAAATAAATAATGAGTTCATCTTCATACTTCTAATTAAATCAAGGATCAAAGAGATTTTACTTAATCTCTTACACCTTATGTTTACGTCTCCTTCTTCCACACAAAGAATTTCAATTCTTGAAAACACTGAAAATGAGAGACGTGGAATAGTACACAAGTACTCATTTGTTTTATCTTGTAATAGACAAATGCCAGTCTCAGAAGAGCAATACCAACACTACCACCAAAACTACAATTACTGTAAATACTTGAGTTGTTTTTTCCGTGTATTTCATCTTTAGGTTACATTCCACTAGGAAATGCATGCAAATGATGTGCTACATGGTCACTTGGACTAGTTCTCTGTATGGCCTTACCAACCTACTGAGTGCATATTTACTTTAAATTTTTAGAGATTGATTGTTTCTAAAAATTTCATTTCCTCTTTATGCAAAATATACTAATGGTTTCAAGGTCAAATCTATAATACAAAGTATTCAAGAAAGTCTTTTGATTGTCCTGATTATGCAAAATATACTAATGGTTTAGTAAGTGTAGCATTTTACCCTGTCCCTTGCCTGTTCCTTTTCTCCCTGTCAGGAACCTGCTTTTTATAGTTTATCCTTTCTTTTTTTTTTTTTTTAAATAAAACATATTCATATTCCCTCTTCCATCAGATTAAGCATTCTGTATGAGTATTTCATCTTTTTTCCACTTAACCATCTCTTCAGAAAAATACTTCACAGCAGTATATAGGTTTTTCTAACTCCTTTCCTGCCGCATAGAATTCCCATCAGATGGATGAACCCTAGCTTATTTGTCTAGCCCCCTGTGATTGACACTTATGCGGCTCCCTGTCTTTTGCTATTATAAATCGTTCTGCAATGACTAGCTTTGCTCATACATCTTTTCCTATTTTTGCTGGTACATCTTTGGAATGAAATTCCAGAAGTTTGGTTGCTGAACTAGAGAGTAAGTGCATTAGTTATTTGGCTTAGTATTGATGGATTGCCCTCCCCAGGGTGTGTATCATCTTCTGTCCCCCATGCGATGCATGACAGTGTCTGTTTCCTCAGAGCCCTGCTGAAAGATTGTTGTCTGACTTCTAAATGGTAACCAATCTAATTGGCAATAAATGGTAGCTCAGTGCGGTTTTAATTGGTTTATCTCTTATGAGAAGTACGGCTGATCATCCTTCATCTGGTTAGGAGAAATTTGTGTGCTTTTTCTTCCAACTCTGTATTCATTTCTAGACTTTCTTTTCTCTATCTTTTTTTTTTTTTTTAATTTTTTTTATTTATTTGACAGAGAGAAACACAGCGAGAAAGGGAACACAAGTAGAGGGAATGGTAGCGGGAGAAGCAGGCTTCTTGCCGAGCAAGGAGCCCGATGCGGGGCTCGATCCCAGGACCCTGGGATCATGACCTGAGCCGAAGGCAGACGCTTAACGACTGAGCCACCCAGGCGCCCCTCTTTTCTCTATCTTTAGAAACTTTTTTTTCTATACGAGAGATTTTTCTCTACTTTCAGAAACTTTTTAAAGGTTTTCATTCTTTGTGATATACAGTTGCAGGTATTTTCCCTGATTTGTCATTTGTCTTTTTCTTTTCTTTACTGTATGTGTGTGTGTGTGTGTGTGTGTTGCCATGCCAAATTTTTTTTTTTTTAAGATTTTATTTATTTGACAGAAACACAGTGAGAGAGGGAACACAAGCAGAGGGAATGGTAGCAGGAGAAGCAGGCTTCCCGCCGAGCAGGGAGCCTGATGTGGGGCTCGATCCCAGGCCCCTGGGATTACGACCCAAGCCGAAGGCAGACGCTTAATGACTGAGCCACCCAGATGCCCCGCCATGCCAAATTTTTAATATATAATTAAATTTATTTCTCCCTTGTTGCTACTAGATCTGGAATTGTGGTAGAAGTGTTTTCCCTATTTCTGGGTTATAAAGGAATCCATTTGTCTGTACTTTTAGTACTTGTATGGATTCTGTTTTTTTAATCTTAAATTTCAGATTCCTTTGGAATTTTTCCTTTTTAATGATATGAGAGATGAATCCAAATTTATCTCTTTCCTTAGTTGTGTGTGCATGTGTGTGTGTACACACATATATCCAATTATCTTAACAGCTTTATTAGATGCTCTATTTTTTCCCCTTGTTTTTCTTAATTATATTCTTAGTACATAAGAGAGTTTGTATTTTTGTCCCAAAGGTTGGTTTTATACTAATATTTTTTTCATCATCTTAAGCTGGGTTTTTGTGGGTTTTTTTGTTGCTGTTGTTATTGTCCAGTGATTCCCTACTATAAATATATTAAAATTGGGTTATAACCCCTTCTTTTCTTTCCCCTCCTTTCCCAGCTTCTGGTTTGAAGTACTATCCTTTCACTGTTAATGAACAACTATAAGGCAATCTGCAGTCCTGTTCTTCTCATATGTTGTCCCTGTCATCCTTTCCCGCCCCATTTTTGGTAGTTGTTCTCTGGTTACGTTGTCTCTCCCAGCATCTCTCTACTTTAACAGATGAATTTAGAGTGGTTCAAAAATGAGGCTACTTCAATGGCCATTTTTCCAGGACCCTCCTCTGTTTATTCTTTGACTAATTTCTGTCTTTCTTTCTTTTTTGGCTTCTCTAAATCAGCATTTCTCAGAGGGATCGGTTTGGGAATGTGTGGAGACGTTTTGGTTGTCACGGTTATTAAGGAGCCCGACAGGCGTTTAGTAGATGGAGGCCAAGGGTGCTTGACAGGCTGTAAGGAGCTGTCCCATGTCCCACATTTGTCCATTTCCATGACTCTTCAATGTTCTATTGGATATTCATAGAAAAAAATGATAATTTTTAAGCTTATAATCTAACTCTGTATAATGTGTAAATTCAAAGTACTCTTTGGTACCATTTCATTTCAATATGTACTGAATTTCCAAGAATGCAACGACCATGTAACTTGAAAGAAACTGTACTTTGTTGGGTTTGGAACTGTGTGGAGAGCATTTCATCATTTGGGACACTTGTGTCACTAGTGGCAATGCCACTCACGGTGTTTGTGTCACCAGTGCGACCAGCATCTAGCCAGGGCCGTCGTGGCTGCTGCACTCACAATAGTTCTTCACGCGAATGATTCTGACTCCCTCCCATTTTATTTCACATTTGCATATGGACATGTATATTATTTTGTAATAAATTATTTAATTGTGTTTACTCTTATTTCTCCTTTTAGTTCTCTTTTAACTGAGGCATATTATTATTATTTTTTAAGATTTTATTTATCTTAGACAGAGAGAGTTGGCGAGCAGGTGGAGGCACAAAGGGAAAGGGAGAGAGAATCCTCAAGCAGACCCCCTACTGAACGTAGAGCCTCATATGGGGCTCAGTCCCAGGACGCTGAGATCCTGTCCTGAGCCAAAATCAAGAGCTGGCCACTTAACAGTCTGAGCCACCCAGGCCTCCCAACTGGGACTTCTATCAATTTAAAAAAATGAAGGGTGAAATTCCATTTCAGGATAGTGAATATTACAAAATATGTGCGTCCATGCACAGAAGGCAGTAAGTCTGATAGTATTGGGAACTAGGGATTTGGATGGTCCTAAAGCCAACGAACAATAAGGAGGTGATGCCCTTGGACCACAGCATCAGCACCCACAGAAGTGATGACCCAAAGGTAGGGACCACACACCACCCTTAGGGGAAGCTTCCTGTCCCTCTTCTTGTCAGAGGCAAAGCCCTTTAAAGAGTGATGCTCACAGGGAAACTGGCTCTCAACCCACTGCCTATAGAGGAGTGAGGGAAACGAAATAATGACATGGAAAATGTTAAGGAGCAAATGGAAACCAGAGAAGCATAGATTACCCACCAGTTGGACAGTCACTGGCCAACTGGTGTCATGTCCTTATTGATGCATGCCATAAACCAGACTTGGTTAACCCAGTAAAGCTAACAGTATTTATCAAACCCCTGGTTGTACATGGCCTGTGTTGGATACTGTATAGGAAAAATGAAATGGACAAAATTACCTTTGTACCAGCTCTTCAACAGCCACATTTCTGCATGATTTGAATGTGACAGTGCTTAGCTAATAATATGACTCCTTCTTGCTCTGTAATTCTAGATTGTGTGAGAGTGAAACTTAGCAACACCAAGCTAACCTGATTTCAGCTCCTTTTGTTGGCTGATGTTGCTCAGTGTCACTCATCCCTGTGGGACACAGATAAAAAAAACAAAAACTTCAGTCAACCCAGTGAGATAGTGGGTGGGCTGGACTGAGTAAGAAAAATGCTGTAAGATTCCAGTCACGAGTGGTTCAGAGTAGAGTGTAATGTTGGTAAGTGAAGACACCAGTGATGGTTTACCAGTTTGCATTAACTGTGTGATTCCAGTTGGTGGATCCCAAAGGACAGCCCATTTTCAATAGGATTTTGCCCTTGCTGGCAGCACAGTCCATTCACTTTATGATCTCCTCATAGTTTCCTCACAGCTAAAATTTATAGGACCCAAACTCCTTGAAATACATGCCTAACTTATATTCAGAAAAGTGTTTCCGGTACTTCAGTGGTTTTTTGTAATGAAATAGTCCTCCATTCTTGGAATGACATTTTTAATTATAATATGTGGGATATCAGATACTGTGTGTGTGTGTGTGTGTGTGTGTGTGTGTGTGTGTGTGTTCAGGACTATTAGCCTCTTGAAGAAAGGAGCTTGTATTTATTTCTGTATCCCCATCACTTGGCATTGTAGATGTTCACTAAGTGTAGAATTGAATTAAATGTAGAATTAATTTGTAAGTTGAAAGAGATAAAGTCTATAGAAAACATCAGCAACGTGGGTGGAGAGAGTACCTCGAGCCAATTATCCATTTAACGAGTGTCTATTTAAGACTGGCTTCTGTCTTGTTTAATTCACTTTCATCTGGAGGCTCTCGGTGGCAGCTGCCCAAATGTACCCTAACGAATACAGATTGTACATATCAAACATGCCGGTCATATGCATTAATTTTTTGAGACTGTCACAATTATCCAGTAACATAAGGAATTTATGTATTATCCCCAAATTGCCTAGAAAGAGTGAGAGATTTACCTGAGTCTCTCGTGACAGGGTGAACTTGGACAAATCCAGGTCCCCGCTTTTCCTTCCTTCCCTCAGAAAGAGAAATTTCTGCCTCCTCTTATCAACCTCTCTCTCAGGTTTCCATCCCTTGTCTTCTCAACTCCGCATCTAGACCTCTGGCTCCCCCAGATACCTCATCCTACTGCCTGCCCCACCTTCTGGGGAGAAACCCTTGGGTCCCAGAGAGTCACGTCTATTCTCTGCAAATACTAACTGAAAGGTCCAGTTAAAGCTCCGACTCTTGGTTTCGGCCCAGGTCCCGAGATCCAGCCCGGCCCCAGGCTCTGGGCTCAGTGTGGAGTCTGCTTGCCCCTCTCCCTGCCACTCTGCTCCTCCCCTGCGTTCTGCCTCCCTCTCTCTCTCCAAAATAGATAAATAAAGTCTTTTAAAAATAAGTAAAAATAAATAAGTAAAATAAATAAATAAAATGTCTGCCTTCAAAAGTCATCGCTTTTTGGTCTTGGGAGAAAGACCAGCTATAAATACAATATCCAGCGAACCTGATACTATATGCAATACTATATGCAATTCACCTACAGCTGAAGGATGTCTAGCTTTTTCAAGCCACCCCAACCTTTAACCCTAAAATGTACATGACTGAATCTCCCAGCTAACACTGAAATGGGGGGCCATTGGCCCCACCGCTTGCCCCAGGATTGACAGGCATTTGTGTTTCAAAGTGCATTGGACTGGTTTCTTGTTTCCCTTTACTTCACCTCACCCTCGACTCAGTCCTGTGTGGGTTTTCTCTTGCCTGCCTGCTGTGATCCAAACGTGGGCAGAACTCCTTTGATTTCCCTAAATTTCACTACAACAAGGCAGATGTACACAGAGGAATTCTACTGGACTTTGGGGAAGCCGGAGGAATGCAAGACCACATCTTTAAACTATCAGGCAGTAATGTTCTTAATGGTCCAGGAGCAGCCTGCCTGCCTTTTTCTTTCTTTCTCTCTTTCTTTTTCTCTTTCTTTTTTTCCCTTTCTTTCTTTCTCTCTCCCTTTCTTTCTTCCTTCCTTCCTTCCTTCCTTCCTTCCTTCCTTCCTTCCTTCCCTCCCTCCCCCCCTCCCTCCCTCCCCCTCCCTCCCTCCTTCCCTCCCTCCCTCCCTCTCTCTCTCTCTCTCTCTCTCTCTCTCTCTTTCTTTCTTTCTTTCTTTCTTTCTTTCTTTCTTTCTTTCTTTCTTTCT
>CM053613.1:85227670-85268071 GCA_028646535.1 Procyon lotor | reverse complement strand
TAGCTTTTTTTCTCTTTTTTGTCCTTCAGCTGCCTCCTCTGTGTCCTTCTGCCTGTGCCGTGGGAGACAGTCCCCTCCTCCAGTTCTCTCGTTCAGTTCAGATTTCTGGAAGCCTGAGGTTCCGAACAGCCCGTGGGTGTTCCTTCCCCGTGGTGCATGTCACCTATCTCTTGGGAACTGTTCAGTTCTATTTCCTTCCCCCAACTGGCTCATAAAAGATCCAAGAAGCAAGAAGTGCTTCGAAGGACAGGCTCCCCCACCCGTGTCAGCTCTCCTCAGCTCCCAGGACTTTGCCAAAGGTCGGCACTGCGAATCCATGGCCTTGCACTCCTGCGGCAGGGGAGGCCAGGAGCTCTTGGTCCTGACTGAGCACTAGAATCACCCAGGGAAGTGATAGAACGTGCGGATTCCACCCCAGACTCGCTGCCCTGGGATCTCCGGATGCGTTCCTTGTGCATTACGGTACCGTAAGGCCTCCCCGGTGCTTCTGGAATCCAGCCAGTGTTGCAAACCACATCTCAAGGCTCTGGCTGCTCGAAGGTAGAGAGCCCAAGGCTGCTCCATGAGCTTGTCACCCACATGAGACCAGAAGAAGCTTACAGCAGTCTCAAGCACGTCCTCACACCTTTGGTTCAGCCGGCATTGTCTCTGCGGCAAGGTGGCCTCAGTGAAAGACAAAGTTCCTTTATCTACCTTCAGGTTAAGTCTTCTCATCTCTAACAAAAGTTTCAGAAGCTGGTTTCTTTGAGTAGCTCTACTGTGGGCCTATCCAGCAGATCCAGAAATCTTTGGAATTCTTCCTTTTTTTTTTTTTTTTTTAAAGATTTTATTTATTTGACAGAGAGAAACACAGCGAGAGAGGGAACACAAGCAGAGGGAATGGTAGCAGGAGAAGCAGGCTTCCCGCCGAGCAGGGAGCCCTATGCGGGGCTCCATCCCAGGACCCTGGGATCATGACCTGAGCCAAAAGCAGAGGCTTAACGACTGAGCCACCAGGTGCCCCAGAATTCTTCCTTTTATGCAGCCTCTTTTGAGCCTGGGCACTTAATCTAAACGTTTATTGTTGTAGTGCTGAGTACAGTGTGCCGAGGAGATTGTACATGTCTACAGAACATCCTAGCATTCCTACATTTGAACCCCTTCTGCCATGAAAGTGCATATTGTTGTCAGGTCATTACAATGGGCAAATGACCAAATGCTGGGTCCCTGGAAGCATGGGGGTTAGGGAAGGGCTTTGAAGTGATTCCAGCTCCGTGGCATCACAGAGCAAAAGGGTTATGTTTCAGGTGTTTCAGGTGAGGCTGAAAGTATTCCTGGAATGTGTGAAACCTAATGAACTACCAATTTTTTTTTATTATTCATTTGAAAGTGAGAGAGAGAGACAGAGGCAGAGAATGTGGCCGGGGGGGGGGCAGAAGGAGAGGGAGAAGCGGGCTCCCCACTGAGCAGAGAGCCCGACACAAGGCTTGATCCCAGAGCCCTGAGATCATGACCTAAGCCAAAGGCAGATGCTTAACCAGCTGAGCTACCCAGGTGCCTCTGAACCACCAATTTAAATAAAAGGCAGAAGAGAGTAAAATACTGTAGGAACTGGAGTCAAGATAAGCATTTAGTAGGGAAAGGAGAGACTGTACATAGACAGGACGCCCCTCAGTGGTGGAACAAGAAGAGGATTTCTGCATTTGGAATGAGACCTCATCTGTGTCCTGGACCTCTCTCTCCCTCTCCTCATATTCATTTGACGATATCTCTTAGTTTACCCGCGCCTCAGTGGGTATGGATCCCAAAGCATTTGCTGAGGGATTCTGGGGAGCACATTATCATTTGGATAATGTGCTCAAAAGCACTTAGCACAGTGTCTGACACCGACTGAGTCTCTGTTCATTCAGTCAACAAAAATCTTTTGTCATGCACTGTACCGGGCACCAAGCCTGGCGGGGGGCATCACGGTGTGCCCTCCCGCCGCTGAGAGTCATGTGGGGGAGACGGAGAAGAATCACGTCAGCGGAGACATAAATGCATCAATCAGTACATCACTCCAAACGGAGACGAGGAGAAGGAGCAAACATGATAGCGTTGCCTTACTGCGTTTGAGGAGTAAGAAGCGCTTCCTGTCAGAAGTGATGTCACAGCCAAGGGCTGAAGAAATTAACTTGGGGTGAGAGAGGGAGGGGGGTACGCCTGTAGAACGAAGACTAAGGTAAGAGTTAGAGTCCCTTGTGATGTCAACTCAATTGAAATCAGCCTAAATCACAAGGAGTAGACAGGCTCGCGTGACTGGGAAGTCCAAGATCAGGCACGGGCTTCCGGCACCGACCCCAACAAACGCCACCACTCACCCATCTCTTCCTCATTTCCTGACTCACTTTCCTTCTGCCTGAGCTACATCCCCAGGCAGGCTTTCTCCACGTGGTAGAAAAGGTCAACCCTGGAGGTAGACTTCGAAGCTCTTATCTCCGGAGGTGAAAGACCCTCCTTTTCCTAGGATTCAGTAATTGCCAAAATAGGGCTCTCACTGACTACTGTGGAGATCATGCCCAGTTCTGAGCCGGTCCATGGAGTCCTCTGATGTGCCCGGTGGGGTCTCATGCTCTTTCTGTGTAGGGAATATGGAGCTAAGTGATCAGTAAGGCACCGGATTGGGGAGACTTCTGAAAGAGGGGATTCGGAGGGGGAGGTAGCAGGTACCCACTACAGCGAGACTCATGGTATAGTAAACATTCTGGTCTTCACCCTAAAAGAAATGGAAACTACTTAAGGATTTTAAACAATGCGGTGAGATCTGTACTTCGATACAGACCACCCTAAGTGCAATGAGGAGGGGGCACTGTAGATGTGGGGAGATGAAGCTGGACCCTTTTAGACTGGGGATGATGATAACCTGGACTAGGGTTGTGCAAGCATAGCTGTAAATAAGGAGATAGGATGAAAATATTTAGAGGGTAAAGTCAACAGTAGTTAAAGAGTAGTCAAGAGCAGGAAAGAGAAAGGGGGTGGGAGAACCAACCTACGGGGAAAACCATGACTGAGATTTGGGGTATGCTGAAGTTGGGGTGCCTTGGAGACACCCACGGGGAAAAGATGACTAGAAAGCTGGCATTCTCTATGGGCTGGAGGTGTAATTTTTGAATATATTGATCAACTGCTGGTAGTCACAGCCATGAGTATAGAGAGATTCACTAGAAAGCTGGGAAGCCTATGGTAGAAGAAACACAAATAATTAATACGTGTTTACATGGTTTGAGCCAGGGTCAGACTGGTCCTGCTCATTTACTCAGGTTCCCAGTTATCTCTTTGTAGGGACATGTCTTCTCTTTGTTCTAGATACTCACTCACAGCATGCTTCCTAATTTGACCCTTTTAATGGGGTTGTTTTCCCAGATTATTTTAAATTACTACATGAACAACAAATTACAAAGATTGAATATACACGTAAAGAGGTTATTGTTGTAATCAAACAAAGCCTGCAACAGAGTTAATCAGGTGCATGTTTTAATGCTATGCATAGTTTTGATTATGCTGCATACAAATTAGTCTCAAATGGTAAGCAGTTCACAACAATGACTGTAATCAGTATCACTGTTACAGCCAAACCAAATCATATTTTTAGTATATATCTTTTTTACCTGATTATCTGTCATCTTTGTTACTGTTGACCTTGTTTCCCGTGAATCGTTCTGTGTCGCATATGTGTACAAACACACACACGCGCGTGAAATATCATTCATCAGTGGTAGAGTTACCCTGTTCCTGACGTTCTCTTACCATAGTAGAATAGGTTAGGCTAGGTTGAGGCAAGATGACAGACCCAAAATCATAGTGTTTACAGCAACAAAAGCTTATTCATTAATAATTAGATAGGTAGAAGATAGATGACAGATAAGATAGATGGTAGATAAGGTAGATGATAAGGTAGACAGATGAATCTACTGTGTAGCTCTCCCCCCTGCTCTCTGCGCTCTGGGACCCCAGCCGATGGAGCAGTCTCCATTGTGGGTCAGTACAGTCATTGTAGCCAATGGACCAGGGGGAGCACATGGACTGTGACATGCTCGCCCCTAGGACTTCTGCAGAAGTGACATCCACGCCTCGCACTCCCTTCATGGGCTGCCGCGAGTCGCACGGCTAGACAGTGGGGCAGGGGAGAGAATGCCTTCCCAGGGAGGGCAGCAACGACTTTGAACAATACCCCTATGTTACTACTCCCGCTCTGTAAGCACTGCTCTGAGCTCAACGCTGAGGGCACTCTGCTGTCACACTTACTGACATCTCAGCAGTCCTCTCTCGAATCCTCATACCCGCTGGCTTCTAAAGCAACTATATGCAGCCTCCCAAGTCTGCAGGTGTCCTGGCCACTGTGGGGTTTGTGTGGCAGCAATTCTGGGCCATGAGGCTTGGGTTGGCTGTCCAGCAATCCCCCTAATGCAATCATGGTGGTGAATCAGAGAGAGGAAGACAGAGCGATGAAAACATAGGTAAGGAGAGAGAATCCACTGAGGTTACAGTTAATGTTTGAGGTCAGTGCAAAGTGTCAACCGTGAAAGTATTCCTTTGGATAGCCTAAAATGACTAAAATTTTTCTTTTTTAGGACACCTCTAGGTACAAGATGAATTTAGGCCCCAGCACAAGGTTTCCCTTATTTGTTAGATTTTAGCAAATATTAGAAGTAGTATTCAAACCCATATTAGTTTATACTGTGTAACCTCGGTTCCCTATCACTCTCCCTGCCCATCCATCTCCCCACTCCTTCCTGTGCCTGCTGGGAGTCATGCCTCACCTGCAGACCATTCTTTTTCCTGATGCTTGCCTTCCCCAATGGGAGATCCACATCTTCGGTTGTGGCCCTCCTGGAAGTCTCTGACAGCCCGTAGATGACCACCCCCATGGGGTAAAGCATCCTTCACTAACAAAGGCATGTAGAGTATGGAGAAGGGTGGTTCACAGCTCTTCTCATACCGACGAGTGAGTTTCTATCAGAGGATAATGGTGATCTAGACCAGTGCTTGCTTTTCTTGGGAGAAGACTCAGAAAGCAATGAGATCTTGGAACCCAAAACTGGAAGAGAACACTCGTGAAGATCAAGACTCAGAAACGGAGGCTAAGGAAACAATTATCTTGCTAACATGACCACTTTCTGCCATTTTCCTGGCCGAGGTTGGTTATTATCTGTGTGTGGAGGGCAGAGGGCAGGGAGAATATTCTGTGAGTGTGGGGGAGGGACGGGGTTGCATGTAGTAGACTAGGGTGCAGAGCAGAAGCTATGACCCTCACAGACCAGGGTAAGCAAGACCCTGCACACTTTACTGGCCACAGAGTGTCCGATGTTTTGGTCTTTGGCCAGTTTTTTGTGGGCTTGTCAGGTGCCACTTCTGACTGACCTTGGCAGATTGGAGTTCTTGCCTGACCCCATTTGGACTTTTTTTTCCCCCCAGGGGTTTCTGCTTTCTGTATATCCTGCTGTGTTTGGTGCATCCAACATAATTATCGAAGGGGACTCGCTTTCGACTGCCCAGTTTGTGGCTTCGGTATGATACTGGCAGTTCTCAGACTAGTCTGGTATTTCTGTCTAAAGCTGTTAGACCCCTGACCAAGTAATTGTCTTTTTCATGTGCATAGTGAGATGGCCTGAATTTCCATGTAATTGGACCCCTGAGACAGAAATTTTGTAGGTCAATTTTAGACGTGTGTTGGACCTGTCTCCTCTCGAGATTAGTTTATAAAAACACTATTGAGTTTAAAAAAAAAATACAATTCAGCCACTTTCAAATTAGAAAAACCCTGAAATTCCTGTGTGAGAACACTCCCGTCCACAAGAGCCACTTCCATCAATACCAAGTCCTCTTTCTTGTCGTTTCTGTAATATTGTCCAATTAAGAACAATGTGAAACAGGAAGTGCTCAGAGATGCTGATTCTTATTCTCATCAGCAGTAAAGGTCAGCGCGCATTTCATCTAATTCCCCTCCTCTGGGTCTGAAGCCTCAGGTTGCTCTGCATTCGGGCAATCCAGTTATACCAGAGCCGTTCCTTGGCCGCAAACATCGAAAATGATCGATGGTGGGTCTCACATTAATTTTTCAAGTGCTTTGGTTGCTCTCAGTTATCAGAACATGGTGTCAGGTCATCTTTTTTTTGTTTTTTTGAGACAGACATCACCCTTCTCATTTCCCATTGATTTCTAGTCTGTCGATCAGCTGATCTGTTTGGCTTATTTTAGAAAATCACTAGGTAGAGCAGAGGCGTCTTGCAATTAAGTATCTGTCCATTTTATCTCATATGGTTATTCAAACGGCCAAACTCGCTTCTCCTCCTGCATCTGACTGGAGGCCTCTCTGTTTTCGGAGGTGCTAGTCAGGTCCCGGATGGGGAAGCTGGGTGAGGAAGGTCACCTTCAAAATCATCCAGGAGCCGTCCTGAAGAAAGTTTGCCCCAAATAATTAGACTGCGGTGTTTGATATTGTCAGAAAACTGAGAGCAAGACGGCGGGAATCTGGTTAGAGTGTAGACAACTATTTCTCCTGGGGGAGAGGGGTGCTTGAGGCTTAAACAGCAGACACACGCCGTCTCGCAGTTCTGGGGGCTGGGAGTCTGACATCACGGTGTCGGAAGGGCTAGTTCCTCAGGAGAGGCTTGGCGGGGAGTCTGCTCCTGCCTCCTCTCTCCTTCCCTGACTCCTAGATGCCTCACCCCAGTCTCTGCCTTCAAATCCACACAGAGTTCTCCCCGGTGAGTCTGTTTCTTCAAGTGGCTGCCTTTCCTTTGTGTGTCCGTGTTCCTGCTTTTCTAAAGACACCAGTCGTCACATTCGGACCCACCCTACTCTGATATGATCTCATCTTAGCCAGTTATCTTTCCAAATAAATATGGATTTACATGCTTCGCATAATCATACAGATTATGTCATTTCATGTTTCCACTCCAAGTTTACCTCCTCAGGGAGGCCTTTCTCGGCTGCAACTTTTAAAAATAGCCCGCTCTTCTCTCATACTAGGTCCCCTTACTCTGTTCCATTTTCTTGATAGCATTTCTCCTGATCTGGAACTATATATTTATTCTACAGAATATCAAGATGTACCATTTCTTGGAGTCAATATTGATTTCTACTTCTCTTGACTCAAATTCCTTTTCTCTAGTCAGTGTATTTAGAGAGTTGTCTCCCCAATCTCCAACACTGGCATTCATTGGGAGTCAAAATTAAAAACTATGGCTTTGTCTTCTCCTGACTTCTGGACAGTGTAAGGAAATGCGTCCTATCAAGGTAGAAGCCCCTTCCCTGGAGGAAGGCGCCATCCTGGCCTGGGCGGGTGGGAAAGCAGCGAGCCCCAGTCACAGAGGGAAAAAACCTTCCTCTTTGTGGGCATTTACTTCTTTTTTTTTTTTTTTTTAAGATTTTATTTATTTATTTGATAGGGAGAGATCATGAGTAGGCAGAGAGGCAGGCAGAGAGAGAGGAGGAAGCAGGCTCCCCGCCAAGCAGAGAGCCCGATGCGGGGCTCGGTCCCAGGACCCTGAGATCATGACCTGAACTAAAGGCAGAGACTTTAACCCACTGAACCACCCAGGCGCCCCTGTGGGCATTTACTTCTTTATGTAAATTATCTTCATCTGCTCAAAAAATGGGTAAGTCATTGTCCGTGTCATGCATAGTTAATCATGGCAGTCGGAGAACAGTGGCAAATGATGCACATAACAGAAATTGTAACCATTATGGCTAAAGACACAACATGAGGTTAATTTTCCAACATTGCAAAACAGCCAGCAAATCTAGAAATCGGGACTGTGGCTGCACATCTTTTGGGAACAATCTGTGATTGATTTAAGTGAGGCACATAAACATTAGCGGTGTCAGCATGTAAGTGAAGGCTAAATCAATTCTCTGTTTTGGTTAAATAATCTCATTTATCCACCATAATTACTTCGATCTAGGTGGAAAGTTTTGAGTTGAAACAACCAATTGGTTATAGCCACCAAAAATACAATGTGAAATTAATTGACATTGCTCCATGAAGAATGGGAGGAGAGATTATTGATTTTTGCCAAGAAAGCATGGCATTCTTGATCGTTACCCCACACATTAGCCACAGACCCGGGACTTTGGGAGATAACAGATGCCACGAGGGAAAAAGTAGCAACCTTTCAGAAGGGAACTTGCATTCATTTTCTGGCAAAGGTACCAAATAGGCTGCAAGGACTTAGAAGGATGTATTTATGTATATATGTACATATATGCACACCTTTCAAGCCTTGGTGGGAAAAACATCTCCTTTAAAGAGATCTTTACTCTGGGGAAGAGACTTTACAGAGTTTTACTTGGCTATCAGTTTAGGACATCATTCCAGGATGGCTGAGATTCATAAACAAATGTTTCTGAAACAATTATTTAAACTGTTTATTGACAGGAATTGAATATTTGAGTCCAGAAAAGTGAAGGGACTGGGAATTACCTCTATCCCCACATTCACTGTTAGAAATGTACAGAGGCAGGAGGAATTTCAGTTGTTTGGCTGGTGAGAGTGAAGTCAAAATGTGTCAAAGCTCTTGCCTCTTTCTGTGGCCCGGGTGGAGACGTGTCCCTGAGGAATAGACTGTCACTTCCCACATCAGAGACTCCGTCCGAGAGGACATCTGTCCTGAAGGACAGTAGCTAAAACAGCTCTTTGTTCCAGGCATGGTCGTCATCGAGAGGCACTTTCTCCTTCATCTGGAAGCAGGAAAGAGGATTTGGGGAGCCTTCTGCGGTCAGCACTTGAGTCCCCCATTCTCCCCCTGCCGGGCTGCTATCAGAAGGTGAGTATGTATTATGTTGTGTTTTGTGCTGAAACGCTCTACGACCCCCACCGATCCTGCTGCTGCTGTTGTCACCCCTGCCCCTCACCCTTTGGCTTCTGGAGAGTTCTAGGAGGTTAGCTCCCCTCAAAGCGAAGGGGGCTGCTCTGGGCAAAGAAGAGCCTAGCCCTCATGTTTAGACTGCAGAATCCTCAGGCATCAGGCCTGTTCCTTAGAGAACCTTCCCGGAGACAAAAACACACCCTCCCAGTGCCAGGGCAGACAAGAGCAGAAATGATGGGCTTCAAACTAGAGGATCATGGTCACCCTTGGGCAGAATCTCTAATACACCCAGGAGAGAAGGAACTCATCAAGTGGACTGCACTTTTCCAGGGTTAAATCAAACTCACCGGACCCTGCATGAGCCAGGGCACCCAGCTCTGCATGTCACCCTCTGCCTCTGACACTCCCCCAAGGGGATACGCACAGTCCATCCCGTGAAAAAGATGGGGACTTGGAATTTTAGATGCGCTTCTCTTCCCTTGCCACCTCTAGGAGGCTAAAAAGGACAGAGAGAGCAAGCATGTAAATCAGTTAAAAAGGTACATTTTTTTCTTCCATAGGCAGTGAAGGCAACAGGAGATGGTAAGAGGCAGTGATCCCGTAGTTTCATTGTCTGGAAGAGAGAACTAGTGGAAACTCTGATGTCAGATCTGAGCTGGGAGGGATGCACCCGAATTTCCTGGTTTATTATAGTCATGCAGGTGCTGCGGACAGAGGCAGAGTGAGGCAGGGTATCGGTTTGGCCAGGGGCCCCTGTGAAATGCCCAACAGCATCCTGCTTTTCCCTTTCCCAGCCCTACACACCCCTAGAAACATCTACTTGACTATTTGAAATTCTTTATCTTCTCCTCCTAAGCATAAGCCCCGTGACAGCAAGAAATACATCTTCTCATTAAAGTTTATTTTACCCTCTCAGCCCAAATTTTATGACTTATTATCAGTACAGCTTTGTGGTTAAGCACCACCATTGGAGTTAGAAGGCCACGCTCTACTGCCAGCCAGCTGTGTGGACTTGAGTGAGTTGCTCAACCTCTCTGAGCCTCCATTTCCTAATAACTAGAATGGGGATAATAGTGCCTGGCACAGTAAAAATGGAATGAGGTGAAGCCCACAGGACCCTTAGCACAGGGCCTGGAACATCAGAAGCCCTCCGGAATTGATTGCTATTATTGTAATTTAATTATTTCGATAGTACCACCTCAAAACTCTGTTATTCACTACAGCAAACTCAGAGAAATACGGAGCTAGAGTGCCTGTGTACAGCCATAGCATCCCATGTTGGTCAGAGAGACAGTAGATCCAAAATGGAGTCACTGGTGCTAAGCCCCATGCAGGAAACCAAGACAATACCTAAGTGCAATGTTAGCTTCTCCCGGGGACGGAATCCGAAGGAATCTGGATTTACCTGGTCTGCACTGCTGCTGAGGCAATTCTCTCTACACATCCCTTCCGCCCCCAGACGCAGGACAGAAGCAATCCACTCTTTCCTCATTCCTGCCTGCAAAGGCCTCCCATTTTGTACAGCTCCTCAGGGCTGCTTACTTTCTGGTTGCCAAATGGGCTGCTGCCCAGTTCATGAATTATTGAATTAAGCCAATAAGACCTTTAAATTTTTCTCAGTTGAATTTTGTTCTCTAACAACATACACAGGAATATTCTTCCCCACACCCCCCTGTCACACTCCCCTGTGACCTCCTCTTCCTTCTCCTTCAATGACACTTTTACTGCATCAGGCCAGAATCTTCCCACCTAATTTGGATGATTAATTTTTTCTTTCCAAATACAACACTTATTTCTCCAGCACATTCTCCTCCAAGTAACAAGATTTGTGGAGGTCATCTGAGTGGGCAGCTCTCTGCAATATATGAGAGCCCATTAGCAGACCCGGCGGCCCCAAGGCCACCCTGGCTTGTGATTTACAAGGTGGAGCATGGAAGGCAGGGACTGCTGCCCAGGAGAATGGCCAATGGCAGCAGGGCTTGGAGCAGAGCCCAGACCTCAGTTCCTGACCCTCAGACCAGATCGCGCCTCCGTGCAGCCTTCCCACCCTCCTCCCACCCACCCCACCCCCCGCCTCTCTCCCCCCAGCCACTGCGGCTCTGCCCAGTGCTACGAAGACCGCTCTCTCTCAGGCCTCAGGCTGCCCTGGGACTGGCAGATTCAGCAGCCCCCTGCTCCTCTGCAGAACACATTTACCTCGAGCAGCCTCAGAGCGAGCACGCTCTTTTTTAGGTCCCATCTGCCACGCCCAGTGGCAATGTTTTTGGCCACGAGCTTGCTGCTCTGCACGTTCTGTCGTCCTTTTCATCATCAGTGAAGATTTCCCAAGAAGATCCATTAAATATTGAGCTGGAGGTCTGCTATCAGTTTGGTGTCCCAGGAATACAAACAAGGAGAATTTCTAGGCTGATTTGATTATTAGTGGTCTGAAAATATATGTAACTGCATACATTCACCCAGCACACGTGGCGGGGGCTGGAGTACGTAGCCATTACTCCTGCATTACTCCGGATGAGCTTCTTCTTTAGCACATCTCTGATTGGGAATGTGCTATATTCTTGCTGCAGAAGATTACCGGGGGATGAATATAGTAACTATTTAATTGAACAGAGCATAGATCCTGTCCTAAGGGTATAGCATTTTTCAACGAAGCTTTAGAGACTGTCACGGCATTTGGAATGTAAGCCTCCTGAAATACAAAGTAGTAGGTGTCAATCTCTAGATAACTTTTACTTTCCTTTAGTATCTCCTCTTCGGAAAACAGCTGTGAGTCAGCTTTTATTTCATGCCCGTGACTAACTAGAAACATCAATCAGCCACATGCATGGATGATTCCCTGAAAAAATTCAAAACGGGGATATTATTCTCATTTTACACATGAAGAAAATACAAGGAGGGAACTCTTCCGAATCTTAACTAGATTAGTAAAATCCCAACCATTCTCACAGAGCTAATTTTTGTGACTTTTGTCACCAGCTCCGAACTGTAATTATGCCCTAAGTGTCCCTGACCTAGCCTTTTCCAAAGAGGTTTCTGCAAAACATTAGTCTAAAATATACCCCTGCTCCCTCCTCAGCCGAATACTCCAGATAAAAGGGCTGCTTATTTAAAAAAGCTTTGAGAATACCGTGGTTTATAGGCTGTGCTTGGATAACCAGAATGTATGTCACTGAAGATTGTGAGGTCCTTTCAGGAAGGGACCCATTTAATTTTCAGTGGTCCAAACTGATTTGACAAGAAACCTTTTATCAAGTTACACTTGTACTACAAAACCAACTTTAGAGAAAGTTCTTTTAGTACATAAGCTCATCATTTCCTTTAATATGAAATAATCATCTCTCTTCTCAATGTTCATGGGAAACACTCGAAGCATCTCTGAGTGATTAATGCAAAGATCAGCAAGCGAGTACTTAATCTTTCTTTGACAAAAGAATAGCAAATGAAGGTACTTTTTTTTAATTCAGTCTTCTGTGGTGAAGGTGAAGTATCCACACCCGCATTGTCTGTACAGACTGCGAGAACCATCTGCTGGGCTTGCTGGTCACCCCTGCTACCCTCGCCTTTTTTTTTTCCAATTATTTTTATTTTACTTTTTCAATGTTCCAAGATTCATTGTTCATGCACCACATCCAGTGCTCCATGCAATAGGTGCCCTCCTCAGTACCCACCACCAGGCTCGCTCAACCCCTCACCCCGTCCCCTCCAAAACCCTGTTTATTGCTCAGAGTCCACAGTCTCTCACGGTTCATCTCCCCCTCCGATTTCCCCCAATTTCCCCTTCCTTTCCTTCTCCCAATGTCTTCCATGTTTTTCCTTATGCCCCACACATAAGTGAAACCATATAATTGACTCTCTCTGCTTAACTTATTTCACACTCAGCATAACCTCTTCCAGTACCGTCCATGTTGATATAAAAGTTGGGTATTCATCCTTTCTAATGGAAGCATAATATTCCATTGTATATGTGGACCATACCTTCTCTATCCATTCATCTGTTGAAGGGCATCTTGGCTCTTTCCACGGTTTAGCAATTGTGGCCATTGCTGCTATGAACATTGGGGTACATGGGGCCCTTCTTTGCACTACATCTGTATCTTTGGGGTAAATACACAGTAGTGCAATGGCAGGGTCATAGGGTAGCTCTATTTTTAATTTCTTGAGGAATCTCCACACTATTTTCCAAAGTGACTGCACCAACTTGCATTCTCACCAAAAGTGTAAGAGGATTACCCTTTCTCCACATCCTCTCCAACATTTGTTGTTTACCGTCTTATTGATTTGGGCCATTCTAACTGGTGTAAGGTGGTATCTCAGTGTGGTTTTGATTTGAGTCTCCCTGGAGGCTAATGATGATGAACATTTTTTCGTGTATTTGTTAGCCATTTGTGTGTCTTTTTTTGGAGAAGTATCTGTTCATGTCTTCTGCTCATTTTTTGACATGATTGTCTGTTTTTTGAGTGTTGAGTTTGAGGAGTTCTTTATAGATCTTACAAAAACAGACACATAGACCAGTGGAACAGAACAAAGAGCCCAGATATGGACCCGCAACTCTATGGTCAAATAATCTTTGACAAAGCAGGAAAAAATATCCAGTGGAAAAAAGACAGTCTCTTCAATAAATGGTGCTGGGAAAATTGGACAGCTATATGTAGAAGAATGAAAGTTGACCATTCTCTTACACCATACACGAAGATAAACTCGAAATGGATAAAAGACCTCAATGTGAGGCAGGAATCTATCAAAATCCTAGAGGAGAACATAGCCAGTCACCTCTTCGACATCAGCCACAGCAACTTCTTTCAGGACGTGTCTCTAAAGACAAAGGAAACAAAAGCGAAAATGAACTTTTGGGACTTCGTCAAGATAAAAAGCTTCTGCCCAGCGAAGGAAACAGTCAACAAAACGAACAGGCAACCCACAGAGTGGGAGAAGGTATCACAAATGACCATCCTCGCCTCCTTCCCCGGATGCTGTGTGGTCCAGGGCCCGACGTCTCGGAGCATGCCGCTAGTGACCATGGCTACCCCTGAGCAAGGCCTGCATGGTGCCCCTGGGGCTGTGCTGAGGCTCCGCGGCCAGCCTCCCAGATCACAGATGTCTTCAGTGGCTCTCCCCTTTCTGTGGTATAATTGGATCCGTTGCTCATCTGTCGTGACCAAAGTAGAAACAGGCAACAGGCCATCTGCTCCATGTTTCCAAGATCTTCCTCAGCAGGAGGCCCCATCTCTGCTGTGCACTGTTAGCATGGTAAGGTGCACCCATGGTAACGGTGAACCGTGTGGCCTCAGAGCTGTCCCAAGGGACACTGACCCAGCATGAGAGAAGGGAGCAGTGTCCCTTCAGGTCATCAGGTCCTTCATTCATTCGACAGGCTGTTCTTCCTCAGATCTGGGAAGGAAGAGCTCCTGCAAGTGCCTCGTGTTTCCCCCAGGCTCCTGCCTTGCGCTCATTTAATGCGCTTTATGGCCCATGTGTCCTCTGCAAATGGCTAGATCTGTTGTGCCCAAGTGTGAAGAATCATTAAGATCATTCCAAGTCAAATGAAGTGTTGAAACACATTGTCAGAGGATCGTGAGCATTGTAAATGTCTCGTTACCCCGACACTACGTGATGGGGTGTGTTGTCGCTCGGTCCACATCTGACATGTCCGGGCCGGGGCTCCCCCTACCCCCCAACTCCTCTTCTCTGTGTGTCGGGAAGCCGCTGCACGCCTGCGACTAGGCATCAGAGTGTCCCAGGCTGATAAGAGAGACTAGTGCTGGGGTGATGCTCAGCACAGCCTTGCAGCACCATCTGCTGAATTATCCCTCGGGGGACAGGGAGGGGCAGCAGGTGTTGAGAAGTCGCACCTTTTGCAGCAGCCGCACAAACAGCCCACGTGTCTCTCCCACCCCAGGCTTTGTGCCTCCTCCTCCTCCTCCTCGAGGTAACCACGGTTTGTGGGGCTGGCCAAGCTCCTTTTCTCCTCCTCCTCCTCCTCCTCCTCCTGCTCCCCCTCTTCCTCTGCATCCTCCCTGGGAGCCTTTGCCTGCTCCTAAGCAGCAGAATCAGCCCTCTCCCTGTGGGTGAAACCCATTGATTCTGACTTGAAAATTGTCGCTCTAAATATGTCTGAGCTAACGGTTAATGAGCACTTCGGTTTTGCAGGGCGCTCTGTTAGCCTTACACACACTGTCAGCGTTTATCCTCACGTTAACTCATTCAGGAGGCTGCTCTCATCCCATTGTATATTTGGGAAAATTCAGGCTTAAACACTTTCAATGACCCCCAAACCATACAGCCTGTGACTGGCAAAGCTGAAATGCACAGCTGTGTCTCCGGGACCCCAAGGGACCGTGTTAGTGACCTCTTCATGATCAGCATCCCCACAGTCTCTGGAGGTCTAGGTATCCCAGCACGCAGTCGCTCTAACCCTGGAGTCTGTGTTCTGTCTGCCACCATATTTCCTGACTTCTGCCCTCACAGCTGCGGCCTCCCCATCCTTGTGGACAGAGCCTTTGTCCAGGTCCTCCGCCCTTCCTCTCTGCCCCAGCCTGCTCTTCTCAGCCAGATCACATCCAGCCAAACCTGAACTCTTGACACCCCTCATTTACCAAAAATCTATGCTTGAGACGAAAACATGTGACACATGAGAAGCTGGACACAGGATCCTATGGGCCTGGCCCGTAAGAATAACCAGTGATGCTTACTTCTGTGACACAGAAGTAAGGCAGGAATGAGGCAGGACTCTATCAAAATCCTAGAGGAGAACATAGGCAGTCACCTCTTCGACACCGGCCACAGCAACTTCTTTCAGGACACGTCTCCAAAGGCAAAGGAAACAAAAGCGAAAATGAACTTTTGGGACTTCATCAGGATAAAAGGCTGCTGCAGAGCAAAGGAAACAGTCAGCAAAACAAAGAGGCAGCCCACAGAGTGGGAGAAGATATTCACAAATGACCATCCTTGCCTCCTTCCCCAGGTGCTCTGTGGTCCAGGTCCTTTTTGTCAGCTTTACAACTGCCAAAGCAGTTTCACATATTCCCTCATTTAAAATGAATGAATAGTTCAAGGTGCAAATAGCAAAATGGCTGCAAGAGAACCAGTCCGTGTTCCAAATTGGTGCTTGGGCGTTTGCACCACTGACAAAGTGCAGTTAAAGGCTGCTATAGAAGTACTTAGTGGGCTTTTTTCCTTCTTTTAACTCAGATTTTATTTTTATTCATTGATCGATTATATAGAGACTTATACAAATTCAAATATGCAGTAAGAACAGTTGGCAAATTCATTAAACTTGATGATGTTTCTGCTTCTCTTTCCCAAAAGTAACCAATTGTTTGAGGAAATAGCGACACTAATTACTGCCAATTGTTAACTGCAAACACATTTGCACTTTCACAAACATGGTGTGTTTGCATTTCACACGTCTTCTGTTTTATAACCCAGAGCAAGTCTCCATTAACATTTGTTTTTAACAGAAAGATTAGAAGAGGCAGTGGTTTAGCAAATAAGCAAATAATTACCTTGGGTTAAAAGTCCTCCTTTAGGGGCGCCTGGGTGGCTCAGTCGTTAAGCGTCTGCCTTCAGCCCAGGTCATGATCCCAGCGTCCTGGGATGGAGCCCCGCGTCGGGCTCTCTGCTCTGCCGGAAGCCTGCTTCTCCCACTACCATTCCCTCTGCTTGTGTTCCCTCTCTGGCTGTGTTTCTCTCTGTCAAATAAATAAAATCTTTAAAAAAAAAAAAAAAAAGTCCTCCTTTAGGCCCAATTTGAAGACGTACTCTTATTCTTTCCTACAGTGAACACTGACCTCCAAATAACCTTCAGCCACGCCCCCAATACACTCTGCAGACTGTTTATCTGTGTCTACATTATTGTACAGCTAAGTGTCCCCTCAAATCGCAGACCATCCTGGTCGGGCCCTCTGCAGGTCCTGTCGGCTGGTCCTCACTCACAGCATCTTTCCAGCTTCCTTTCTGGTTTCCTGATGGCCATTTTCAAAGATTCATCTATGGAATTATTTACAGTGCCTCTTCTTGCTACTTGGAAGGTTTGTCGAGGGTCCCCAAGACCACCTTCAAGTTCAGTGATTCGTTAAAAGGACTCACAGAACCCCAAGAAGCTGTTACTCACTCACACTTATGCTTTACTGCAGTGAAAGGACACACACTGAAATCACCAATGACAAAGGCACATAGAGGGGAATCCAGAAGAAACTAGCATGAGTTTCCAGGTGCTCTTGGCTAGGAGAGTCCCAGGACACTGCTCCTTTCTCTCAGCCTGCCGGCTTAACTCTTGACTACAATTCTTGAACAAAAGATATGTTAAGATATCTGTTGAAACTTTTCTAGTAAGATGTATGCTGATTATTTTCATTAACCCAAGAAAGCAGTGGGCCTGTAGCAACTGTAGAAGCTACAGATTAGAAGATGACAAAAAATGTGGTGGATCTGGAAATTTTAAAATACCTTTTAAATAGCCCTTTTAAATTGGTGGGGGAGGGGACACTAGGGAATTCTGATTGGATGGCTATTAAATAATAGAACATGGGAATACATTTAGCGTAAAAAGATCTCATTGTTTTACAACCTAGATTACTTTCTGTAAAGATAAACCTATCTCAATAAAAACTAAGATTTGGGGCTGTTGCCACAACATCCATCAAAGTTAACCTATCCTCGTGGATAGATATCTTCAGTCCCCATCCCAAACCCCGTTATTCATAAAGGGCAAATGTCATTTGAAAGCAGCCGGTTGTCCATTCTCTCCCCAACCCTCTGAAACCCAACAGAATCCTGCCAGAAAGTTGGTAGTTGGTTTTTATCCCTGATGGGTAGTTTTGACACCTCTGTTCTGAAGAGCTGAAGTCCTCGAGGGCTTTTTTATGCATCAAGCCATGAGACTCTCATTCCTATGGTATTTCCAGATAGCTTGGTTTATCTCTCATCCCCAAATCCTCATCCTCAGGATGGGGGACCCTAGACTTGGACCCTGTCTAGTTGCCCCCCCCCCATTCCTCCTGCAGCAACGTGCCACAGACTGAGTGGCTTAAAGACATAAATGTACTGCCTCAATTCCAGAGGCCAGAAGTCCAAGATCAAGGTGTTGGTAGGACTGATTCCCTTTGAAGACTATGAGGGAGACTCTGTTCTCCTAGCTTGTGGTGATTTGCGGGCAATATTTGGCATTCCTTGGCTTGTTGAGGGAGCACCCTGATCTCTGCCTTGATGTTCATATGGTATTCTCCCATATGCTTGTCTCTGTGTTCTGATTTCCCCTCTGTATAATCACGCCAGTCCTCTGGGATTGGAGGTCTACCCTACTTCAGTGTGGTCTCCTCTCAACGGATCGCTTCTGCAGTGACCTTTATTTCTAGATCGTCACATTCCGAGGTCTTGGGGGTTAGGATTAGATACAATTCAACCCATAGTACTCACCCTCCCATCGTAGATCTACTGGGAACATGTTTTCTTGAATGACCCAGTTCCATATCTGATAACCTTGTCATTACGACCTTCCACTTCCAAAGCCATTCCTCCAGCCTGCTTCCAGATTTATATTCCTCCTTGGATCTTGCATCTTGCTCAAACTAGATTATTTTATAACTTACAATAAAGTGTAATGTATTTGATCATAGAATTGATTTGTTTATCCAACAAACTTTTAGTACCTAGGGTTAGTACCTAACCCTAGTTTTATCTACTGGGAATTGAATGTATTTCCTCTTCCTTAGAAGCTCACAGTTTAAGTGGGAAGCAAAATCTCTGTACAGTTAGGAACAAGACTTTTCCATAATTCATTTCATGTGACCCTCCACAGCCCTGTGAGAAGGTCATTATCACTATTAAACAAATGTGGAAAGGGTCATTCGGTAGAAAGTACTGGGATATCATTCCAATTCTGTCAAGGAAGCAAGAATTCCTGTCCCTTTCAAGGTCTTTCTAGCCAGACAAAGAATCAAATGGATAGGAGACAGATTAACAGGAGAAAATCAAATTTAATTTCGTGCACAGAAGGAATCCACACAGATATGGAAATTCCAAAGACTTATTCAAGCAAAATGAGGTATATTTATCACCTGAGCTAAGAAGGGTTTAGGGGTCTAGGACTTCAGGGGAAAGCCATGCAATTTTCAGGAAGATGAAAGAGTAAATGTTTGGTAAACAAATATTTTCTAGGCCATTCAGAAACAATAGGGCTTGGACAGGAATTTTAATGAACAAACTGCTGAATTCTTCCCAGTCTACCCCCCCCCCCCCCCCAGTTCATATTATACTGTAATTACCCATGGTGATAGTCCTCTTCCTGGAGCAGGTCCTCTATCTAAATTCTTTTTAGGCAATTGTGGGGAGGTAGGGTGAGGGGGTAAAGAGCTTTTCCTGAATCTGCTGGGTCTTGATTGCTTTTAACTCAAAATAATCTTGATGCCAAAGTGATTCCTCTTGGGCAGCCTGCCCTTGGTCCCTATAATCAGAAAAAAAAAAAAAAATCAGAAAACACACAGAAAAAAAGGGTTAGAAAGTAAATGAAGACATAGAAAAGGTAAAAATCCAACCTGGACTAGTTGGAAAAAATGGAGGAAGAATGTAGTACCAAAAATATTCTGTCAGAAATGCAATCCCCAGTTTATATAGCACTATCTTTATTGAAAGGAAAAAAAATCTACCCTAAGATGTTCTGATGACATTGTGATGATTTCCAGAAACACAGCATGGTCTATAACTTGCAATTATTTCTTTAGCCAATGCCAGTGAAAGAAAAACCTCCCCATAAAAATGCTTCTTTTAAGATAGAAGTAAATCAGCTAATGCACCATCTTCATTTTGTAGGGTCTTACACACTGAATTATGTCCATTCTAGAAACATCATATGTTGAAGTCCTAATGCCGGACATCTCAGAATGTGATCATGCTCAGAGACAGGGTTTTTACAGAGATAATTAAGGTAAAACGAATCGAATATGGCCGGTGTCCCTAAATTGGGATACAGATACACACAGAAGGAAAATGATATGGAGAGAGGGAGAGAAGACAGCCATCTAGAAGCTGAGGCCAAGGGCCTGGACTAACCAGAGGCCTCCAACAAACTCAACCCTCGTAACACCTTCCTCTCTGACTTCCAGCCTCCAGAACTGTGAAGAAACACATTTCTGTTGTTCCAGACCCCCAGGTGTGCTACTTTGTTACGGCAGTCCTAGAAAATGAATACGCGTGACTATTTTTTTTAACTAAAAAAAATAAGAGATTAGAATTTAAAGGCAATGCAAAAAAAAAAAAAAAACAACAACAACAACCCTCCCCCTCTTATTTTCTTTTTAAGAAAATTTCCACTAATAGTTTCATATTCACACACACACCACGCACACACATACACTATAGCATATAGCAAAAAATAATAGGCAAGAAATTTATAGTAAATTTATGTTTGGTCTTCATCCCAGTTCCTGACACCTTTGGTATTTCTTAAGTGTAGAGAATGATAAAGTAGCTTTTGTTATGTTAATAAGTGACCTTTGGAAAGCCTAATCAAAGGGTGGGGGCTAGTTGCCAGGAGAACCAATAGGTGATGGGGGGGGCTGGAACTTTCATCCCCTCCTTCCCACCGCCCAGATCTCCAGGGAGGGGAGAGGAGCTAGAGATTGAATTCAGTCACCAGGGGCCAATGATTTAATCAGTAAGGCCTGTGTAGTGAAGCCGCCATAAAACATGAAAGGACTGGGTTCAGAGAGCTTCCAGCTTGGTGAGCCAGAGTGCGCCCAGGTACCTCTGTGCAGGGCCCCAAACTCATCAGAGACAGAAGCGCTTGTGCTCAGGACTTTTCCTCTGTATCTCTTCATTTGGCTTTTGATTCGTATCCTTCAATATCCTTTGTAATGAACTGGTAATCTAGTGGATCGCCTGGTTTCCTGAATCATGGGAGCTGCTCTAGAGGATTTCTCAAACCCAAGAAGGGGGCCGTGAGAAGCTCTGCTTTGTGGCCAGGCTGGCCGGAGGACAGGTAACACGCTAGGTCTGGGACTGACGTCTGAAGCCGGAACGGTCTTATGGGAGCGAGCCCTCAACCTTTGGGATCCGATGCTCTCTCCAGATGAATAGTGTCAGAACTGAGTTGAACTCTAGGACACCCAGCAGATATAGAAGAATCGCTTGCTGCGGAGAAAGAACCCACACATCAAAATTGGTGTCCCAGTCGGTCTAAATGTTATTGATGTATTTGACACACACTCCCAGGGATAGAAGAGTGATCCCTAAAGAGGTAAATTTGTTGCTTCTTTTCTAGGAAGAAAGTTAACTCGTGCTACAGCATGATAGCCATAGACAGACACATTGAGAGAACAAAAAGAAATAGGTGAGACAATACAACGAAGGAAGAACTTGAGGAGCCATGAGGAAAGGAAGAAATCACCTAGAAGCTGAAGGAACTTGAAATGCCGGGAATACGAAGATGGCATCCATCACTCTCATGAAGGGCCTTGGCCTCTCCATGGCATGGACTGAGGTAATTTTAGGGAATGGAAATATTCTGCAGTGTTTCTATGTCATTCCTATCTTGAGAAATTTTAATGGAACTATTACAGAGGTGATCATTAATCTTAATTTAGGTGCTAAGGTAACACGTTAGCATCGTAAAATCACAAGAATGCGAATGGGTTTAGTCATTAAAAAATTGTGGTTAAGGATAGAGAGTTGACAGATTGTCTGGGTTGAAATCCTAACTCCGTATCTTCCTAGCTGTGTGACCTTGACCAAATTATTTAGCCTCCCGGTGCCTCAGTTTCCTCATCTGCAAAATAAAGTGACAATATTACCTCATCCAAAGGGTTTTTGAGCTCAGATGAGTTAGTAAGACAGGAGGCTCTGAGAAAAGGACCCCGGAATACAGTAAGTACCATGCAAATGTTTATCATCATCATCACTCATGTGCATTGCAAAGAAATCTGTAACCGTTAGACAATCACAATGTGTGTCTGTTCTTTTGGGGATGTTAACCCCAGGTTTTTTAATGCCCAGAGTTCTTAAGGGGAGCAGATTGTGTGGGGAGAGGGGGCTTTTTATTAATTTCAAAGATGAAGGTGAAAGAAGAGTGCAACGGAAGGAAAGCTTCAGAAAGAAAGAAAGATCGGTAGAACGAAGTTAGCAAACAATCGAATGAATGACCAGGCATATATACCAGCCCACAGTCTGAAAGACCTCCTTTAGAAACACTTTCTTTTCTTCCTAATTAATTCTTCTTTGGAATTTTCAAATGAGAATCATTCATTATGAGCCTGGGTTTCAAAAAGGAAGAAACGAGTGCTCAATGCTCGTCTTTTTAGCCTACAATTCACTTTCCATTTGAAATGCTTTTTCCCCTGTCCTGCAATTACATTACAAATATCACAGAGATTTTACCCGTTTTAAGCAACAAGCCCAAGTATTGAGGCCTTTGTTCTTGGACAGGCCTGAGTGCTGCTTAAAACCCCGGGCTCAGCAGGAAGCAGGCATTGGTGTGCTGATGAGGGTCGGGTATCTGTGGGCAAGATTGGGCATCTGTTCGCTGTGGACCTTTCCAGACACACAGGCTAACGTAAACCACAAAGGACAACAAATGCCTCGTAGGAGTGCTGCGAAGTGTGGAAAGATACTGACAGAAAGGGAGCCTTGTCTTTAGGCTTTGTCTGCCAAGTGGGCTGGGGACTAGGGAAGATCCAGTCTTAGGAGAAACACTTCTTCGTTGTTCCCCAAAATTTTCATAATAACAACTAAAAATGGAGTTTTTCTATGTGCCAGGCAAACAGAAAATGAACTCATTAATGTGCATTATCTCATGTATGCCTCACAATAATGCCACAGGGTAAATAGTATTCCCACCATGGTTTGAAGGAATGTCTTAGGGAAGTTGAGTAATTTTCCAAAGTGATATAAATAGTAAGGGGCAGAGACAAGAGTTGAAACCAGGTCAGTCTGACCCCAGAGCCTGAGCTCTTCCCCATGGGGGGACCCTGCCCTTCCTCTACTGTGTCATCGCTGTAATTCCCCTGGACTTACCCTCCTCTACCCTGTGGCCAGTCTGTCCTAACTAACATTGAACCCCAACAGATGGCCATCAAAATGTCCGATGTAGAGGAATAACATGATTGGGGTTAGATGTCAGTTAGAATTCCTGAGCCTAGCTACCAAAGCATTCTGATTTCCCTCTCCAAAGCCATCTGATGAACGCTGCTTCCAAGCAGAGCCACTGCTGCTCTCTGTGGTGATCCGCCATCCTCCGCCTCTCTGCCTTGTCCTCACCTCGCTCTCTGCCTGAACTCTGCTTTGTCCTCTCCCCTTACTGAACGCCCTCCCACCACCCTGGCTGCATTTTATTGAGCCCTTACTCTGACTAATTTGATGTGACCCTCCTTCTACCCTGGGAGGTAGATACTATTAGCATTTCACGTTTATAAATGGGGAAATTCAGGCTCAGCCAAGCCAGGTCCCAAGTCCCACAGAGAGTAAGCCGACTGGAGAGGACTTGAACCCACTTGGCCAGTGACAGAATCTGAGTTCCCACCCGCTGTGCTACATAGCTGAGCAATGGCAGGACCAGCCTGTGGAGCCTCAGATACATGCAGACCACTATGCTCAGCATTCCCAGGCCTGTAGCAGGAAACAAGCATTAGCTCCTCCTTCCCACAGAGGCCTACCAAAATTACTCCACTCTTTCACTTTGGCTGTGCCTTTCCCCACAAGATGTGCCCTGCATGAGGCCATGCCGTTCTTCTGGTGTCCTTCATGAACCTAGTGCCATATCTGGGGCCCAGCAGGCACTTACTTGATGTGTCCTGAATCCATTCAATGGCTGTTTATTGGACTCCTGCAGAAATGATCTCAGCCCTGCCCACATGCTCCCTCCTACAATTGTCCTTATCCTTTTTTTGTCTCACACCCCCCCTTGGAGACACCGATAGAAGCCATGCATCCTTACAACAGAAAAATGCAACCACCAGTAAGATTTTACATGCTTCGGGGCACCTGGGTGGCTCAGTGGTTAAGCCTCTGCCTTCGGCTCAGGTCATGATCTCAGGGTCCTGGGATCGAGCCCCACATCAGGCTCACTGCTCAGCAGAGACCTGCTTCCCCCTCTCTCTGTGCTTACTTGTGATCTCTTTCTCTCTGTCATATAAATAAATAAAATCTTTAAAAAAAAAAAAAAGATTTTACATGCTTCTTTAGGTAGTTCGTGAATTCTGGGTTCAGACTCTAACTGATTTGAGTTACTTCCTTTTTTATAGAAACCCCACTTAAGCTGGCTTAGACAAAGGAATGGTTGTTTTTGGTTTTGTTTTGCCTAAAAAGTCCAACAAATGGTTACATTAGGGGAAAAAAAAAGTGTGGGCTTGGCTTCTGGAATAAATGGAATCAGAGACGCCAATGTTACTAGGATGCGCCTCTCTCTGCAGATCACGGTTAGTCACTCAAATTCACTTCGTCCACAAATTGGAGAGTAAGCTCGCTGGCAGGTCCCATGCCTCACATCTTACCAAGAGAGAGGTAGATGTTCTCTCTCTTAGTCACTAAAAAAAAAAAAAAAATCAAGGAAGTATTCTGATTGGCCAAACTTAAGTGACACGTCAGCTCCTAAACAGTTGGTCATTGGCAGGAGAAAAGCTCCACATAACAGTGTTCTCAGAATATGCACAAAGTAGAGAGTGTCCAGCTTTCTCCCCAGTAACCCCTGGCCACCTGCTTGTCCCTCAGAGTGCCCCCATCCTTGACACTCTCCCAGACAGTGCTCCAAGTCCCCGGTTCTTTGTTTTCCCACCTTCATTCCAGCACTGTCAGAATGTGCCCACTCTGTGCCCCTTCCCGACCCAGCTCTTTGTGTTGTAAGGGATTGGCTAACCGAGCCGGTGGATTGATCTCAGCCAGACTGTTCAGGGGAAAACACCAGACAAAACAGAAACCATTACAGGGCCCCCTTTCCATTCTAGATAAGCTGTTTTATCAGTGGCCAGCTCTAAGAATCACTTTAATCAACAGTGGTTCTCATAAAGGAAATTTCGCCTCATTTTATAATTCCTAGACTTAAATGCCACTGACTTTTAGAACTGGGACAGTCCCTTGAGATCATCTTGTCCGAATGGTGACAAGAATTGATGCATCATTTTTTTCCATTACCCAGCAGCCTGGGGTCAGGCCCTAAGCAAGAGCCTGTGGCCCCTAAGTCCTGCTCCAGTTACCTTCTTGCTTCACCATCATGCACCAAGGAAAAGATTTGGTTTGCCACAAGCCCGGGGAGTATACCAGTCGCCAAACACCTGTTGCTCCCTCACTTAGATGAGTGTTGATTTCTTTTTTAAAAAATATTTATTTATTTGAGAGAGAGAGAGAGAATGAGAGAGAGGAAGCATGAGAGGGGAGGGGGTTAGAGGGAGAAGCAGATTCCCCACTGAGCAAGGAGCCTGATGTAGGACTCCATCCTGGGACCATAACCTGAGCCGAAAGCAGTTGCTTAACCAACTGAGCCACCCAGGAGCCTGAGTGTTGATTTCATTACACACATAAAAGCAGGTAGAGTTAGTTGGGTTTTATGGAAGGCATGCACTCAGGTGTTTGGAGCCAGGCTTTCTGTGCTCACATGTACGTGCGTGGGTAGGTTAGTTAACATTACTGTGCCTCTGTGTCCTTGTCTAGAAAACGGGCCCTGCAGTTCTTCTAAAATGATAGCCTCACTTAGTGTTTGTTGCGTCTTGTGGTTTATGTCTCTGTAGTTATCAGCAGCTCATACCAGATAAATGCCCAAGAGTGGTACCCACAACCACACTGAGTTTTAGAAGAGTAAGTTAATTCATGAGAATCACTTATAACAGTGTCCAGTGCGATGTAAGCATTCCATAAATGTAACAACTATAATTAAACAGAAGTTGTCAGGAAAAGAAGGGAATATATTAAGGGCAAATCAACAAAATATAATTTTCTGGAAATCAAGTAATTCAGACACTTAATTAGCTAGACCTTTTTCTGCCACACCCTTTCAAAGGAACAGCATAAATTAAAAAAAAAAACTGTTACCAGGAATTTAGTTTAAAAATAGTATAAACGTAAGAGACTCCTAGACTCAGCCAGTCAGTAAGTAAGCAGGCTATCTGGGTCAGCCGTCCTATGCTATCAAAACTGACATTCAGAATAATGATCTATGTGTCCTTAAATCCTGAGTCCTCAAATTAATTATAATAATTGTGAACCTTTGAGAACTGCTTGCCAAGCAGGCATTGTGTTAAGTGCTTAACATACATTATATGCCATGTAAACACACACACACACACACACATACACACACACACACACACACATTTAATCTTCTTAACGACGTTGGGAGTGTAGGTTTATTCCAATTTTACAGTTAAAAGTGCATTGTACCGATAAGTAAGTTGTAGCTTGGAAAAGTAACTTTCCAAGTATATACAGCTGTTAAGTGTAGCTAAAATCTGGACACAGACTTGTGACTTCAGTTACCAAGCATAGAGTATGGTGATTCTTGCTCTATCTTTAACCAAAATACAACAAAGGTTTCTGCATAGCTCTTAATTAACTAGAAATGGCAGCAACTTAGAGAACTTCATCCTTGGTCTGAGAATCCACTTACAGAGTGTCTGTTTCCCAGTGTTTTTAATTATCCTTCCTGCTGCCATCAGCAAGGAACCCCAGGTATCGACTGTAGACCATGGATTTTTAAGTTTTTAAGCACAGGATTGCATTATTGTTTCTTCAATAGAACCAAACACAATGACTTCGTGTTGACAAAGAGTAAATGTTTATTGAACATGGTGACAGATGTTAACTAGACTAACTATAGTCATCATTTTGCAATAGATACAAATATTGAATCATTGTCATATTCCTGAAACTAATGTAACATTATAATCAATTATACCTCAATAAAAATACACAAACAAAAAAAATTTAACTATAATAGTGCATGACTAACTGAGGAAATACAAGTATTCCAAGGAAAAAAGAAAACAATGGTTAATGTTTTCTTAATACTTTCTAAGATCTTTCTCCAAAGAAGACATGCAGATGGCCAACAGACACAGGAAAAGATGCTCAAAATCGTTCATCATCTGGTAAATGCAAATCAAAACCACAATGGAATATCACCTTACTCCTGTCAGAATGGCTGAAATCAACAACACAAGAAACAGTTGTTGGTGAGGATGTGGTGATAGCAACCCTAGTGCACATTCAGTGGGAATGCAAACTGGTACAGCCACTGTGGAAAACAGTATGGAGACTCCTCAAAAAATCAAAAATAGAATAACCCTATCATCCAGTAATCACACTACTGGGTTTTGACCCAAAAAAATACTAATTCAAAAGGATACTGGTCCCCAGATATTTATTGTAGGATTATTTGCAGTAGCCAAATTATGGAAGCAACCCCTGTGTCCACTGACAGATGAATAAAGAAGATGTGGTTTTGTGTATACAATGGAATATTAGCCATAAAGAGAATGAAATCTTGCCATTTGCAACAATACGGAGAGTATGATGCTGGGCAAAATAAGTCAGTCAGAGAAAGACAAATACCATATGATCTCACTCATATGTGGAATTTAAGAAACAAAACAAACAAAAAAGAGATGAAAAACAGAATCTTAACTATGGAGAACATGCTGATGGTGACCAGGAGGGAGGTGGGGAGATGGGTGAAACAGGTGACGGGATGAAGGAGGGCACTTGTCGGGATGAGCACCGGGGTGTTGTTTGGAAGTGATGAACAACTATGTTGTACATTGTGTATTAATTATGCTGGAATTTAAAAAAAAAGAAGGAAAAAAAAAAGTCCCAAAGAAATGAATAGGTCAGATAAACAGATGAGAGGTAAATCAAAGCCATATAGCAGGGTTATGAGGAGGAGCAAGATTTCAGAGAGTAGGAGACCTAAATTTTGTCTGGTCCCAGGAATTCAGCTAGAGTTATTAAACCATTCTGAACACCTACAAGCTCAACAGGAGATCAAAGAAAAGAATAGCAGCAATTCTGTGAATGGAAAAGTGACCACTTTCTGGAAGGTAGGATGTGTGGAGAAGTGAATCTGAGGTGATCTATGGGAAGATAGACCACAGGTGGAGGGAGCCTCTGACAGCCAGCCCCCAGCAAGTGACAGAGCACTGGAGCATGAAATCAGAACTTTTAGAAGTCTACACCATGAGGGACTTTGCTCCAGTGGATAAGTGAAGGGTTGGAATCCTCGCTGGGACAGTGTGGTCTCAGGACCCTAAGGGGCACAGAAAGACCGGGGGTGACTGAGTGCAGCAGAGCTCCCAGGTGTTGGAGAGGGGAAGCCGGCTGCAAAGACAGAGCCAAGGACTGGGCTCTCACCTCAGGATTCTATGAACCATGATCCACAGCACAGTTGGGCCACCACAAGTGGAAGATCTGGGGAGGCTCCCCTTTCTTCCCAAGGAGGCCTGGCACGGGAGCATGCTGCAGGAATCTGCTGGGTTTGGAGACTCCAAATGGGACCGTGTGCCAGAGATAGAAACATTCAGTCACAGGCCGGGTGAGCATGGAATGTGGCTGGAGACCAGGGAGACGGGAGGGATTGACTGCTTTTCCCTGAGGGTGCACTGAGGAGCGGGCCCTGAGCCCTCAGCATCTCTAGGGCCAGAGATTGGGCGGCCGCCATTTTCATTCTCATCCTCTAAAGCTGTACAGAAAGCAAACAGGGAACAAAAGCTACCGAGAGCAAAACTGAGAAGATTCCTTAGCGTGGCCCCTAGCAAGGGTGATGCAATTTGCAATTCTGCCTCAGACAAAGACACTTGAGAATCACTGCAACAGGCCCCTCCCCCAGAAGATCAACGGGAATATCCAGCCAAGACCAAGTTCACTGATCAATGAGAACTGCAGAACTCCAGTGCTAGGGAAATGCAGCACATACAATCCATGGCTTTTTCCTCCATGATTCTTTAGTTTTTCAAAGTGAATTTTTTAAATTTTCTTTATTTATCTTTTTCTCTTTTTTAAAATTTTTCTTCTTTCCTTTTTCAACCAGCACCTTATCCATTCCTTTGTTTAAATCTTTTTTACTTTTCATTTTTAAAATCCTTCATTGTATTTAACCTTAGTGTGTGTGTGTGTGTGTGTGTGTGTGTGTGTGTGTGTATTTCTTTCTTTAAAATTCTGGGATACACTTTCTTCTAACAGAACAAAATATACCCTAAATATAGCTCATGGCTTTGCCAAGCCTTCCGCCTGATCACAGTCTATTCTTCATTTTTAAAATTTTTTTTCTTTCTATTTCAACCAACTTCTTATCAATTCCTTTTTTAAAATCCTGTTTAATTTTCATCTTTATAGTAATATTCCATTCCTTCATCGTATTTGCCCTTATTTTTGTAAATATATAAGTTTTTCTTTTTTTTAAATTTTGGGGGGCAGTTTCTTCTAAAAGACCAAAATACACCCAGAATCTAGTGTGTTGCTCTGTTCTATTCAACAGCCTGATCATATTCTTTTTTTTTCTTTCTTTTCTCCCAGGTTTTGGATCTCTCTTCTGATTTGCTATTTTTTTTTTGTAATTGTTATTACAAAATAAAATATATTTTGTATATTTTTCTGGGGACATTGTTACTCTTTTAGCATTTTGTTCTCTCATTCATCTTCGTCTCTGGGCAAAATGATAAAATGGAAATATTCTCCTCAAAAAAAAAAGAACAAGAGGGAGTACCAAGAGGCAGTGCCAAGGACCTAATCAATACACATATTAGTAAAATGTCGGAACTAGAGTTCAGAATGATGATTATAAAGATACTAGCTGGGCTTAAAAAAAGCATAGAAGATTCTAGAGAATTCCTTTCTGGAGAATTAAAAGAACTAAAAGCTAACCAGGTTGAAATAAAAAAGGCTATTAATGAGGTACAATCAAAAATGGAGGCTCTGACTGCCAAGATAAATGAGGCAGAAGAGAGAATTAGTGATATAGAAGAACAAATGATATAGAATAAAGAAGCTGAGAAGAAGATAGATAAACAACTACTGGATCACAAGGGGAAAATACAAGATATAAGTGATACCTTAAGATGAAACAATATTAGAATAATTGGGATTCCAGAAGAAGAAGAAAGAGAGGGGGGGGCAGAAGGTATTTTGGAGCAAATTAGAGTGGAGTGCTTCCCTAATCTAGGGAAGGAAACAGGCATCAAAATCCATGAGGCAAGAGAACCCCCCTCAGAATCAATAAAAATAGGTCAACACCCCAGCATCTAATAGTGAGACTTACAACTCTCAGAGACAAACAGAAAATCCTGAAAGCAGCTCAGGACAAGAGGTCTATAACCTATTATGGTAGAAACATTAGATAGGCAGCAGACCTATCCATGGAGACCTGGCAGGCCAAAAAGTACTAACATGATATATTCAGAGCACTAAATGGAAAAATATGTAGCCAAGAATACTATATCCCTCCAGGCTGTCATTGAAAATAGGAGAAGTAAAAAGCTTCCAGGACAAACAAAAATGAAAAGAATTTGCAAACACCAAACAACCCTACAGGAAATATGGAAAGGGGTCCTCTAAGCAAAGACAGAGTCTAAAAGTAACATAGACCAGAGGAATAGAGACAATATACAGTAACAGTCACCTTACGGGCAATACAATGACAGAAATTCATATCTTTCAATAGTTATCTTGAATGTAAATGGGCTAAATGCCCTAACGAAAAGACACAGAATATCAGAATGAATAAAAAAACAAGACCCATTGGTATGCTGTCAGCAAGAGACTCATTTTAGACCCAAAGATACATCCAGCTTTAAAGTGAGGAGGTGGAAAACAATTTACCACGCTAATGGACATCAAAAGAAAGCTGGGGTGACCATCCTTCTATCAGATAAATTAGATTTTAAGCCAAAGACTATACTAAGAGATGAGGAGGGACATTATATCATACTTAAAAGGACTGTCCAACAAGAAGATCTAATAATTTAAAATATCTGTGCCCCTAACATGGGAGCAGCCAAATATATAGGGCAATCAATTACAAAATCAAAGAAATGCACTGACAATAATACAATAATAGTACAGGACATTAACACCCCCCTCACTGAAATGGACAAATCATCTGAGCAAAAGATCAACAAGGAAATAAAGGCTTTAAGTGACACATTGAACCAGATGGACTTCACAGATATATTCAGAATATTCCATCCCAAAGCAACAGAATACACATTCTTCTCTAGTGCACATGGAACATTCTCCAGAATAGATCACATCCTGGATTACAAATCAGGTCCCAAAAGGTTCCAGAAGATTGGGATCATTTCCTGCATATTTTCAGACCATAGTGCTTTGAAACTAGAACTCAATCATAAGAGGAAAATTGGAAAGAACTCAAATACATGGAGGCTAAAGAGGATCCCACTGAAGAATGAATGGGTTAACCAAAAAATTAAAGAAGAATTAAAAAAATTCATGGCAATAAATGAAAATGAAACACAACTGTTCAAAATCTTTGGGATGCAGCAAAAGTGGTCCTAAGAGGAAAATATATAGCAATACAAGCCTTTCTCAAGAAACAAGAAAGGTCTCAGATACACAACCTAACCCTACACTTAGAGACTTAGAGCTGGAGAAAGAAAAGCAAAAAAGCCTAAACCCAGTGTGATAAGAGAAATAATACAGATCAGAGCAGAAATGAATGAAAAAGAACAGTAGAACAAATTTGTTCTACCAAAAGAACAGTAGAACAAATCAACGAAACTAGGAGCTGGTTCTTTGAAAGAATTAATAAGATTGATAAACCCTTGGCCAGACTTATCAAAAAAAGAGAAAGGACCCAAATTAAAATTATGAATGAAAGAGGAGAAATCACAACCAACACCAAAGAAATACAAACAATTATAAGAATATATTATGAGCAACTATATGCCAGCAAATTAGACAATCTGGAATAAATGGATGCATTCCTAGAGACATATAAATTACCAAAACTGAACCAGGAAGAAATAGAAAACCTGAACAGACCTATAACCAGTAAGGAAATTGAAGTAGTAATAAAAAATCTCCCAAAAAAGAAGAGCCCAGGGCCAGATGCTTCCCAGGGGAATTCTATCAAACATTTAAATAATTAATATCTATTCTCCTGAAACTGTTCAAAAAAAAAAATAGAAATGGAAGTAAAACTTCCAAACTCATTTTATGAGGCGAGCATTTCCTTGATCCCAAAACGCGACAAAGACCCCATCAAAAAGAATTACAGACCAATATCCTTGATGAACACAGATGCAAAAATTCTCACCAAAATACTAGCCAATAGGATCCAACAGTACATTAAATGGATTATTCACCACGACCAAGTGGGATTTATTCCTGGGCTGCAAGGTTGGTTCAATATCCACAAATTAATCAATGTGGTGCAATACATTAATAAAAGAAAGAACCAAATAAATAAATAAAAGAACAAAAACCATATGATACTCTCAATTGATGCTGAAAAAGCATTTGACAAAGTACAGCATCCTTTCCTGATCAAAATTCTTCACAGTGTATGCATAGAGGGTACATACCTCAATATCATCAAAGCCATCTATGAAAAACTCAGAGCAAATATTCTCAATGGGGAAAAACTGAGAGCTTTTCCCTTAAGGTCAGGAACACGGCAGCGTTGTCCACTATCACCACTGCTATTCAACATAGTACTAGAAGGCCTAGCCTCAGCAATCAGACGACAAAAAGGAGTAAAAGACATCTGAATCAGCAAACAAGTCTAACTCTCACTCTTTGTAGATGATATGATAGTTTATGTGGAAAACCCAAAGGACTCCACTCCAAAACTGCTAGAACTCATACAGGAATTCAGTAAAGTGTCAGGATTTAAAATCAATGTACAGAAATCAGGTGTATTTCTATACACCAACTAGAGGACAAAAGAAAGAGAAAATAAGGAGTCGATTCTGTTTACAATTGCACCCAAAACTATAAGATATCTAGGAGTAAATCTAACCAAAAAGGCAAAGAATCTGTACTCAGAAAACTATAGAATACTCATGAAAGAAATTGAGGAAGACACAAAGAAATGGAAAAAAAGGTTCCATGCTCATGGATTGGAGAACAAATATTGTGAAAATGTCTATGTTACGTAGAACAATCTACACATTTAATGCAATCCCTATCAAAATACCATCAACTTTTTTCAAAGAAGTGTAACAAATAATTCTAAAATTTATATGAAACCAGAAAAGGCCCAGAATAGCCAGAGCAATATTGAAAAGAAAACCAAAGTTGGCAGCATCACAATTCCAGACTTCAAGCTCTATTACAAAGCTATAATTATTAAGACAGTGTGGTACTGGTACAAAAACAGACACATAGATCAATGGAACAGAATAGAGAGCCCAGAAATGGATCCTCAACTCTATGGTCAACTAATTTTCGACAAAGCACTAAAGAATGTCCAATGGAAAAAAGACAGTCTCTTCAACAAATGGTGTTGGGAAAATTGAATAGCCACATGCATAAGAATGAAACAGTACCATTTCCTTACACCACACACAAAAATAGACTCCAAATGGATAAAGACTTCAATGTGAGACAGGAATCCAACAAAATTCTTGAGAACACTGGCAACAACCTCTGAGACCTCAACCACAGCAACTTTTTCCTAGAAATAGCACCGAAGGCAAGGGTATCAAGGGCAAAAATGAACTATTAGGACTTCATCAAGAGCAGAAGCTTTTGTACAGCAAAGGAAATAGTTAACAAAACCAAAAGACAGCAGACAGAATGGGAGATTTCCCATTCATTTCAAATATCAAATTTCCCATATATTTGCAAATATCTTTTGTAAATGACATTTCAGATAAAGGGCTAATATCCAAAATCTATAAAGAACTTATCAGACTCAACACGCAAAGAACAAATAATATGATCAAGAAATAGGCAGATGATATGAACAGACATTTCTGCAAAGAGGACATCCAAATGGCCAACAGACACATGAAAAAGTGCTCTACATCACTCAGCATCAGAGAAATACAAATCAAAACCACAGTGAGATACCACCTCACACCAGTCAGAATGGCTAAAATTAGCAAGTCAGGAAACGACCGATGTTGGCGAGGATGCGGAGAAAGGGGAACCCTCCTACACTGTTGGTGGGAATGCAAGCTGGCACAGCCACTCTGGAAAACACTATGGAGGTTCCTCAAAAACTTGAAAATAGAGCTACCCTACGACTCAACAATCGCACTACTGGGTATTTACCCTAAAGATACAAATGTGGTGATCTGAAGGGGCACATGTTTATAGCAGCAATGTCCACAATAGCCAAACTATGGAAAGAACCTAGATGTCCATCAACAGATCAATGGATAAAGAAGATGTGATGTATATATATATATATATATATAATGGGATACTATGCAGCCATCAAAAAATCTGAATTCTTGCCATTTGCATCAACGTGGATGGAACTAGAGGGTATTAAGCTAAGCAAAATAAGTCAATCAGAGAAAGATAATTAACTTATGATATCTCTGATATGAGGAATATGAGAAGCAGGGGAGGGGGTCATGGGGGAAGAGCGGGAAAAGTGAAACAAGATGGGAACAGGGAGGGAGACAAATCATAAGAGACTCTTAATCTCAGGAAACAAACTGAGGGTTGCTGGAGGGGAGTGGGGTGGAAAGGATGGGGTGGCTGGGTTGTGGACATTGGGGAGAGTATGTGCTATGTTAAGTGCTTTGAAATGTGTAAGCCTGGTGATTCTCAGACATGTACCCTGGGATAAATAATACATTATATGTTAATAAAAAAAGAAAGAAAAAGAAAACATGTTGTATATGCACAATGGAGTATTATTCAGCTATAAAAATAATACATTATATGTTAATAAAAAATAATAACTAAAAAATGAAGCACTTAAGCACAGTGCTTGACAAATAGTAAAATTCTCAATAAATAGCAAAAAAAAAAAAGTGCACATTAACTGTGTAGACCGGTTCTTCAAAGGACCTACATTCTAAGCAGCATGACAGTTTATTGAATAAAGCATAGGCCTATCATAAAAAACATAATTTAAAAAATCTTTTAAAGGCAAGAAAAAATTAAGTATTTCCTTAGAGGCAGGGGTGTTTCGTTCTATTAAACTTCAAATTTTCCTACCAAATTCTCAAAAAAAAATAAAAGCCCCGAAAAACAAAACAAAACAAAAAACTTCATAAAATCCTTCAACTAAAAATTCAGCAAAGCAAAAAAAGTGTTTATTGAACAAACAAATGGGTAAATAAATATGTGTATCAGCCTCTCCATCAGGGAACTGTATTTGAAAGAAAAAACATGTTCTGTCTGGAAAGACAGATTATAAATGCAAGCAGCATAAACTCCAGTGCTTACTAGCTGTGTGATCTTAAAGCAAGTTACATTAACTCTGATTTGGAAGTGGAGGGATTGCTTATCATTTTATTCCCAAGAATGGAAGAATTACATGTGCTGAAAAATTCTAAATTGCCTAATACATAGTGGCAGCTCAAAAATGTATTTCATTTTCCCTCCTTCCTTATTTTTGTCATTTCCACCATCAGCTGTTTATAGTCTCTAAGTCCTTAGACTTATACCATTGATAAATAAAATCCAGCCTGTTCAAAGCCCTTTGCAATTTGCAAAGGGTATCACATTACGTTTTCTGAACATCACAGTAACCCTGACACATAAGAGAACACAAAAAGCTGATTCCATCTCAAGTGACAAAATACAAAACCTGTTCTTGTTCTTGTTTGTAAAGTGAGTAAATCGTAGTGCCAAGACTCAAATCTGGATCTACTGGCATTCATCCTGGGCTCTTCTCAATACTTCAAATGGCTTTCAGAGAAAGTGAGACGAATCTTACATCTTTCAAACGAACTAATATGTATGTTCAGAATGCAGAATTATGTGAGATCCTAATAATCATAAAATCATATGTCTTCTTCAGGTTTAACCTATAATCCCGTTCCTTAGAGAAATAACTTCATTTGGTTCAGATAACTGAGTACGGAAGTTTTTTACAAGGCATCGCTCTAACTGTGAACACTTGATAATGGCAGGACCACAGCTTATAGGAATAGCCCTAAATAAAATGTAGAGTTCATCAACTCTAGGTGCAGCCTCCAGCTTTTGTTCTGTGGAGTAAACAGATAAGATATATACAATAAACCAGGACTGCTCCTTTTTTAGAGGCGGGGAGCACAGCAGAGGGAGAGAGAGAGAGCCTGATGCGGGGCTTGATTTTATGATCCTGAGATCATGACCTGAGTCAAAATAAAGGATTGGATGCCTGACTAACTGAGCCACCTGGGCACCCTAGGACTGCTTTTAAGAAAAGTCTAGTTTTGATATGCTCTTCAAAAGAATTCTACTTTTCTTTCTGATCTTTGATATTATAAGAAAAAAATGGGGGGAGGACTATAAGCTAAAGTTTATTTTAAACTGAAAGGTTATTTTTATGCGCTTTTTCAAAGTGCAAAATATTTTTGTGCAATTATTAAATTATTCACCACTGTGCATCTTTCTGGAGTGCCATTATACCACCAAATCCATGTCTCTGTGCTGAAAGAAAAACAAGTGAATTCTGAGTCACTTCAGGAAACCAAACATTAATAACAGCATACCACCATTATTTGACACCTATTAAACATGAAGAGATGCTTTGGAGTGTCTTTTATTTAGTGAGACTTTCAAAGAATGCCGTGTTATACTAATCTCGGGATCTAAATCTAAAGGGGACAGAAACTGGGAAAGAATGACAAGGCTTAAGGACAGAGAAGGCAGTGTTGGCCGCCATCTTCTTGGCTCTGGTATCCATTGTGCGGACCCTCCACATTCATGGAGTGCTTCTCTTTCAACTTTATTCATCTGAAGAGGAAGTCCCTCTTAGGATGAGACATGGAGGCATGGAATACTAGGGATCTGACTGTGGCTGGGAGCACCAGTTAGTTGCCTGAGGGACCGGCTCAGGGAGAAAGTCAGTTCAACTCTCCCACATTCTTCTTAGGAATTCACATGGAGAAAGCCCTGTGACCTACCTAGCCCAAATCAGCTTTTCCTCTCCCCTTCAGAAGCCCAGGGCATCCCCATGGTCCTTCTCTTGTCAGTTCAAAACAATTGTTATGGGGTTGCAAGTGTTCAGGCAAATGTCAGTAGGCATAAAAGCTGAGAGGTGACTTATTAATTTTTGCCACTGGTTCCTAGCGTGAGTAGAATTATGGCAACTTTGTGTATCAGAAAAGTTATTTTTTCAAATAAATGGAGTCAGACCTCCCTCACTCATCTCTCTGCAGGCCACAGGACCCTGGAGCTGCTGTGCTGAGACTTTGCTGGCAATGGTTGCTCAGTGCTGAGAGCTTACCTAAAGTGATTAACACAGGCTGCAAAGTCATCTGCCCAAGCCGATGAGCAGGAAAATGGAAGCTGATGGAGGGAGTTCACAGTCATATTTCCAGACAAATTATACCAGATCTCATTCATTAGGGCATGAATCCACAACCACCAGCTGAGATTTATATCAACCTCATTTAGCCTCAAACCTAGCTCCTGGGAATTATAAAGCTAATAGAAAAGATAATGCTGTGGGTACAGTGCAACATGCTCGAATTGTATGCAGAACGAGTCGTCACCCAAGGGCTGTGAGTAGACACTTCTTCTGACCTCAGACATCACTCTAACTAAGCCAGGTGCCATCATGCCTGAAATTCCTTGCTTTGGGGCTGATTTCTCTAGTTTAGACATTGTGTCCACAAACACCATTCTCTTTTCCAATGCAAGAGCCCCCGGAAGTGGAGAGCATGAAGTCAGTAAGACACCACTGTGAAAGAATATAAGAAACCATTCTGTCTGTTGATAGAGGAACTAGACCAAGCCTCAGAACAAGACACAGTGGAGATGAGAGGACCTAAGAGAGATCAAGAGGAGGAACACAAAAGTTTGGCTGATGTTGACAAGACACTTCAGAGGACGCCCATTTTTCTAACTCTTGACAGAATCCAAAAGGTGAGGTAAGCAATAAATAGTAAAGATATTTATATACAAATAACAAGGTATTTAGCTAAAAATACCAAGAAACATGGTGGCATTTACAGATAATGTATTACATCAATATTTGAAATGCTCTTCCCTGTGGCATTTTTGTGGCAGAAGAAATACATACTTTTCCCATATAGATGGTGGCAACTTTAAAAATGAAACTGTCGGTTATTTTACCAGCAAAAACAAGCTTATTCAGGAATAACAGAGAATTACAATTTGGGACATGGAAGCCGTGATAAAACCGTAGGCTAGTCTGGAGAACAGAGGAGAGGAGTGCTATTTTATGGTGAAAAGGGGAGTCGGATGGGGCTGTTAGAAACAAGAGGTCAATTGGAGGAAGCTGGGAGTTTGAAATGTAGTGTCTTTTCATTGGCTGAGCTGTGCAGTCTCTCAGGGGCTGGGCTAGTCCCGCAAGAAGAAACTCTTTCTTCCTTCCGCTGGGGCAGTGAAGTATGGGCTTCTTCCTGCGGGAATGCAAGGGAGGGCGAGGTCTTCTCTTCCTGTTGGGGTCTGCCATTGATGGTGAGTGGTAGGTTCATGAGAGCTCCCCCTGCTGGCCTCCAAACTCCACTTTTTTTCCCCCAAAATAGGTTTATTTTATTTTTTCAGTGTTCCAGGATTCATTGTTCACGCATCACACCCAGTGCTCCATGCAATACGTGCCCCCCTCAATACCCACCACCAGGCTCGCCCAACCCCCCACCTTCTCCCCTCCAAAACACTCCACTTTAATGAGGTTTCCTTTTCCACTCCACAGAGATGCTGTTGCAGCACTCCTTTTGGAACCCTATTTTTGTGAACAAAAAATCATGGCCTTGTTGCAAATCCTCAAATTTTGCCTTCTGTAAAAAAGTTCTAATCCTACTTTATAATTCCACTTAAAAGCATTGGAAAAAATGTCTGATGGTCTCCCATAAACCTCTCTGGAATCATCCGCGCCCATTTGTTCTTGTTTTTTTGGCTTTTGTTGGTAGCGCTTCAGTGCCTGCCATGCTGTAGCTGTGTATGGCTCATGTCGCCCCACCCCACCACTCAGACTTCCCCACCTCGAAGATGTGGCTGCCATCCTTGCCACGTTCAGGGATGGCTCCAGGTGTGCTTCCCAAGCAGCCTGTCTGAGGGAAGCCAAGGCTGAGCCATTAGCACGGGATCTGTGTCAGCCTCTTTGTCATCAATTTATCAGTTGAGAGAGATCAAACTGTTCAGCTGCCTCTTTAGTCTTGAACATCGAGCATCTGGTATTTGATTGTGTATTGCCGTGGAAGAACACAATAATCCTCAAACATTTTGATCACAAGTACTTTTGTGTGTGAAGAAACATGCCTCCCTGCTGCTAAATGTCTTCTTAGCTTTGATAAAAAGGTGTGGAAGACATCACGCAGCACCTCAAATTGCCAAGGAACGCAAAGACTCGTAGACTCCTTTGGAGTTCGGGGAAGCCGGCAAGAGCATTTCATTCCATTCCCAATCTAAGTTACCTCTATAAATTTATAAGTGAAGAAGCTGGTGCCTTCACTGGAGGGAAAGTGAGTGTCCCTGGTCACTTTCTTAGTTAGCAAAGGGTGGCGACAGGGCCAGAATCAAAATCGGATGCTAGTTGGTGGGAGGACCGGAGTGGCCTTATCTCTGGCTCCAGCAGAGGCAGAGCCATGAAAGCCCCCACAGGCCGTGTGAAGGTGTGAGACAGAGCAGAGTGAGGGGAGATGAGGACTGATTTCTGTTTGAGGGCACCACCGTGTGGTCCGACTCCAACATTCCCATGGACTGGGGAGTTGGCCTTTGAGATGGGCATCCTGCGTAACTCTTACTTTATTGTTTAAATCAGCCCTGGCCAGTTCTGAAATAGTAAGAAACAAAGGGAGATGAGAATTTTGAAAATGATTCAAGCAGGAGAAGCAATGCTAGTTAAAAATAAAGTGGGGAAGCTTAAGAAGGATGACACAGTAACTGACTTGTTGACTAGTTTTTTTTCCAAAGACCCAGCCCTAATTTAGGGGGGCATCTCCTCCAACCTATGCCAGGGACATCATCTCCTAGTGCAAACTGAGGGGTGCAGCTGCCGGCGTCCTGTTTAAGAATCTCACCCCCCAGGAGTCCGCCACAGAAACTCTCAACCGCAGAGCATTCTCGCCTCCTCTAAAAGCACGTGTCCCAGACTTGGCGTGGTTGGACTGCATAATCTGTCCACCCATGAGTGGCTTACTCTCACCAATGAAAGCTCTGAGGGAACCGAATGGGGGGAAAGTAAGATGTGGTGATATTGAGTATACAAGATGAGGAGAAAGAAAATAAATACAGTACATTAATCACACATTAGGTGCCAGCCACCATGCGAAGGGCTTCACAGACAGTATTGTCTTTAACCTGACGATAACCCTGTGAAGTGGTATTGTATTATTTTCTTTTTTTTCTTTTATTTATTTTTTATTAACATATAATGTGTTATTTGTCCCAGGGTACATGTCTGTGAATCGTCAGGCTTACACATCTCACAGCACTCACCGTAGCAAATACCCTCCCCAGTGTCCACAACCCAGCCACCCTATCCCTACACCCCCCCCCCCCCCCC
>CM053613.1:85206769-85227170 GCA_028646535.1 Procyon lotor | reverse complement strand
TGCCAGTACCACACTGTCTTAATTATTATAGCTTTGTAATAGAGCTTGAAGTCTGGAATTGTGATGCCTCTGACTTTGGTTTTCTTTTCAACATTCCTCTGGCTATTCGTGGTCTTTTCTGGTTCCATACAAATTTTAGGATTATTTGTTCCATTTCTTTGAAACAAATTGATGGTATTTTGATAGGGATTGCATTAAATGTGTAGATAGCTTTAGGTAGAATAGACATTTTCACTATATTTGTTCCTCCAATCCATGAGCATGGAACGTTTTTCCATTTCTTTGTGTCTTCCTCAATTTCTTTCAAGAACATTTTGTAGTTTTCTGAGTACAGATTCTTTGCCTCTTTGGTTAAGTTTATTCCTAGGTATCTTATGGTTTTGGGTGCAATGGTAAATGAGATCAACTCCTTAATTTCTCTTTCTTCTATTTTGCTGTTGGTGTATAGAAATGCAAGTGATTTCTGTGCATTGATTTTATACCCTGATACTTTAATGAATTCCTGGATGAGTTCTAGCAGTTTTGGAGTGGAGTCTTTTGGGTTTTCCACATCAAGTATCATATCATCTGCAAAGAGTGACAGTTGGACTTCCTCTTTGCCAGTTCAGATGCCTTTGATTTCTTTTTGTTGTCTGATTGCTGAGACTAGGACTTCTAGTACTGTGTTGAATAGCAGTGGAGATAATGGACATCCCTGCCATGTTTCTGACCTTAGCAGAAAAGCTCTCAGGTTTTTGGGATGGAATGTTCTGAATATATCTGTGATATCTATCTGGTCCAGTGTGTCATTTAGAACCTTTATTTCCTTGTTGATATTTTGCTTAGATGATCTGTCCATTTTGGAAAGGGGGGTATTAAAGTCCCCTACTATTATTATATTATTGTTGATGTGTTTCTTTGACTTTGTTATTAATTGGTTTATATAATTGGCTGCTCCCATGTTAGGGGCATAGATATTTACAATTGTTAGATCTTCTTGTTGGACAGTCCCTTTAAGTATGATATAGTGTCTTTCCTCATATCTTTTTATGGTCTTTGGCTTAAAATCTAATTTAGCTGATCTAAGGATTGCCACCCCAGCTTTCTTTTGATGTCCATTAGCATGATAAATAATTTTCCACCCCCTCACTTTAAATCTGGATGTGTCTTGGATCTAAAATGAGTTTCTTGTAGACAGCATATTGATGGGTCTTGTTTTTTTATCCATTCTGATACTCTGTGTCTTTTGATTGGGGCATTTAGCCCATTTACATTCAGGGTAACTGTTGACAGATATGAATTTAGTGCCATTTTATTGCCTGTAAGATGACTGTTAACTGTATATTGTCCCTGTTCCTTTCTGGTCTATGTTCCTTTTAGGCACTCTCTTTGCTTAGAGGACCCCTTTTAATATTTCCTGTAGGGCTGGTTTGGTGTTTGGAAATTCTTTCAGTTTTTGTTTGTCCTGGAAGCTTTTTATCTCTCCCTCTATTTTCAGCGACAGCCTAGCTGGATATAGTATTCTTGGCTGCATATTTTTCTCATTTAGTGCTCTGAATATATCATGCTAGTCCTTTCTGGCCTGCCAGGTCTCTGTGGATAGGCCTGCTGCCAATCTACCATTTCTGCCTTTGTATGTTACAGACTTCTTGTCCTGAGCTGCTTTCAGGATTTTCTCTTTGTCACTAAGACCTGTAAGTTTTATTATTAGGTGACAGTGTGTGGACCTATTTTTATTGATTTTGAAGGCAGTTCTCTGTGCCTCCTGGATTTTGATGCTTGTTCCCCTCGCCAAATTAGGGAAGTTCTCTACAGTAATTTTCTCCAATATACCTTCTGCCCCTGTCTCTCATTCTTCTTCTTCTGGGATCCCAATTATTCTAATATTGTTGCGTCTTATGGTATCACTTATCTCTCAAATCCTCCCCTCGTGTTCCAGTAGTTGTTTGTGTCTCTTTTTCTCAGCTTCTTTATTCTCCATCATTTGGCCTTCTATATCGCTAATTTTTTATTCTGCCTCATTTATCCTAGCAGTGAGAGCCTCCATTTTTTATTGTACCTCATAAATAGCTTTTTTTTAATTTCAACTTGGTTAAATTTTAGTTCTTTTATTTCTCCAGAAAGGGATTCTCTAATATCTTCCATGCTTTTTTCAAGCCCAGCTAGCATCTTGATAACTGTCATTTTGAACTCTATTTCTGACATATTACTAATGTCCGACAGCTAGGTCTCTAGCCTCTGGTATTTTCTCTTGTTCTTTTTTTTTTGTGGTGAGTTTTTCCACCTTTTTGTTTTATCGAGATAAGAATAGATGAGTGAGAGAGAAAAATACTCTGGAGTTCCACAGTTTTCACTGATTGATTAACTAGGTCTTGGCTGGATAGTCTCGCTGATCTTCTGGGGGTGGGGTCATTGCCATGATTCTCAAATGTCTTTGCCTGAGGTGGAATTGCACTGCCCTTGCCAGGGGATGGGCCAAGCACTTTGCTCAGGTTCACTCTCAGGAGTCTTTGTTCCCTGAGCACTTTCTGTACTGCCCTGGAGGCCAGGAATGAAAATGGCGGCCTCCCAGTCTCTGGCCCAGAGGAGCCAAGCCCTTGGGGACCCACTCCTCAGCACGCCCAGAGGAAAGCAGTCAATCACTCCCATCTCCCTTGTCTGTGACCCGCACTTTGTGCTCAGCTAGCCTGTGGTGGAGCACCTCTGTGGTGCACACAGCCCCGTCTGGATTCTCCAAACCCAGCAGATTCCTGCTGCGTGCTTCTGCACCATTCTTCCCAGAGGAGGAGGGAAGGGGTCTCTCTGGATCTGCTCTTGTGGGGGTCCCTTCTTGAAGAGCAGTGGCCCAATTGTGCCTCAGATCAGTGTAAGGTAAGCCTGAGCTGATAGTGCACTGCACAGCTCCTTCTCTGCTGCCGGCTTCTCCACCCCAATACCTGAGAGATCTGCCTCACTCGGACACCCCCGGTCTCTCTGTGAAGACCCCACGGGTCCTGAAACCACACTGTTCCCGTGAGGGCTAAACCCCCCACTTAGCCTCTGGAGTGATGTCCCCCAGTAAAGCAGACTAAAAGTTCCAATTTTTGTGCTCCACAGCTCTGTGGCTTCCGGGAGCTGGCCCCTCCCCCTGGGGTCTCTCTCCCTGTCACTTTGGATTCACTTTTTCCACACGTCCTACCTTTCAGAAGGTGGTCAATTTTCTGCTCCTGGAATTGTTGTTCTTCCTCTCTTCTCTTTCCTGGTGAGTTTGCAGGCTTTTAGAGTGTTTGATAACTATCTAGCTGAACTTCTGAGATCCAACACTGTCTCAGCCTCCTACACCTCCACCATCTTGCCCCGAATTGTATTTTCTGAGGAAAATGAGACTCATGGAGGTCCATTAATTGCACAAATTCACAGAGCTAATGAACAAGAGAGTCACAGAGATAGTTAACCGTTCATTAACATTTGTGCTTCCCAATGTAAAAAGGTAGAACTGCCCTGGAAATCCATATGCCAGTTCCTCAAAAATTTAAAAATAGAATTACCATATAATGCTGCAATTCTCCCTCTGGGTATATACCCGAAAGAGTTGAAAGTAAGTACCCCAAGAGATATTTGTGTATCTGTGTTCCTAGTACCATTAATAACAACAGCCAAAAGATGAAAGTAACCTAAGTGTCCGTGGTCAGATGAGTGGATGAATAAAATGTGGTGCATCCATACGATGGAATATTCTTCAGCCTTAGAAAGGAATGAAAGTCTGACACATAACACAACACAGATGAACATTTACATGGTAAATAAAATAAGCCAGATACAAAAGGAAAATACCACATGATTTCACTTGTATGGTGCCTAAACTGGTCAAATTCATAGACACAGAAAGCAAAATGGTGGTCACCAGAGTCTGTGTGGGGGAGCAGAGAATGGGGAATTGTTTAATGGGAGCAGAGTTTCAGTTTTAGAAGATGAAAAGGTTCTGAACATCGGTGGCAGGGTTGGTTGCTTAATGCCACTGAACTCTACAGTGAAAACTGGTTAAAGTGGTGACTCTTATAATATGTATATTTTACTACAATAAAAAAAATCATGTTCCCCCTTAAATATTACAGCATTCTTACTTGGGGAATGGGTGCCCAGCCAGTAACTACCTTCCCTAGCTTTCCTTGCATCCTGGTGGGCCGTATGAATAGTTCTCACCAATGGAATATGTGTGGAAGGAATGTACATTGCTTCTGGACTAAGGCAGTTAAGAAGCAGATGTGCCTTCTCCACTCTTTCTTTCACAATCTGCTGGCTATACCCCGATAAAGCTGGCTATACCTGGAGAAAGAAGGGAGGAGCCATATAGTGGGAGGGTCCTAGCTATGGGAAACACCATATGGTAGAGAATTGCATGGGACATAGGAGAGTGAGAAATATAATTTTAAGTTACTAGAATTTTGTAATTTATTATTACAGTGGCTAGCATTTCTCTAAATGATACATAGAGGGATTTGGTAATGGAAGGTAGACCGAAAAAGCTGGAACACCTCTAATGTAGACAAGGCCAAGAAACACAGCCACAAGAGGCCTAGAATTAGTGTGAGCACTGGCAACCAGTAGACACAGGGATAGTCAGGGAGATTGGATTATAAACTGGAGTAAGGGGCAGTCTAACCCATTTTGATATGAAAGACTTTGTCCAATAAAGGTGGGACCAAAATACAAATTGGTAAGGACTTATGACTTAGGGGAATGTTAAGAATTAGCCTCTGAATTACCAGAAAGTAAGTGATGGTGACCCCACCTTGGAGATCAATCTCTAAAAATGAATTTTATAATCATCAATGCTACCATAAAAGCAGACCAGCAACCTTGTCTTGACTGCAATTTTCACTTAGTTATATAGAATTTTAGCTTATATTATAAAGTGCCTCCTGACTCAGAATAACTGCCATGAATTAGGCCATGGGGAGTTTGGGAACACAAAAGAACGGGTCAACACTGAATTTCACATGATTATAAGAAATCAGAGTTTATGCTGCAATTCTCACAGAATATTATAGCTGACCCTGAGGCTAGGGAGCAGGCCACTGTATTTATTGACCACAAATCTTCTGCCAGTGGGTGATAGACTTATTAATTTCTTTGTGAGCCAAATATGGGAAGTATCTTTCTTTTGAAAGAGCTTGTATTTTTAGCTTAAAATACCAAATAGAGCATTTAAGTAAAGCAGAATTGGAGAAAGGAGTGCTTGGATTAAAGAACAGAGAATAAAGCTGGGTGGGCGCCATCATGCCTCCAAGAAGGTTCTGGTGTTGTCTTTCCCAGTGTCTCTCTCCAGTGATCCCCGGAGAGGAAGCTAACAAAGCAGAAAAGAAGCGTGGGGTCCCACTCAAGGCAGCAAACCAGAGGAACTTCCAAAGATGGAAATTATGAAACAGATGATTCTTCTGAGAGTCCTTACCCCAGAAAATAATATAGGGAGCTGTAGGTCAGAGATAAAGGAGCCCACAGTATCCAAGTAAGTGTTCTTTTTGCAGGCTTACAGTAGAATAATCAGGGACCAAATGTAGAACTGGGTTCTGATCCCATATCACAGGCAGAGTTGCACCTGAAGCAAGTTGTAGTCAACACCACTGTTGGGTAATATTCTAAGTGCAGAAGTATTCAGTAAGGTTACAGGCTTCCAGGTGAATCACAGCCCAGGCTCAGTGATGTCAGCATATTCGATTAGAGAGATTCATTCCGCTGATGTGCGTCCACATCACAGGGAACCCCACTGGTAAAAATAGCACAAGCCTCGCCCATAATAAAGGCTTAGGCTTAGATATACACATATGTAATAGCTTTGGAGAATTAACCAGAAGAATCCAACTTTCAGGAAGAAACAGTGCACCTCAGAATGGGTAACCCCAGGCAGGAAGACCCTAGTCAGCAATCATGGCTGAGAGGGAAGGCAACCATGTTTCTCGAACTAGCGTGAGGCTATTCTTGAACCTACTCTGATTTACCCTTCTAGGAAATTCCCAGGCATCCTGGGCAGGAGAGAGCTGAAAGAACCCTGCTCCTCGGTGACCAAGCAGCCACCTAGGGACATCCCACCTAAAAGCAATCTCCATAGACCAGGAGAAGAAGAGGTATTTCCCTACCTGTCAGCAGGCAGCAGGCGGAAAGGTAAGAGGCTAAGAGGTGATACATCAAGGAATGTTTGAGGCTGTCCCTGGATAAGACACAACATGGATGCCTAGAGCTAATCCAACCCAGAGTCAGTTCTGGATGGGAGTCAGGTCACAGGAAAAATTAAGACTTCAGAAGCACAGAATGATCTAGGTCAGCATTTCACAAACTTTGAGGTCACAGGGCCCCTTCGCCTTCTTAAAATTTTTCAGGTACCCCAAAGAAAGTTTGTTTATGTTGGTTCTATGTTGACATTTTCTATATTAGAAACTAGAGTTGATCGTTTAAAAATGTTTATTCACTTAAAATAATTAGATGCATTGCATGTTAACATTTTTATGAAAAATAGCTATGTTACCTTAAACAAGTACTGAGAAAAATAATGTTATATTACATTTTTGCAAATCTCTTTAATATCTGACATAAAAGAAGACATCTAGATTCTCAAATCTGCTTCTATATTTAGCTTTTTAGGCTTTATTGCTTTAGTTGAAAGATAGGACGAACACCTATCTTACATAGTTATATAGTTTGAAAATGGAGTAGTATTTCAATAGTCTTTCTGGAGAACTACAGATAATCTTTGATACTATAACAAAACCCAAAAGTAGTGATTTCTAACAGCTGCAGGTTAATTGCAGTGTGGATTCTGAAAACATATCACATATCTACACTGTTCTATAAAAATCATTTGGTTTATCTTACATATTGAATGAGTCTTTCTACCTGCATGATTTTTTAATATCATGTGCTGATCATTGGGAAAATGGTTCACTGAGTTATGCCAGTCCTCCAAATGTTGACTACATTTCATTATCCACTGTCAAAAAAAATAACATTTTAAATACCTCCCCTTCCCCTTTCAGGAAAGTCTTTAAGTGTGAAGTAGCAGCATAGCTCATGGCAGCTGATGCAAATTTTTGTGTCAAAGCTGAAATTTTATCGCTGGCAACAGACAGACAAAATTGTCAGTCATTTTCCTTGAAGGCAAAGACTTTCTTAGTCCATTTCTGAGGAAATGGCTGCCAAATACCCAAGTCTAAATAACCGTGATGTACCTGGTAGTCATACTTTTAAGTAAAAAATGCTGTTCCACCAAAAAAAAAAAAAAAATGTCTAGTTTAGCTTGCAACTCAAACAATTAAACAAATGCTCTTTTTCAAGGCAAGCTCTCAAGCATTCCACTTCAATATGCAGAAGTGCTTCATGCACACATTCCATTACCCACAGTATTAAAATAATGCATACCCAAGATTTAATAAAATGAATACTTCATACTGCTTCATTGCAAATATTCTTAAACAAAACTGATTTTTTTTTCATGTGAGTGTGTGGCAGTGAAAATAGATCTTTAAAATTTGGTGCCACTGCCTTGATTCATCCTGAGACACCAACCCATTTACCCACCATTGATTGAGTACCATAATAACATATGTCAACACAGTGGGAAAAAAAACCAAACTAATGTTTTAATATTATTACGAAAGTAGTTTGTACCTCATGGACCCCCTGTAGAGACCTTCCTGGGGTCTGTGGGCCTTGCTGAGAATTGTTCATCTCAGGTCAGTGGTTCTCAAACTTAATCACTCATTAAAATGCTCGAGACAATTTTTTAAATCCTGATGCCAAGCCGCCTCTTTGACTAATTAAATCAGAATTTGGGGCGGTAGGACCCAGTCGTTAATATTTTTTAAAACCCTTTGAGTGATTTCATTGTACAGCCAAGTTTGAGAACCAAAGACTTAGGTTCACTCCAGTTTGGTTCCTATTAAATGAAAGAGATTCCTGTTAAATGAAGGAGGTGTGGGAGCTCTGAGCCCCCAGGAAGTACCAGCAAGCTTGGGCACCTACCAAACGCTGTGGCTATAGGGTGGTGTATTCATATGAAATCCCAGAAAATACTCTGATACCCAATTCCAGGATTCTGACCCGTGTATTGTCACCATTGCTAAATATAGCAGCACGTGATGGGCAGGAATGCATACAGTACTGGCTAAGGATTCCAGACTAGTATTACTAGTAGTAGTAGTATTCTACACTAGTACTATCAGACTAGTCCTATCAGACTATCTCTGATACTTATTTGCTTTGTGTTTTGGCCAAAATGCTTAGATTCTTTGTTTCCTTCCATGTAAAGTGGTGATGATAATAATATCTATTTCAGTGGGTTGATGAGAGAATTAAATGAGCAAATACGTGGTAACTCTTAGAACAGTTTCTGGCACATTGGAAGCACTATTTTAAGTTTGGCTATTAATATTGTATGCTAAAATGTTTTGTTTCTCTTTTTTGTTCACTCACGTCAAAATACCTAATAGATAATATTTCTTGAATAAATCAATCTAGAGGCAGTGTATTAGAATAAAAGAGATGTGGTCGTTCCTGCTGTTAGCTCGCAAGGGTTTCTCAGCCTTTCTAAGTCCAAGCCTTATCTATTATGTATGAATTGTGCATTCAAGATATATGCATGTAAAGTACTTGGTACAAAGTAGGTGATCACTAAATTGTAGCTTTTAGAATTTGTTTTTAATCATCTTATGTAAGTCATGATCTTGTTTGGGCTTTAGATTCCAAACTGGAAAGTGGGGATAATGGCTTACATTAAGCCCATTTCAAATGATAGATATGCTAATCGGATCATTCAACATATGCGAAAATCTCTAATGTTATGACACAGAAATGAGAGGGTACATGTTTTCTCTGTGTTCGGTGTCCTAGAGACTGTTCTGTCCCAAAAGCTCTAACACTCTCACTCTTTAAGACATCTTTCCACCTTAAAGATATGTGTTTCTGGAAGGTCCCTGTTAAAATGTGCATGAAAAGAATGGTATATACACTTTCGCTTTTAGTGACCACAGTAAATACCTAATAAACAATGATTTAGTGAATTCCATGAAGTCCAGAAATCAGATTTTAGAAATTCTTTGGTATTACCCAATTGAATGGCCAGAGACAGAAAATCATAAGAAAAAAGAGGAGAAGAGGAGAAAGTATACTAGCCTGCTGTCTTTCTCACTCCTCTCCAGCACAAAATTAACTACCATTAGTTCCATTTCACAGATGAAGACGTGGAGGCTTGGAAGAGTCATGTGACCTGTCTAAAGTTTATAGATAAGTGATAAGAACTGAGATTCAAATCAGATCCAATTCCAAAGACATGTTCTTAAGGGCTACAGCTTATTATTTAAAGAAAGGGGGGAGGCAGAGCACAAGAGGCAGACCAGTGTTGAGGGAGGCACGAGACCCTCCCTAACATAGGACTGATGAGACCAGGATGTTAGAGACTGAATGTGTGCCCCCAGAATTCATATGTGGAAACCTAATCCCAATGTGATGGTGTTAGGGTATATTATTTGGGAGGTGCTTAAGTCATGAGGATTAGCTCCTCATCAATGGGACTGATATCCTTGTAGAAGAGACATGCGACAGATCCCCCACCCCTTCCTCCATGGAGGACACAGTGAAAACACAGTGGTCTGCGAACCAGCAAGCAGACCCTCACCAGATGCTGAATTTGCCAGCACCCGGTCTTAGACTTCCAGCCTCCGGAACTGTGAGGATAAATTTCTGTTTATAAGCATCCTCTCCACTACTGCATTCTGTTATAGCAGCCCAAATGGACTAAGAAGAGAGAAAAATGATAATAATGAGGGACTTGCTCGGTACCTTGACAAGAAAAATCCACCAACAGCATGGGAATTCTGCTTTAAAATAACCCAAAACAGGGGACATCTGGGTGGCTCAGTCGGTTAAGCATCTGCCCTCGGCTCAGGTCACAATCCCAGGCTTCTGGGATTGAGGCCCGCACGAGGCTCCCTGCTCAGTGGGGAGTCTGCTTCTCCCTCTGCCTGTGCCCCTTGCTCGTGCTCTCTCTCAATAAATACATAAATGATAAAATAACCCAAAACAGGTCAACACAATCACATGCATATGCTGTGGCTATTGCAGATGTTAGAAAGTACTTCGGTTCTGAATTTTCCATGCCATTTCATCTTCTGTCACCAAATAGCACCAGCCCACCAAATAAGACCTTCCTTTCTTATTCACATTGCCCACTCTGCCTGAGATACTGTCCTTTCTCTCTCCCTACCCAATGTCTGTGGGTCCTCTCAAAGCTCAAATCCAGTCTTACCTCCTCTGGAAAACTCCCGTGTCATTTCTTCTCTTCCCAACTCATGTTGCTCTGTATCTCGTGACTTATGGTCTTATAGTCTTCACTGATTGCATTTGACTCCTAACTGGATTTTCCCAGGGCGTGTATTCTCTTAATTTTTTTTTTCAGGATGAAGTCTTTTTTTTTCTTTTTTATTTAGAGTAAAAAGTCTTATTATACAATTTGTAGTAAAATTTGTAAATAAACTATGAAGAAGGAAGCAAATACATACAAAGTCCCATCAAGTAGAGAAGTAACCATACTAACCTTCTGATTAATAAGCTTGTAGGCAATCCAGTCTTTGTGTGCGCACACACACACACACACACACACACACACACACACTCACACATACATGCATATGTGCATGCACAAGCCTACACAAAATTTTTTAAAAATTAAAAGCTGCTTCAACTTTCTTTGCATTTACTGACTCTTTACAGATATCTTTTTACATTGATAAATGTAGAATATCATCATTTAAAATGACTGCAACGTTTCTAGTTGTGTGGGTGGATATGCAGTGATGTATGTAGCCGTTCTCCAGCCAATGGGCGTTAAGTTGCTTCCCACTTTTGTCATGATAAACAGCACCCAGACAAACAACTTTGTACAAATGTTTTTTTATACTTTTCTAATAATCTCATTAGAATAGGTTCCTATTCTAATTAATAGTTTATTATAATAATTATATTATTATAATATGTTATATTATATATAACAATTATTAATAATTATTTGTTAATTATATAACAATTATATATTATATATGTGATATATGAATATATATTGCATTATGATATATATTATAAATTATATTATAAGAATATAATTATTGTAAAATATTATAATTATTATATTATAATATGTTATAAAATAATTATTTATTTTATAAATAAAATTATAATATTATAAGAATTATATATAATTCTAAGAATTATAATTGCGTAATGGGATTATTTTGTTTTCTTCATTTCTATTCCCTGTAACACTTCATATAGACCTATGGCAAAAAAAAAATACAACCCAGATAGCCTCGGGGTAATTTATCTTGACAGATACAGGAAGTCTCCAAAATGCAAACACTGAATAATACATAGAAATGTAGGTCCATTTCTCTAAGAAGAATATGCTCAGCCTAAATCCAAGTACCCTGTGTCTTCCTAGGAAAATGTCTTTTGTTTTTTACTCAAGAGAAAGTTTTTGATGCTGATGAAGAGACAGAGTAAGTTAACAATTTACTGGCAAGGGGAAAAAAATACATGGATGGAACTCTCATCAACTAAAAAAGCTGTCAGAAGCATAACAGAAACCAAGAAAGGAAGATGATTTCTTTGCATTGTAATTCAGAACCTGAATATATCTTCTTCCAGTAGCACCAATGACCAGTTCAAATATCAGTTTACAAAAGCACACTTAACTCAAAATGTACCTGACTGTGTTCATAATATAATGTCAGCAATATAGAGCCAAACCCATTGCGTTATTTCTATGGAAAATATATCCTGCATCACAACTACCTAAATTAAAATTCTACATGTTAATATAACCAACTCATAAGCTGAGGGCCTGCTGGTAGAAGTCTGTTATGTTTTACTTTGGCCAAATGTCAGTGGTGCCTTGTGCTGAAGACTCCCCTCAGCCTGAGCCTTGGTATCCTCATCGTAAAACAAAAGCAGCCAAAAATAAACAAATGAACCTTCCAGTAATGAAATTCTATGATCCTATCAATCCTTGAGAAGCAGATTTCCTGCAGAGGACTATTCATTGAAGAATTTTTACTTTTCGTTGGGACCTGATTAGACTAATTGGAAATAAATTTAAAATGACTTGGGAGGAGCCCTGTGTAACACTAATTGCTAATTACATTTTTATGCTAGTCATAATTATTAGAATGTAGGAAGGAAGAATGACTTATCTATAATGAAATTGAGATTGAAAGACAATGTTTATAAATATTTTCTAAAGTAAAATGATTTGACAGGATTCCCACTAACAACCAGAGGGAAAAGCAAGGACTAGGTTTACCCTACCCCAAGAAATAATTTAAAAACTAAAATAAATATATGAAAAGACAATTTTCAACATGTCAGATATCAGGAAAAAAAGATAGTGATTTCCGAGAATCAGGAAACCAAAGTGAGCGCTATGATTACACCAGTTTACTACCTGAAGAGAATTCACACAGGGAAGGGGAAATTAGAAGATTCCATTAACTGTGTTGTAAAGATAGAGGTGGGAAAACAAAGGAGGCTAGACTTCACAAAATTGTGTGTTGGAGAGAGCTACACACAGAGAGAGCTTCAGAGATCTACAGAGAATCTTCTTTGAGTCTTCAGCTGAGAATACTTATCAGATCATGTGTGAGAAGCCACTGCCCATAGCGAGGCACTAAGACATCCAGAGATTTATTATAGTAACTGGCTGACGCAATTATAGAGACTAAAAAGTCCCGTGATGTTCAGTTGGCAAGATGGAGAACCAGGAAAACCAGTGATGTAATTTACTCCAAGTCTAAAGGCTGGAGAATTAAGGGACCAGTGCTGTAAGTCACAGTCCAAGTCTCATGCTCCAAGAACCAGGAACACTGGTTGGATGTCTCAGCTCAAGCAAAAAAGCAAATTCATCCTTCTTCCCCAGTTTTGTTCTATTCAGGCTCTCAAGAGATTGGATGAGACCTGCCCACATTGTTGAAAATAATCTTCTTTACTCCGTCTACCAATGCAAATGATTATCTCTTTCAGAAACCCCCTCATAGACACACCCAGAAATAGTGCCTTACCAGTTATCTGGGCATCCCCTAGTCTAGTTAAGTTGATTCATGTTTACCAACACAGATAGAGTAAGCAAAAAAGATTTTGCATCAGTAGTACTAGCAAATTCACCCTAGATTAAATGTTTTCTGCTCTGGGGCATCTGTGTAGCTCAGTCAGTTAAGCATATGACTCTTGATTTCAGCTCAGAGCATGATCTCAGGGGCATGAGATTGAGCCGGTGTCCAACCCTGCTTCAGGCTCCGTGCTTAGCAGGGAGTCTGCTTGAGATCCTCTCTCTCCCTCTCCCTCTGCCCCTCCCCACCCCCATTCAGGTGGTGCTCTTGCACTCTCTCTCTCTCCAAAATAGATAAGTAGATCTTTAAAAAATATATATATGTTCTGCCCCACCTAACAAGTGTATAACCCCAGAATGGACCGAACTATTTCAAAGAAAATTAACCATATCACTGAACTACAACAAGAATATATATAGGAGCAACTTCAAGTGATCAAATAGGGTACAAATGGCCTCTCTAAAGGAGGGTAAGGAGAGGGGAAAGAAATAAATATTTATTAAATAAATCTTGAAAATACGCATGACCGGACACTATCCTACATTCTTTAAAATACCTGTTATTGAATAGCATTTTCAGTATTCATTGAAAAAACAGTTTAAAAAAATATGTAGCATTTTCAGATGTGAATGTAATATATATTATGCCATACCACCATTCCTATGCAAGAAATAAACAACCCAGACAATTTGCAGAGGGAAAAAAATTCATTTTAAAGACATTCAAGAGCTAGAGCAGGAAAGAATATTCAATAAACTAAAATTCCAGAGATGGAAGAGTCCTTTTAATGGAACAGTCTTCCATAAGTCATTTCTTTCCTAGGATGTATTAATATACTGACTCTGTTACAGGATTTTCTTTTCCTTTGGTACCTGTGATTCTTGGTCATGCAGAAGAATGAAGAGGTAGACCAGACAGAGGGGTGGGCAGCAACGCAAAGTTTATTGAGTGATAACACAAAGCTCCTGGAGAGGCCAGGGACCCAAGAGGGTTGCCACCAGAGTCTAGGGGTTTCTATGGGCTTGTTGGCCAGCAGTTTTAATTAGCCCTCCATGCATCTGTCACCTAATCAGGTTTTTGTCATCTACCTATCACATGGGAGAGGGGGAAGGGCTCCTTCCAAGGTGGTGTAAAATCCAGGATTTTTTTAAGGATAGTTTCCTCTTAGGTCCCTTAGGTCCTAAGCTCCTTGTCCCTGCCTGCCTTTCTTCTAGCTAGCTTTCATCAATTCTAGGTACAAGTTGAGAATCAGCTTTAGAAAGGAGACAAATGAGTCAGCAAATCTTTTAGTCATCATGGATTTAGAAGCGTCAGGAACCTAAATACCCAACTTGTTTCCCTAGAATATGTTAACTAAATTTTGAGTCTATTTGGAGAGTTTTCAGGCTCTGCAAGGAATATTCAAATCTCCTGCAGTCACACATTCTTTAGGAAACAAAGTTACACTTAAGGAAGGATTCCTGCTTTAACACACAGCTATCTGGTCCTCAGGACTGTCCTTGAAGCTGCAAGTAGCATTGCGAAGGGATCCACAAAGCCAAGATGAAATCCTCTGAAGGGCAGACAGTCTCTCCCACTGCTCTCTTGTCTACAGAGATAGAGAATTACCAGGTTCTCAACCAAAAACTAAAGAGGGACACAGTTGGGGTAAAGAAAAGAACCAGAGATAGAGTTAAGTCTTTTCAACCTGCAACCTAGCCTTTACTCAGCTCAGTCACTGACTAGATGAATGAATTAGCCTTTAACCCCTACTCCTTGATGGAGGAAAGGGGCCACTGTCTTGGTGGGAAATACCACTTGGCTTCCCTGTAGTTACTTTCCTCAGGAAGTACAGGGTACAGCTTGGTAGACACAAGACAAAGAAGGAAAATGTAATCAGTATTCATGAGGGAAAAAATTAGAAGCAGATTCACAACTACTTCTGATAATAAAGTTAGTTGATAAGGACTTCAAAGTGGGTATATCTCATATCTTAAAGAAATTTGAAGAGAATTTGGACAAATGTGATGAAGATATGAAGAACTTGAACAGGGAATGGAACCCACAGAAAGGATGGAATGGATATTCTCAAGTAGCAAAAGAAAATGTCTGAAATGGAAACTCATTGGATACAATTATAAGCAATATTTGTAATGCATTAACTTAAAGATAGGTCAGTTCAAATTGAAGCACAAAGAAGGAAAAAATGGGCATAAAGAGTACAACATAAGAGGGGCGCCTGGGTGGCTCAGTGGGTTAAGGCCTCTGCCTTCAGCTCAGGTCCTGGGATCGAGCCCCACATCGGACTCTCTGCTCAGCGGGGAGCCTGCTTCCCACTCTCTCTCTGCCTGCCTCTCTGCCTACTTATGATCTCTCTCTCTCTCTGTCAAATAAATGAATAAAATCTAAAAAAAAAAAAAAAAGAGTACAACGTAAGAGATATACGAAACACCATGGGTAAATAACGTGACATGTAAGTAAAGGAAGTCCCTAAAGGACAGTAGAGGACCTTAAGAGCTAGTGGGTGAGCAGTGTTCGTGTGGATAATGATAATATTTTCCCCCAAAATCAAAGTTTCAACCTGCAAATTTAATAATCTCAGGGAATTCAAGCTAAACAAAAGCAGAGAAACATACCTAAGCCCATGGTAGTCATGCTGCTACATTCAAAGAAAAGAGAAAATGTTCAAAGAAGACAGAGGGAAAGAAAATAACCAGCAATCTTCAGAAAAACAACCATCAGATTTATGATTAACTTTGAAACAGAAACCATGAAATCCAGGAGACAATTGTATAACAATTTTAAAGTGCTAAAAGAGAAACAAAACAAAACAAAAAACTACCTATCTAGAATTCTATACCCAATGAATATCTTTTAAAATGAGGGGAAAAAATCAAGATATTTTCCAATGAACAAAAACTGAAAGAATTTGTGTATCCCCATTTTAAGAAGTACTGTGGGAAGTTCTTCAGGTTAAAAAAAAAGGAAACAAAATGGAAGGTCAGAGCTACAGGAAAAAATTAAGAGGAGTAGAAAGGATTAATATGTGGATAGTTATGAAATCATGTCGGTTTTTTATAACAAAAATATTTAAACATTATAATACAAAAAGAAAAGGGAAAATAGAGTTAAATTGTTTTAAGATTGTTGGAGTGCTCAGGAAATGATAGAAGTACTAATTTAAGGAAGATAGTAAAAAATTTAAAATTCATGTTATATCTTCTAAGACAGCCATCAAAAGAATTTGTTATTAAGGTGCTAATAATAAGTAATTAATAAAAGATTTGATTAGTCAATAAAATACAAAAAAAGGTTTATAAGAAGAAAAAATGGGACAAATGGAAAATAAATAGCAAGATGGTAGACAAATTCAATTATATTAGTCATTACATTAAATGTAGATCAATTACCCATTTGAGGGTACGTATTGCATGGAGCATTGTGTGTGGTGCATGAACAATGAATCTTGGAGCACTTTGTGTGGTGCATGAACAATGAATCTTGGAATGCTGAAAAAATACAATTAAATTAATTTTAAAAAAGACAATTGTTAGATTAGGACAAAAAATATAACCATATGCTACTCACAGAATATGCACCTTAAGTGTAAGGACACAGCAAAGAATTGAAAATGAAAGAATGTAAAAAGATATACCATGCAAACCCTAGCCAAAGGAAGCATGGCGTATGTATATTAATATCAAATGAACAGACTTTAAGTTAAGAAGTATTACTAGAGATAAGCAATATATTTCATAATTAGTAACAAATCAATTCATTAGCTATAGATGGCTTTAATAAATTTGCACTTTCCTGATGATGTAGCTTCAAGATTTATAAAGCAAAGTTGACAACATAAGAGAGGAAATACAAAAATACATAATCATTTTTGTGAGTTTTACCATAGTTCTCTCAGTTATTGATTAAAAAAAGAAAACAAGAAAATCAGTAAGGACATAGAAGGTCTGAAGAGCTCAGCTAAGTAAAATAACAGTCTTTTCAAGTGATAAACATTTATCAAAAAGGTTCATATGTTAAGTCATAAAACAAATTCCTGGCTTTTTTTTTTAAGATTTTATTTATTTGAGAGAGAGAGTGAGAGAGAGAGAACATGAGAGCGGGGAGGGTCAGAGGAGAAGCAGACTCCCTGCCGAGCAGGGATCTCGATGGAGAACTCAATCCTTGTACTCTAGAATCATGACCTGAGCCAAAGGTAGCTGCCCAACCAACTGAGCCATGCAGGCAACCCTTGAAACAAGTTTTGACTATAGTTCTAAAACTATAAACTGTAAAATTTTTAGAAAAAAAGAAAATCTTCAGGTTATAGGACTTGCGTAAGAATTCTTAGACTCGATTTCAAAAGCACAGTTCATAAATGGAGGAGTCAACAAGTTAAACCTCATTAAAATCAGGGTTTTTTTCCTCTGCAAAAAATTCAGTTATGAAGAAGAAAAGATGGGCTTTAGACAGTGAAGAAATATTTGCAAGCCATATATCGGACAAAGGACTTGTGTCTCAAATATATCAAGAACTATGAAAGTTCAACAGTAAAAAGCACATAATTAGAAACTCATAAAGATATGAACAGACATCTCAATGGAGAGACTATGCCAATGGAAAATAAACACATTAAAAGATACGCAACATCATTAGCCTTTAAAGAACTACAAATTAAAATCATGAGGTATTACTGCAAAACTGTCATAATGGCTAAAATAAAAAACTAGTTGTAACACCAAATGCTGATGAACATGCAGAAAAACTGGATCACTCATACATTACTGGTGGAAATACAAAGACAAATGATTTTTACAGCTACTTTGGAAAATAATTTGCTAGAACTTTCACTCTAGTCATTTATCCCAGTGAAATGAAAACTTGGGTTCATACAAAAACCTGAAAATGAGTGCTTAGAACAACTCTATCCCTAAAACCAAAAATTGAAAGCAACCTAAATGGCCTTCAGTGGCTGACTGGTTGTGGTCCATATCATGGACTATTACTTAATAGCAAAAAGTAATGAACTACTGATACATAAAACTTAGGTGGACCTCAAGGAAATTATGCCTAGTGAAAAAAAGCCATTCTCAAAAGTTTATATAGTGTATGATTCCATTTATTTAATATTCTTGAAATAACATAGAGAGGGAAGGGAGATCAATGGTTGTCACCCAAGTGTTAGGGGTGAGGGAGGAGAAGGTAGTCTGGCTCTAAAGGAGGAACACCAGGGAGCCCTGTGGTGGCCGCATGGTCCACTATCTCAATTGTGGAAGTAGTTACACAAAGCCACACATGGGCTAACAGTACCTAGAACTCAGAAAAACATATATGTTTTATGCTTCATTAGTATATGCTCCATATGTTGGTATATGCCCCATACTAAGTAAGGGACACTAGGAGATACATAATTTTTTTTTTTTTTTAGGAGATACATAATTTTTAAAAGATGTTTGATAGTTATTTGATACCCCTTCCATCCAAAATATACAATCTAATTTTCTTCCCCTTGAATATGGGCCCAAACAATGATTCACTTCTAACAGAATCTAGTGGAAATGGTGCTGCCTGACTTCAACACCGTATACGTGTATGCGTGTATTGTCGTATCTAGACTCACCTAAGTATTATATATATAAGTATGTAATTCAGAACACATTAGAAAATATGATGTGACTCCCACAGGGTGTGGTGTTTCTCTCTCCCTCTCTCCGTGGTGCCTGTTGCTCTCCCTTGGGAAGGAGCATTGGTGCATCTTCAACAAAGAATTGGTGATAAATCATAGCTGTTTATATGATCAAAATTGTTCAAAATTGTTTACAACTTTAGCTGTAGCTTATTGGAAATGCGAATTCATTTTCTTTGGCTGAGTTAACAAATTACTACAAACTTAGCGACTTGAAATAATACCTATTTATTATCTCAAAATATCTGTACGTCAGAAGTCCAGACACAGCATGATGAGGTTCTCCGCTCAGGGTCTCACGAGGCTGAAATCAAGGGGTCACAGAGGCTAAATCCCCATCCAGAGACAATAGTCTTCTTCCAAATTCCGTCATGTTTTTTTGGCAGAATTCATTTCCTTGTCATTTTAGGACTTTGAACCCCATTTTCTTGATGGCGATTAGCTGGGGGTTGCTTTCATCAGCTAGAGAGCACTGCGAGGTCATTGCAGTTTGCAATGTGACTGTTGGCTTTCTTCCCGGAAGCTAGCAGGACACTCTGGCACTTTTGCTTTATTTTAAAAGGTTCACCCGAGTAGGTCAGGGCCACCCAGATAGCCCTACTTTGGATGGACTAAAAATCAACCAATTATTGAGCTAATCATGAGAAATCTCATCACTTTCACAGATTCCACTTGCTCAAGGTGAGGCAATTACCAGGGCGTGTTTTTCGGGGGGTGTGGGAATCTTAGCTGTCTTGGAATTCTACCTACCTCCGTTCTCCTTTCCCTAAACGCAGGGTTCGCCATTGTTAATAGAAACATTGATGTGTGGCTAAAGGCTGACAGGTTGTCTTTTGTGCCTAGTATATTCATTTATGTGTTTATTGAGGAATTGATTTTCTAGGACTTCAAAAAATTATTTGAGATAGATTCTAATGAGATTAGAAACACTAAAAAATGAAGATAAAAGGCACATAACAAAAGAAAGACAGTATTAGGAAAGTTCTCCTTTGAACATAACACTTAGCTCTAAACTTCTTAGCTTCTAAAACAGAGATGGAAATATGATGAGGTCTTATTTATATATATATATATATATATATATATATATATATCTTACTTGCTAGAGAAGGAAACCGGGCAATTCATAGGAAAGAGAAACTTTTTTTTAATGTAGAGATCTGAAAGGTTTTTTTCCTAACATTCTTCACAAAAGGAAATTTGAATAAAAATGTTCTCAGTAGCAGTTTCTGTCTTACAAAAATTTAGATTTTTCAAATATAGCTTTCAACCCTCCTTGAAAGCCTAGAGAATGGAGAACAGCGGTCCCACAAGTGTAAATCTGTTGCAGGCATTGCAAGCATTTATGTGAATTAACTCATTTAACCTCCACAGTAACCATATGATGTGGGTATTACTATAATTATTCTTGTTATAGAAGAAGAACCTGAGTCTTAGAGTGGTTAGGTAGCTTGTCCACGGGCTAATTGGATAATGGGACAAATCTGAGAAACACTGAAGAGCTAATAGTTAACCAGTCCCTTGAACATTGTCAAATATTGCCTGCCCCGGTCCAGTCTAGATGAGAGCCAAATGTCAGTCAATCCAGAATGGACACGGCGTTGCTTGTAGAGCCAGCGGTCTCCGCTGGTGA
>CM053613.1:85189343-85206269 GCA_028646535.1 Procyon lotor | reverse complement strand
TGCATTCCACATTTTTAATATATCTACATTTATTAAATGCCGTATTATCAAGTTTGAGGTTGTCCACTAAGATCTGTCATATTCTGGATTTTTCTCAAGAAATATAAAATTAAAAAAAAATAGAAATAGAAAATGTAAGGGGTGCCTGGGTGGCTCAGGTGCATAAGCATCTGCCTTTGGCTCAAGTCATGACCCTGGGGTCCTAGGATTGAGCCCCACATCAGGCTCCCTGCTCAGTGTCCCCACTGTCTGCTTCTCTCTCTCCCTCTGTCCCTCCCCTGGCTTGTGCTCTCTTGTTCTCTCTCTCTCTTTCAAATAAATAAATAAAATCTTTTAAAAATCAGAGCATTTAAGAAATAATATTTACTTCATAAATTGTCTTGCTTGGGACTCAAACACACACACACACACACACACAAACCTGCAGTGATTTCTCCATTTGGAGCTTATCTATCTATTCATTGTCTCTTACATGAATATCTATTCATGGCACATATTAGCCGGCATACAGACCTTAAAGCAAAATTTTGAGGACAAGATTTATTTAATTTTTAGATCAAACACAACTGATGGACTAAGCAAATATCACATAAATCCCAGGGACAAATGATTAAAACATGGTGATTTATTCCTTTTCTCTATGACTTGCTGAAGCAGCAAATTGGAGGTCTGCATATTCCCAGGTAAATTGGGATCTAGTCGAGCAGAGTGTGTGGCTATTGATAATCAATCTTTATTTGATTGTTTATTGGAAAAACTGCCGGTAGTGTCTCTTTTGATTTTGCTTTGCTGGCGTGGAAACGACCCATAATCACTTAACACACGTCATCATGACCTCCCGAGGGTTTATCCAGGGATAATGAGTTCCTGATATAACCCTACTGTGTTCATTGCCGAGGTCACCAGTCTATCAAAGCGGACTTTCTCTGGAGCCTGGATGCAATCTCAGAATTTCCCTTTAACACAACACTCTGACCTCCTGCTGTCAACTGATTGGCGTTTGTACGTAAGATGAAACTTATTTGCCCTCCCTGGCAAAGTACAAAGTATTCTTGCATTTTCATTTAAGCTAAGATTCATTGCATATTTAATTATTTATGCTATAATTGTGAGCAGATGGCGCCCGACAAGTTATCCACTTATTCTGCGTCAGAGGAAGTAATATCTTGCTTTGCAAATTACCCCTCGTGGGATGATTATGATCAATGCCCAGACACTTTTCAGTTTTCAGTTTTATGAATGACCTCCTTGCAGAATGCTGACGTGCTGTATATGTGTTATGGAAAGTCAAATCCATTAGAATAAGTCTCAGAGACTCGTCAACAGACACTAATTTGTTGACATTTTAGTGGCTTTTGAAAAATTGGCTTAAATTTAACAGCAGAGTCACTAGCACAAAATGCCGTGTGTGTGTGTGTGTGTGTGTGTGTGTGTTTTCTCCTGTCGAGAGAATAAAATCTGGGTATTCCATCAGAAAGAAACTCCAGGAGGTCCAAAATTCTGAAGAGCTTTCCCTGGGACCTTTTGAAAAATAATGGACTGCCCAGGCATCCATATTTAATTATGTCTGCTTTATTTTTCTCCTGAACTTTAAAATACTTGGAAAAGTGCTGGGTTAGTTTAAAGGCCAAATGGAGGTAGAGTGTGGGGTTTAAATCCTGCTCGGTTGCTCCATCAGAGAAATTACCTCTGGGGTAACGTGGTAAGGTTTGTTTATTTAAGCCCAGGTGACTTGTGTCTACTCATCATCCCTCACTGGAGTAAGCGAATTAATAAAATCATTGGTAGACAAGGCAGCGTGCAGAAGTCAGTAATGGGGAAGAGGCACGGGGTGGCTTTTATGAAGTGGAGACGTTACTGCCAACGGCCGTAATTGGAGCTGATCCTATTACAACAGCACGATAGGGGCGCCTGGGTGGCTCAGTCGTTGAGCGTCTGCCTTCAGCCCAGGTCAGATCCCAGGGGCCTGGGATCGAGCCCCGCATCGGGCTCTTTGCTCTGCGGGAGGCCTGCTTCTCCCGCTACCATTCCCTCTGCTTGTGTTCCCTCTCTCGCTGTGTTACTCTCTGACAAATAAATAAAATCTTTAAAAAAAAAAAAAACAGCACGAGAAGGTGCCGATCATCTTCAATTTTCCCCTCACTTTCAATATTTGGTAATTTAAAAATGTAGGGTTTTATTCTGAAATGATGACTACCTCGAGGTGATTACTCCGGTTCCAATGGCTGAACAGATATTGCTCGAGAAACACGGACAGTAGAGAATCAAAACTACCAATCTCTGAGTCGCGCATGAATACGGTCAATATTTACAAGAGAAGAGAGATTTGGACCCAAATTCTAGGATTGCCACAATATTACTGAATTTTTATTTCACTTTGGACAAAGCGCGGTGTTGGCACGAGGCAGCAGGCAATTTTCCTTCCTTTCAGGAGAATTTTAACTTGCCAGGGTTATGTCTGTGCTCGTGGATTAATCATCCCGATCTCTTATGTCTCTGGGAAAAGTCACACTAAGCAAATGCCAAAGACTTTAAAGAGCACCATTTAATTCAGTAACTAGTCTAAAAATAAATTTCAGAATATATATTACCTTCCAAAAACCTTTCTGGAGCCTACAAGGGAGAAAAAGAAAATCTGAGAAGCCGCGTTTAATTATTTTCGTCTTTGGACAACCTCTAAGCATTATCACCTGATTCTCAACTCTGGAGCGTCTCCATCTCTCTTATGCCTCCCACTCCCCACTCTCAGTGCACAGCGTCCTTCCCCTCGAGCACCAGGGTGATGCTGCGTGTGTTTCCCGGTGGCTGTAAGCAGCTGACTTGTGTGCCCATCGACACCGGCTTCCCACCTCCCTACCTCTGCCTCTGCTCTTATCCCAGAGACCGGCTCCGGCAGCAGCAGGGGCTGCATCTGAGGGGGTAGTGTATCTAGAACACTCTCTAAGAGACGGGGAAGTGGGGAATAACAGAGCTCGAATAAAACCAGATTTCTTGCCATCAAGAAAGTACTACCACCTTGAAGAGACAAAATGTAAATGGAGTTTATGTACTACCTGCAAAACCACACACATCAGTACACGGTAAAACCTGAAAACCTAAATGAGTATATACAGGTTAAGTATGGAGATGAGCAGCGCTGTTTTAGATGCCAGAAGAAGACTTTATGGTATCACACGCACACGCACACGCACACACACCCCACCTGATGATGGCTCTCTCTCCTCTCTTTACAAAAATGGTGAGGATTAAGCTGCCAGCAGTGTCACTGAGAGCTCTCACTATAATTCTTTCATTAATCTCACATGATGCACAACAGTACGTTTATCTGTGTGCTGTGAAGTATTTCTGCAATTAAAACTCCATCACACTTGTCAGAATAAATGAACAGAGTTCATTCTCCCTCATGTAAGATGCCTTGTTTTTAATGTTGTATTTGGCTTTTGTGCTCTCACTAAAGCATAACTTTACAGCCCACAGCGGAGGCCACCCTGCTTAGTTTGCCGACCCAGAATCCACACTCGGTGAGTTGGCTGCATGATAATATACTTAGTAAAAGTAAATGAAAAACAATGTGCATGATACTTCATCCATGGTCCCGGACATAATGGGTGCTGTCTTCCGCATTCTTCATTTCTGGTGGTGGTTTCCTAATCTTGAGTATAAGCTGGAGGCAGAAGGTGGGAAGAGTAGGCACCAAGCGAAGGAAGGTCCCAGAAATGGGAAGGGATAACTACAGAAAATAAAGCAAAACAACTAAGGGTTCTAGCTTCCTGGTGGTTAATTTGTTGGGAAATTGTATCAGGCAAGAGGGGCTTGACGATCCCGGAAAAGCTCTTCTTGGCTCTGCTCATCTGAATCACTAAACCATGCAAATGCAGGAATAAGAAAACTCACGTCAAACTCGAGTGACCCCTGGCGTGGATTATCTCTCTTCCCTTAATTAGATTTGTATTTTCAAAGAGTAGTCTCTGAAAAACTCTTTGTGTTTTAGCAGTGAAATCTAATTTGAGCCGTGTCATAGTCACAAACCCATTTTGTTCTTTCTCGTTGCCTCTTTGGTGAATATTGGGATAGAAAAGCAGTATCAAAAGACATTTGAAAAAAAAAAAAAACTTGACTGTTGAGGAAAAAGATAAAAGTAGAGGCCTGAGTTCTCATCCCTTTACCGCCATTAACCAACAAGAGACCTTGGGTGAGTCTTCTCTTCATTTGTTTTTTTTGTTTGTTTGTTTTGTTTTTGTTTTTACATCATGCTCTCTCTCACTTTCTCAAGAAGGTTTCTGCTTTGGTTCTGTTTGCTCTCACACTGAATCGCTCTTTCTGTCTCCACAATGTCATTCCCCCATGTTCTGGTATCTCCCGCCTTAATTTAAAAAAATAAAAGGAAATCTATGCGTGTCCTCACATCCCTTGACTTAACATCCAGTCAGCCCAAAGTTCTAGAAAAAGGTGTCTGTACAACTCATTTCCCTTTCTCTTTTCTGCTCCAGCTTCTGTCTTCATCAACGTCAGCAAAACTGACTTCATCACAGCGACCTTCGTGTTGCCAAAAGCAAAGGGTGCTCTTCTAGATTCATATACCACACTTCACCTTGACGTGTTTCCTATCTGGGCTATTCTAATATCACCCGTCCCCTGATGTCCTCAGATCCCCAGGCTTCGCCTGGTCAGTTTCCTTTATTGGCTGCTCCCCTCCCCCTCATCGCCCCCTAAAGAACCTCATCCCATTACGGATGCTTGCGCCTGCTCTCCCAAGGCTCTTTCGCCATTCCTTGCAATGCCCACAGAATCTTCTTACCAAGGAGCCAAACTGTAGGTCACTGCCCAGCTCTAGCCCATCAATGGTGTAGTGAGGGCGCTGGGCTCCGGACCCCAGAGACGGTGATGCCCGCAAGTGACGTCTGTAGTCCTGCATCCAGACAAGCAGATTCTTATCCCGTCTCTGCTGATGACGTAATTTCCCGGGTTTTTAGTCTCTTCTCTTTTAACACAGGGATGAGCATGCTGGTACCTCCATCAGGGCGCTATATCCAGGGCTCAGGCAAGGATTCAGCCTGTCCTAAAGGCCATCTGCGAGGGACTAAGGGGAGCCTGAGACCGAGCCTTCTCACCAGCGAGCAAGTTAGTCTGCTGCTGTTTCATGGATGCTGTCAGAAGATGCCGGATTCCTGCGTCACAGACAAGGAACTTCAATACTCACAGCAGAGCGAAGACCACGAGGGTCATGTCTGCATCACCCCCCCCCCACACACACACACCAAGTCCAATGGGGCTGACGTCACGGGGCCCAGGGAAGTGTTACTCAGTTACCACATCACAGCTGAAACTGCCCCCTGCCCCGGGCTTAGGGAATATGCCTCTTTTATAATGGGCTGTAAGCATACCAGCCGGTTGCTCCAAGGGAGACATTACCTTTATATTGGGAAGTACAAAATCTGCCCTTTGCCCTGGAGGGACACAGTAGCTCCGTCTTCCAAGGGTGCCTGATACACAAACATCCTCAGAAAGATGGTCTGGAACAAAAGGGCGGTGCCTTACAGGATGTGTGGAAACATGACCCGGGGGGTGGGGAACCTCTCTTCCAACACTGTGATTGTCAGAAAATCCCCTCTGTTGGCTGTTCTGCTCCTCCAGGGAGAATTCATTGCTTCCTCTTTTGTCCCACAACCCTTTGCAAAAGTTGTAGCTCTCTCTCTTACGCGGTCAGTGTGGTCTGTCTCTCTTTTTCCTGCTGCACTGGGAGATCCTTGAGAGCAAGTATTACAGCTTATTCATCTTTTATGCCTCTTACTCCTACTCCTTATGTTGCATCACCAAGAAGAATGTCTAAAATCGTGCTTAATGAGTATCCTGGGTGGGGAGACTGTTTCCCTTTAATCTGTGACGAAGACCGTTGTTGTTATTCAAAAGGAACACGTAGCATTCAGGACAGTAGAGAGACCCAATTCTCATTAAGCAAATGAACATTTGAGTTTTTAATATGGAAACAGAATGAGAGAGGCTATTAGCACAGTGCCACTTTTCAAAGGAAAATAGTTTTTTCGACTCAAGAATGTAATGGTAAATGCTACACTTAACCCCCACAGCATTAAAAATTCTGTATTGAGTTATAACATTTTCTAGCTTCAAATTTATTGGTTTAAATGGATATTCTGATTCATATGGATATATTGGTTTTTTTTCATTTTTCTTTAGAACTGTCAACAATTCTTCAAGACCTTGAGAAACTGTGTCCCCAGGGGGTGAAGAGACACCTATATATACGTATATAGGTCTGTGGCTGTAATTTGCTCTGCTATCCGTGGGGGCGACAGGTGCTAAAGAAATGCAAACTGACGTTATGACTCAAAGCTGAGCTACAGGAGTTTGCGTTAAGCATTTGTCATCAAGGGAGTTTGATCTAATCCGAAGTGTGGATAAATCGGTAAAAGAGGGCTGTATGTTTATTCTGTGGTTAGGGTGCTGTGCCTTAGGAGAAGAACGTAGGGAGTTCTGTCCTGATGAAAATAACTGGATATTTATTTCATGGTCTCTGGTACAGGAGTAGGAACACAGAGTTGTCAACGAGGGTGAAGGGTGAGGGGAATTATGCCAATAGTGAACCTCCGGATGGGGACAGAAAAGACAAGACCAGAGACCACACATTATAGCCATTAAAGGGCAGAGCCCGCAGGGAACGTTGTTCTGGCTTTAAATTCTGCTTCAGCCATTTCCCAGCTACGTCGTCACGGGGAAGTTCCCAGCATGGTGGAGACCCCCGTTTCCTTGAGAGAGATCTGCATTTCCAATCTTCCGTGAAAATGGAAAGAGCCGGTGTCCATGCCCTGCTCAGTCCCATGCCGACCGGTGAGTGTGCAAGAGTTTGCAACTTGCACATGTATTTATTCAAGAAAGAATCAGCCCAAAGGAAAAGCATCTCTTTATCTAGTAGTTTACTGTTAGCTGCTAAAAGTGCATTTCTGTAATTCCCAGCTGAAGGTCTTTGGCCCTGTTTCTCTCAGGACTCACTAGAATCCTAATGTCTAAACCCCGCTGCTTTTTTTCATTCTTCCTCCATTGAAATGAATGCAGGAAACACATTTAGGATAATGCATAGCCTGAGGTCGTCTCACCGCGTTGGTAGAGACATTATTAATTATCATTATCATCCATTTTGCAGTGCTTTGCTTCCTTTTGGGGGCGGTCTTCTCCTGATTCTTTCCTACCCTTTCTGTCAGCGTTCTGACAGGACGCGGCAGCCACTCTAACCCTCTCACGGGGTCGTCAGACCCACCGACTGCGTCTCAGAAGCCAGGCGGCCCCGGGCCAGGTGCCTCAGTGCGTCGCCTCCCTCCCGCTGCCTGCTCCTCTCTCTGGTACGCGGCCAGAACTCTGGCTTCCCTTCGCTGTCCCGCCACGGAATGATGGGGTATCTCCGTGTGAGTGTCTGCTCGAGTTCCTTGAACCTTGATGGAATCCTAACCTGACACCTGGCGCCCACATTTCCTCCCCAACGGCTCCATTTGCCGCAGGTGACTCAAGCGGAGTCCAAAGCTGTGAAGTGGAGGGAAGGTCTTGCACGCGTCTTTTATATGGCAAAGAGCTCAAACGCTCCCCGAGAGAAAAGAATCCCATGCAGAATTATGATTATTGCTCCCAGCCAGATATCGGCAAATATACGCACATAAAACCATCTACTCTTTAGGTCCTGATGTTGTTTCTTCGGCGAGAGCTATTTCGGGGGAGTTCACGTAAGGGTCACATTCATGTGAGCGACCGCTGAAATGCAAGGTGGTGCTTTACGTGAGCACATCTGTTCTGACAACCTCATCACGTCCTTCTGGATGAGATCAGAAACGTGGGATACACGCATTGCGGGAGGTACAACACAGGAAATTATTAAGGAGAAGACCAGACCAAAGAATCCTAGTAGTTGGGAGGGGATGAGGTCAAGAGAAGTAAAGAAAAGGCCAGATTTGAGGAGGGAAGGAGGGAGGGAGAGAAGGAGGGAAAGAGGAAGAGGGAGGGAGGGAGAGAGGGAGGGAGGGGAGGAGGAGGGAGGGGAGGAGGGCAAGAGGAGGGGGAGGAGACAGCGAGAGCATGCACAGAACCTGCTCAAGGGGAAGGAGAAAAACAGGAATAGGAGCTAAAGTCTTTAAATATTTCAGTAAAGGTTCATCACCTAAAACTATTTTGTATTTGTATGTGTTTTCTCTCTCTCTCTCTTTTTTTTTTTGCCCATGGATATCAGATACAAGATTTAAAGTAGATTTAATATTCTAATTTAATGAGAGATGAGAGGTGCAGCATGAAGGAAAGGTTACGAGTGGCTGTAGGAGTTAGTGAGTTTAATTTGAGCTTCATGATTATGCATGTTGTTATTTCTAGTCTTTTCGGAAAACATATGCAGCGAAATTTCCATACAGTGCTTTTGCAGACTGAGGCTTTTTCCTGTTTGTGCCCCCCCCCACTTACTTTTTAATTGTGTTTACACAAAGTGGAATCTAATTTCTGCCCAGAGCAACACAATTCTCTGCCTCAGCGATATTTTGCAAAATATAAGCTACCGAGGGGGGTGGAGGGATGTTGTACTAACCTTGAAGCCTGTCAGCACGCTCCCCTCCTAACTCCACTGGCCAGCTGCCTAATGGGAAAAGGAGCAGGGGAGAGGAGCTCAGGGGCACATTCAGTCTTTAATGCTGTAATTCTCCTTTCCAGGGCAGTGTGAAACTTCGGATGAGAGGTCAAAGCCTGAGCTCAAGAAGACAAAATTGTATGTTTCACACATTTCTCAATATCAACTATTTGGTCTAAGTTGTCAAATTTTTGTAGATGGAGGAAATGAAGGAAAGGAAACTTACGTCTCGTGAGAGCTTTCATAATGATGTGCTATACCCTGGGGCGGTTTTCATCCCCTCGCACACACATTTAATCCACGAGATAATCTTGTAAGGTTTGCAGAAGAGAAGAACTTCTTCTCTGAGACTCAGAGAGGTTAGGTGACGCACCCAAACCTCAGAAGGAAATTGCAAGTCCAGTTCGGCCTGAGCCCCCAAACCTACATTCTACCTCCAAACTTTCTTGATTGGAAAAGAACTTCAAAAAAAAAAAAAAAAAAAAGAGGAAGATACCAGACATGGCAGGTAGCGGAAATCACTGTTTGCTTTCCTGCCCCCTATATTTAATCAGAATGAAAAAGGGAAAACATGCCACTGTTCAAAACATTTGTCATTCGTTATTTTGAGGAAGTCTTAGACTCTGAAAATTAATATTACGGGTTTGAAACATAGTATTATTTCTAGGGCTAATTACACACTACTGTTTACCCACAAAAGAAATTTTGGAAAATGGAGAAGACCATGTAGAAGAGAACAGACGTCATTAGTAACTCTACAGTCCCAGAGTTTATGTTTGTTGCTATAATAAAGTCATCTTCAACCTGCGTGAATTACAGATTATAAAAATTAATTTCCCTCTCATATAAGAATCCTGAGGCGGGAGGGTGGCACCTGGGTCATTGGCTCAGTCTGTTGGGCAACTCACTCTTGATTTCAGCTCAGGTCATGATCTCAGCCCTGTGTCCATGCCTTGCATGGAGCCTGCTTAAGATTCTCTCTCTCCCTCTGCCTCTTCCCCTGCTACCCCGTAGAGATGCACTCTCTCTCTCTTAAAAAAAAAAAAAAAGGAGTTCTCAGGAGAACATTACAAGTAGGATAGTAATTCTGTCATCTTCAATGTGGCTTCCAAGTTTATTCTAGCCATCACTACTCCAGTCCTCAGGAAGAGAAGAAAGAACGCTTGTGCAAGAATTTATGGACAAGAAAAGATTACTTCTACTTATACTCTATTTTCAAGAACCAAGTCACATGGCCCTGCCTAGACGCCAGCAACTTTAGCCCCTGGACAATCTATTTATCTAGATTACTATTGCTACTACTGATAATCTATTTCTCCTCTACTGCTGGAGGAAGGTGGAATGAATTTCAGAGGAAAACTGTCTTCACCCAAAATAACTAATATTATATTTTATTTTATATCCCTCCAGAATCTTAACATGAATACCTATACCTACATGATCTAAAAACAAAATCAGGATTATATTACACCCACTGTTTTGTAACATGCTTTTTCTCATGAAGCAAGTATGTCGGTAGTACTGTCTTATGCAATTAAATATCACTCTGTAACATCACTGTAATGTAACAAAGATAGTCCATCATCTGAATGTGTCATACTTTATTCATCCAATCCCCCGTAGACGTTTCTAGTACTTCACCAATATGAAAGTGAGATGGAGGACTTGATGCAAAATATTTCTACTCTTCTCAGAAAAATTCTTAGAAGTCAATAGGTAAGAAACGCTAATGTATATCTTAGAAAGAGTGTATTAATTCGCTGTCCTACCAGCAGTATATGGAAGTAAAGATATCTGGGACTTAATGATACGAGCATCACCTACCCTTGAACTCCTCATAGCGTAATTATGTCCATTACTCTTAAAACGCATCAGATGAGAGTCTGCTTGTGGATATTTAACCGTCATTCAAAAGTATTCACTGCCTCCTCTGTCACATCCATGGAGATATTGTCCATGGAAAGGATGTAATTCACCATCCTTTCCGTGTGGGCATGGCCGTGGGATCTGCTTTGGCCAATGAGATGTCAGCTAATTTTATAAGCAGGAGCTGAAATGTTCTTGCCTGATTGTGTGGGCCCTCCTCTTTCTCTGCCATAGGCATGAATAAAATTTCCCCTGGGCAGCCTTTAGTGTAAAGAGGATGAGACATGTAGGCAGACTGGGGCCCAGCGGGAAGCTTACAGCCCAGCTGACATCAGGCACATGTGAGGGAAGCCAACATCTTAATGTTGTATGACACTGAAATGTTGTGGTTCTTTCTTACACAGCAACAGCCGACTGATACATTGCCAGTGACAATACCTTGACAACACCTGTGACAGAGGCAACGTACCAGTTGGGGAATGTTCAACATATCTGGAGCAGGCCTGCTCTATCCCTGGCTTTGTCTTTATCTCTTTGGGTGAGTGGTTGCCCCTTAATTTCCAGGTGTTGGCAGGTGGATGAGCCAAAGTTATCATCTCAGCAGAACCATTTCTGTCTTCTGGGTTTTTTCTGTATTTACTTTCTCCTTGTCCCAGTCCTGTACAAGAGGCTACTAGAATGTGGAACCGTGTTTGGCTTCTAAAAGGTCAAACAATAATGAGAAAAGGAAAACAACTATTAGTAGAACCAGCCACAGACGCCCACAGGGGGCATCTTTTACCCTACATCTTTGTACCTGCACAGAGATCACTGGCAAAGCCTAAACCTGAGAAGCCTGGCTACAGTGAGGAACTATAGCACAGTGTCTGCAGTGCCCATTAAAAAGCACAGCTTTCTCTAGAGAACACAGCAAAGCAGTGAGCACAGGAATAACACATACTTAATAATCTCAATGGATAAATTTCAATCACATATTCCAGGGACTACTCAAGACCCTGACCTTATTTTAGGGACAGACTTCGGGTATTTTCAACATTTTATTAACTCATAGAACATCTGCAAGCCCATCCCATGGATAATGCCCACAAGCCCTCGGCTGCTTTACTCACTCATTCAACATTGATTGAGAGCTGATCGTGTGCCAGGAATCCTGTTAAAGACCAGAGACCCTAAGAGGAATACAGATTCCCTGAGCTCTACAAGTTTACAACCTAATAGGGGAAGAGAGACGTGACATATGATTCAACATAATTCAGCTTTAGAAGGGCTGTAACAGGGCTGTGGACGAGGAATTTAAAGAGAGAAGAACGAGGTACAGCCAGGCCTCAACCAGTGTCCTGGTCCCACTTTTGCCAAGCCCACCGCATTTCACATACTTTGTTGGTATAAATTTTAGTCTTTCTCGGACTCCTACTACGAAGCCTTACTGTGCTGCTGGTAGAAAATTCTCCACTGGTCTCCTTTCTTTACTTTTTAGCCCCAGTCCTTACTGCCCTTTCCAGCAGGCTTACAGAGACTGCCAGCTCCCGCACATGATTTGCAGAATGTTCGGAAGATGGGCAGTGGGGTTTGGTCCTACAGAACGATATTTAAGGGAAAAACACTTAAAAGTAGCCAGTGGAACGTGTTATTTTATGACCCATCTGAGATAAGAGTAGATTATTTTTTTTGTTTTTTACTTTTTAGGGGGGAGGAGCAGAGGGAAAAGGACAGAGAGAATGTTAAGCAGGCTCCACACCCAACACAGAGTCTGACACGGGGCTCGGTCTCACAACCCTGAGATCATGACCTGAGCTGAAATCAAGAGTTAGATGCCTAATGGGCTGAGCCACCCAGGTACGTCAAGAGCAGGTTACTCTAATTATACTAATCTGGGTCTCAGACATGGGAGCAGTATGGGATCTACGCTGGCAAATTCAATGGGGAGGAAGAGAACGTACCAGCTACCAGCTCTACTGCTTCCTCACCAAGGAGCTCTTGTAGCAAAGTTAGTGATGCCTCACTAATAGGTTCTGTTTTTCCTGAAAATGATCCCAAGCCTTCCAATCAGTGGCAAATGTTTGCTAGTGGGCTGTGTTAAATCTTTTTTTTTTTTTTTTTTTTGACTCAGGAAACCTAGCTCTAAGCTACTGAGCATATCACCGTAAGCACCCTCAAAAACAGTGCCCTGATTTTCTGAGACCTAGAGTGTGTGTGAGTGTGTGTGTGTGTGTGTGTGTGTGTGTGTGTAGAGCCTTGGGCTTTCTTTGGAGACTTAATCTCTCTCTTCTGTCTCACACACACATAAACAAGGTGAAAGGTCAAGGGTTGTTTGTAGGAAGGAAATAAGTACGACAAAAATAGATAGAGGTTTTACCTGGCCTGTTCAATATGGAATCCACAATCAGTAGGCAACACATACCTCTGGACAGGTGCTGTTAAATCAGAGAAGAAATATGTTCCCAAGAAGCTTACCAGCGTTGACAAGATTAAAACATCTGAAATACTATAAACCATATAAGGCAGAATATAATCGCTAACGTTGGACAGACTATCATAAAGTGTTTTCAGATTCTGTAGCCTTGTCCTCCTTCTGTCTGTGGTCCAGTTGTGGCAAAAAGTAAACCAAAACGAACCCCTACCCTGAAAACCAATGACAACTTGCTTGCCCAGATCAGGCCACTTCACTAAAATGCCACCCCCTCCCTCTGCTAGAGCTTCTCTTTTCTTTTTTTTCCCTAACCATCTTTGCTTTTCCTTTTTGCTTTAACGTAGCAGCTAAGCATAACAAATGTAGAAAAGCCAAAGAGGAGAGTGGGAAAGCTGCCTCCCTTACTTTCGAGCTTGACAAGATGTGTTAGCTCTTACATTTTGGGCTCTGTAGGATGTCAGGCACTTCAGAGCAGGGGTGGCACCTATCTTTATGAGGCTACTTGCACAGGCACCCTATTTGGATGAAATCATCCTCTGTTTCATTTATTATTTTTAAATAGCATTTGTCAAGGTCCCCGAAGTTCCTTCTAAAGAGGCAATATGTCCTCTAGGCTCACTGCCAATGCGGGTGCCCCATAGCACAGCACAGGGGGCCCCTGCGTGAGCTTGTGCACATTCACTCCAAGCTTCAGGATGCTCTGCCCAGCAGCTAGAAGCTCATCGTTGCCTCCTTCTCGGGCCTTCCAGGGAAAGAGCAGCAGGAGTGCACATTTCCTGTGGTCTCACGCCACTCGTCATCACCAACAGGTGTTCTCAAAGGCCCGTTCGTGGGAGGCAGTGGCTGCCTTTGGTGCCCAGGGGAGTCCCCCAGGGCGACTTTACAAAACACCAAGCCTGGGCATCTGCCTTTAAAGGCTCGCTGGGCAATTCTAGTTCAAAGCCTAGATTGAGCGGAATAGGGAGGTGTGGGGCTGAGACTGTGTTGTGGCCACTAAAGTACAAGTGAGGCCACAAAGGAGAACTTAAAACATCACGTGCCAGAATGGGTGCCATCACATTTCTCTTGGCATTGTCTTACGGCCCATTTCACATTCCCTCAAACCTCTGCTGCCGGGATAGACATTGGACTTTGCAGTTGACAATGATCTTTGGCAATAGCCAAGTGGTTGAATGGAGGTTCCACTGAATTACTTTTAAATCCAATAATAGGAGTGATTATGAAGTGATGAGACTGGTTTATTTCACTCCATTCTCCATCCATCTGTAAGAATTTATCTTAAACAGCATAGATGAGATTATATCATTCCTTTCCTTAGGACCCTTCAGTGGCTTCTCATTAGAGCAAAATCCAAAGCTCTTGTCAAGGCCAGCCAGCAACATGGTTCCTTCCCACCACACTGAGTGAGCTCCTTACTTGTTATCTGGGTCTTCAGAGAAGCTCTCCCTCCCACCGCATCTACTCTAGTTGCCTTCTACCTCTTTATCTGTTTCCTTGTTTTCACTGCACTTACTGCCATCCAAAATTAATTTGTTTACCGGTGTAATTGTTTGTTGTTATCTCCTCCTACCACAGAATGTAAGTTTCTTGAGAGCAGGGTCTGGTTTGTGTCGTTCGTATCCCCAATACCTGGAATAGTGAGAGCCTGATATTGTATTAGGGGTGTTGTGGGATGTGGAAGGAAGGAAGGAAGGAAGGAAGGAAGGAAGGAAGGAAGGAAGGAAGGAAGGAAGGAAGGAAGGAGGGAAAGAAGGAAGGAGGAAAACTTGTAGGAAGGTACTAAGTTGTTGATAGTCTCTTCCCATTCCTCGTTTTCCAAACATGTGCTTAGTCACCTGCATATGCAATTCACTTTGCTCCTCCGTAGAATGAGTGGAATCTGGATGAGATGTACACCAATGTCTGTGTAGTCTCAGTTGCTCCTTCTTAGAGCTGATACCTAACTGTTTTAGTGACATTTGCCAAACAGCCTCCACGAGTGGGAGCCAAGATCCCCACGACTGGAAAAAGCAATAACCATCAGCAAGCTTTTGGTCAAGTTCAAACATCATACCTGGTGGGGCTGGCACATCTCAATAGTCCATGTAGATTACGGAGAATCTGCATGTCCTCCATGCAAGCAAGGTTTCTGAAGTGAGTTCTGGGGAAAAGGGAATCCTGCACGTGCAGTATATGCCACAGCACTGTGTGATGGCAGGAACCCTCTATGGAGCACGAGCTCTGTGCCAGCACTGAGTCAGCTTCCTGCTAGACCCCCAGAGGCTCAGAAGTATAGGGAAGCACTTGGAGAAAGAAGAATCCACACAGTGATCGCCCCCAGGCGGCGATTTGAAATCATATTCACAAGAGGACCAGCAGATGAAAAGCTGCTGTAGGTAACAGAGGCTCCTAGATGAAGTAGACCAAAGGTCCCATGTGCACAGTGCTGGCTGTAAGTTCAGTCCTCTCTTTCTCCCTCTCTCTCTTTCTCTCTCTCTCTCTCTTGCCTGCATGGAGGACATACAGATTCTCCGTAATCTACATGGACTATTGAGATGTGCCAGCCCCACCAGGTATGATGTTTGAACTTGACCAAAATTCTCTCATACTAGATGGTCTTCAAGAACACGAGAACGCTGCAGGAAAGATTACTGGCCCAATCGGAGTGGGAGAGCAAGCCATCTCCTGAGGATCCTGGTGATGACTCTTCATTCCCGTATTTTCAGAATAAGACACTGAACAGACTTTCGGATTCGGTAGCCAGAACACCAGTGCATGCGGAGTCGACGTCTCAAACCCTGGGCTTATGAATATTTAGATGTGTTTCAGATCAGTGTCATTCTACCTGAAAATCTTGAGTGCCCCAGGCATCATTTTGGCTTGGTAGGTCATGCTGGTGGTAATATTTTTTAAAAATCTGACTGCTTTTGCAGGAAAAACAGGGTGGCACTGTACACCAGGTGGGAACAATGGAACACCGGGCTCCCTGCGTCTACAAGAGTCATCTTCTGCCTTAAAGTGTCTTCCCACCTCCTCAATTTCTCCTCAGGTTCTTTCCTCCCGCTGTAGCGCTATTTTATATGCCGTTTGCTGCTTTCTGTTCTTGTCACCTCTGCTTTTTCATGCTCCTTTATCAAGGTCTGGGGATGCGCACGGGAGAACTGAATGATGGGACTGAGGCGTCCTGGGAAGCACAGTCCGCTGAGCAGATCGCTACCGGCCCACTGACATCGGGTGCCTGCCTACACGACACACCTGGTTATGTTCCTCTGGGGTTTGCTTGGGATTTAAGTGACCAGACAAGCTAAACCTTGTGTGTTGTGGGGGGGAGTGGGAATGGGAGTGTTGAGGGGATGAAGGGAGTGGGAAGGGTAAATGCAATGTGCCCTTGGAAGTAACGTCCTAGAACAACCCAGAAAGTCTGAGAGTCTAAGATAGGAGACAGGGACCCAGGGAGGGGGAAGACGAAGAACCAAGCATCAGCTCCCAGGAGTATGTGTGCACACTGTCCTTTCTTCCTGGGGACACTTCTCTTCCTCAACCCACCACTGACTGCTGCCATTCAGGGCTCTGTCCTCGATCCTCTCCTCTCCTCTGGTGACCTCATTCACACTGGGCGCTTCTGTGTGTTGGAGCCTCTCCACACTAAATCCCCAGTGCAGCTGCTCATTCCCGAATGTCTCCTCATGGATGTCCAGAGACACCTCCAATTCAACACATACAAAAGCAAACTCTCCACCTCTCTCCCTTCCTCCTGTCCTCTACCCCATGCCTTGTAGGCAGACCTGTTTCTTTCACCTTATTTCCCACCTCTGGGAAGAGCACTGACACATAACCAGGAGGCCGTGCCTAAGCAGATGTCACCCTCACCAGGGTCCCCACCCGCACCAAGACAGTGCGCCCTTTCCTGTGTCTCTCCCTCCCCCCACCCATGTCACCAATCTTACTGCCACAGCCTAAGGCGAGCCTTCAACATTCCTTACCTGGAATCCTGATAACGTCACCTCTACGCCCACCTCTCCCATCCATGCTGACACTTTCTCATGACCTCATGCCT
>CM053613.1:85032248-85188843 GCA_028646535.1 Procyon lotor | reverse complement strand
CAAGCTTAAAATTGCTTATTTTCACAGTCTTGTTTTCCCAAAAAGTTATGATTTCTTCTTATGTCCAAGGAGGAGAATTGAAAAAATTCTCAAGAGATTTCTTGGAGAACACACACACATAAATGATAGGAAAAAAAATATTAAATACTTTGGGTTTTCTAAAGTGAAAAATCAGAGATGTATTGCCAAGTGTCTTTTAAAACTGAGCAAGACAGGGGTGCCTGGGTGGCTCAGTGGGTTGGGGCCTCTGCCTTCAGCTCAGGTCATGATCTCAGGGTCCTGGGATCGAGCCCCACATTGGGCTCTCTGCTCAGCAGGGAGCCTGCTTCCCCCTCTCTCTGCCTACCTCTCTGCCTACTTGTGATCTCTCTCCCTCAGTCAAATAAATAAATAAAATCTTTAAAAATAAAATAAAATAATAAAAAATAAAACCGAGCACGACATATACCAGAAGTGAATTTGAATCATAGAAATCTTGGGCCACAAAGCCCCACTGAGTTTTCTATTGTCCAGTAAGACTGGTTGCACAGAGCAATTTTCAGTAGCATGGAATTCAGTTTGAATTGAAAAATGTAATGTCCTTCTAAAAAGGGAAAATATAGCCACATGGAAACAATCCTTAGTAGTTAATGTCACCAGAAAAAAAAGTATATTTTTTATAGATATTAAAAATACATCGCAGTATGACTCAGCCAAATGAAGTTAAAAAATCTGAATCTAAAACCACTTAATCACCCCTTATCCACTCCTCAAGTGTCTGAGGGCTGAGCATGTGTCAGACACTGTGCTGAGTCAGCCCCCACCTTCAAAGAGCTGACCCTCTGGTGGGGACAGTGGGCATGTCGAGGACAACACAGCGTGAAAGTTCTAGGAGAAAGGGAAAGTCAGGGCACCATGGGACCCAGTAAGCTCCTGGGTTCTAATCAGAGGAGGGAGTCAGGGTCTGTTTCTCTAGAGGGGAGGACTTGGAGAAAGGAGGCCTAAAGGAAACCCTAGCCAGGACCTGAGGTCACAAGGCAGGTAAGAGAGAATTTGCAAGTATTATATGTAGAATGTCCAAACCAAAGACAAGACCTAGAGTGTCCGTTGAAAATGAGATAGAGCAGACAACAACTGGCTAAGGCCTAAGTAAATCAGAAGAACCTGGATGAGGGGAGGGGAATCTAGCAATAGGGGCCACGGACATGGTCTTGGGGAGACTTGGGGAGGCAGATCCCCTGGGCCAGGAACGTTCTTCTCTTGGAATTGGTTGAATATGAAGGAGTTCACGCCTATGTCACTCACGACTTACCATGTATTATTTTCTTTGTGGCATTTGTCTACCAATAACTAAAATACCCTTATTTATTTACTGACGTCCTTCTATATTTTCGCTGTCTCCCACCTAGGCTGTAAGTTTTCTGAAGGCCTGTTTCATACAAGGCATCTCGTAAACACTTGTCGATGATTGTTAAGTGAAGAATGCTAGGGCGCAGGGGCCCGGCGGGAAGGTGCGGGAAGCCCAGCAGGTCCTTAGGGCCCATGGGACAAAGAATTTTCATCCCAAAGAAATTGAAAATTGAATTAGACTAGCATGGGCTCACAATGTCAAGACATTGGTCAGTTTTAAATTTCTTTTGTTCAGATCTTCCTTACACAGAGCTGGATTTTTTTTTTTTCTTTTAATGTTCATCTGAATTTGCTGGAGGTCTTGTGTTTTTCTTATTCAATTGATGGTGGATCAATTCTAGGGTATCAACCCACTAAGACAAAATTGGTCAGAAGTCAGGGTCTTTCTTCCCACTCCCCTGTGCCGTCTGTCTGAGATACTGCTATGTATGTTGTATATGATGAGTTTCTTTTATCTCCTTCCAAGGTATATATATTTTAGAAGGTCATGTGTGTTCTTTGATCCGATGAACTCCTCAGGAGAAATAAAGATCTTGTGGTGGTGGCTGTCCTTTCCTATAATATCAAGAGAGAGCCCGAGTTTGCACGCTGTCTGGGATAATTCCTCAGTCTAAAGAGTGACAGACTAGATTGAATTAGCTTTGGTTCTTTCATCACTAATTAGGTGGCAAAGCAGACCTGCCTCGGGGCACACAGACAGGGACTCGGTTACCGTAATTAGCTTAATGAAAGCACGATAGTGCCGGCAAGCGATGTCCTTGCATGATCTCCAGACTCAGAGTTCACAGGAGACAGTGGGCCTCTCAAGGACAGGAAGGTTGCCTCATTCTCTGTGTATTTCAGGTACCTAACACAGGATGGTTTCCAACACATGACAGGTTCCCAGCCAATATTTGTAGAACTTGATGTGTTTCTATGAAGGAAGTTTCTAGAAATACATTACCGCATTCTGCCCTTAGCCTTGTTTTATTCACTATTTTTATCAGTGTCTTAAATAAAGAGAGACATGCTCATCTATTTTTAAAAGGATACAGCTGGGAGAAATAAGTAATGTGATGGTTGATGAAATAAAGCTTCAAAACTATCCCAACAGAGTAGAAAAATTGGCTATAGCCAACAGGACAAAATTTAATAACGATACATGGATATCCTCACACATAGGCGCAAAATATCAATTACACCATTGTGAGGAGAAGCAAATATGATTAGCCATTGTTTATGTGATAAAGGCCTGGACCGTCTTCTTAGTCATCACCTTAGGAGGTACTAACTGTGTGAGGCATTTGCTGGAAAAAATAAAAATAAGACAATGCTAGGAGATTGAATACAAACATAATGCACAGAGCAAGGTAAATAATCTCACTGTATTTTATGGTCGTCGGAACAGACTTGAGGGCTTTGCATAATTCTCGTTGCTGTGTTTAAGACAAAGCCCAGAAAACTACGGCAGCACCGCTCGAACTTTCAGGCTCATGCGGATCCTCTTGTCAGGAGGGCTGGTGTGGGGTCTGAGAGTCGGCGTTCACAAGACGCTCCCCGGGGAAGCTGAGGCTGCTGGGACGCAGAGCGCTTTTTGAAGAGCAGGGAACGCGTGTCCTTCCAGATGAAGAATCCACACCCCGGGGGACTTAGGAACCTCAAAGTCAGCCCACGATCATTGCTCAAAGAACTGGACCGTTGGGCACAGAGAAGATTGGCAGGGGGGCACCTATCTTGTCCTTAAGTTTTGAATAACTTTCCTATGAATAAAGAACAGACTTGTGCTTTCTTGTCACCAAAGGCGAATGCAGAAGTGGAAGGAGTTACAGGAGGCAGATTTTGGCTAAATATAACGGAGTACATCCGAGCAGATGGAGCTGCTCAGTGATGGACAGCCCTGCCGCATCACCTCGACGCGTCCCCGCATTAGGAACGCGGGAGCGGAGCGACTGTCAGTTAGGCAGACAAGGCTAATTCTTTGGTGGGTGGGAGGCCGGCCCTGATAAAAATTTAGCAGTCCTTTCAATGTTAAGACGCTGTGACTCTGTCCCTTATCTGTCCTGACTGGGCTCCTCTTTAATTGTCTCCTTTCAGCCCATCGTTCCAGACCCATCGACTTCTCGGCAGATTCTTCCTTAGGAGAAACTGGGGGTGGAAAATGCGCCACGGTGTATAAAATACGGGTTTATATTGAGAATTTTATATTACCCCATTAATTTTCTTTCATCTCTACATATCTGGTTGTCAGCCTCACACGGAAGTTTCTTGGATCAAGACGGTATTCGGCAAGTGGGTGATACTCATTTATGAGCAGGAGTCATATTTCAGACTAATGAGGATGACAGAGGTTGTTAGGAGGTTGGCCATGTCACAAAGCTGTTGTGGCACTTGGCAGCACTTAGAAATTTAGAAGAGATCCTGACTCCTTGGGATGGTTCGAGCTTAATCCACCGTGGAATCTGAGGGATCATTGCCTCCAAGGTCCCTTGCAAGCCCAACTTTGGAGAGAGTGCAAGTATATCCTGTAAAGTACCTACGTCACTTTTTCTTGTTTCCTATTGTGTCTCTAAATTGATTGGGTAGCTCCTGAATTTCTGAAGCTTTACCTTTCGGGACGATTTTTAGAGAATTGGCACCCGAAATCAGGGTGAAGGCACTTCATTAAGCTTATTACTAGAACTGAATCAATGCTTTTATGCCCTGAGGCAGGCCTGCTCTGCCTTCTAATTAGTGATGGACGAACCAAAGCTAATTCAATCTAGACTGCCTCTCCTGGGACTGAGAAATTGCTCTGGACGTCCTGGGAGCACGCGCTCTCTCGGAGGGTTAGAGCATCAGCATCAGTCCAAGAAGGTCACTGGTGTCAAAGGAAGAAGGCCCCTTCCAGCGTCCCACACCTGAAAAAAACCAGTACAGCCTGGTTGATGGGAATGAGTGCCAACCCAACAGGCTTCCAAAGAAAAGACAACAGAAGCAGTGCATTCAAAATAATTTGTCACTCTTCTCTTGACATAAAGTATCTACTAGAGTCACTGTTCTCCTGAGTTTGAGACTCAAAGATTGGCAAAGGAGACCCCAATTCCTCACCTTGGTAACCAGGAAGCAATGCTGGATAAGGGTGGGTTTACATAAGAATATAGGACAGAAAAAAAAATCACTTTCACTTTTAGAAATCCATTTGTCTTTGTAACAACATATACCAAAGGTAACGAGGGTAGATAATTGCATTTCATTGATGAGGACACTGAATTTCAAAGACTCTAAGTGGCTTTCTCAATGTCACAGAGATGCTAAATAATAGCCAGGACTCCTTTTAACTCCTAACTTAATTTTCTTTCCATTACGATAGAAACAATTAAACGTCATATTTTCTTTGAGAACTAAAATATGCCATAAATTGTACCCATATATTGCTATAATATGTTTCAATATCTCTGCCATTAATATTTTTAATGGAGTTTTTTTTTATTCTCCCCTTTAAAACATAATTCCCTCAGACAATTCAGAGAATGTTTTATAAATATCAACGATAATTGAGTTCCCGCTATGTACACTGCTTTTCACAAAGTCCTCCCTGTGTGCCAGGGTCATTTAATCCTCACGAAAGCCCCACGAAATAGACAATACCAGGTCCATCTTGAAGGTGCAGAAATGATTCAGAAAGGTTGAACAGCAGAGGGTCTCACAGGGAGCAAGTGGCAAATTTGTTCCCATGCCCATCCCGTCATACCCTCCGCTTAGTGCAGTGACGTCAGGAACTAATTAATTGGACCCGTGTTTACAGAACATGTGTACCTTATAGTAGAATGAGAGCTCAAACATGTAGCCGATGGTCATTTGAACCCGTTGACTTACAGCAGCTTAAAATCATTATTTTCATGGTTAGTTTGGCATTTGTACCTTTTTTTTTTTTTTTTACCACTCTGAAACTTGCAAGTATGTGTTAACACATAGTGTGCCTCTCTGTGTTAGACCCTTGAGAGACTGAACCAAAGGGTCACAAAGATGCTGGGGGGTAAAATGCACTGTGATACCATCTGCTTGGTCGCCCTGCCTTGTGCCTGGCCCTGGGAGCCCATGGTGAGGTTTGATGGATGGAAACTGGAGAGGAAAGACGCGTGACAATCACACTCTCCTTCTGGGTATCCAGAAACCACACATCAAAAGTCGCTCGACAGTCTTGGGTGAAAATAGTCTCTCCAAGCCTCAGTCTCTCGACCTATAACAAAGAAAGATGAGCACTGTTAGCTCTCCATTCCTCTTAGGACTGCTGAGAAGCAAATGAAATCAGGGTACAAATAGAAGAAATTCCATGGGTACAAATAGAAGAAATTCCATACCGTTATAAGGTGTTCATATGTTTTGATTTTTATTAAGCATTTTAATTGACTTGATTCTGAATCGCCTCCTTAACTGGCCTTCTCCATGTTTGTGCTGGTCACAGTAGGGCTGCGTCACTAAAATGAAGGATGTGGTCATAAATGAAGCCCTAGGAACGATTAGGATTGGGGGCTAGTCCTACCAACAATACCTATGCGATTGCTTTATCATAAGAGCAACGTGACCCTAGGCAAGTAACTTAAATATCTTTGTCCCCGTATGTAAATTGGAGGACTAGCACCTGCTTTTCATAAGCAGGTTATGTATTTAAAGCACCTAACCAAACTTGGGACTCTTAGGATACTTGCCAATTGTTAACCCATTTCCCATAGCCATCCAGTAAAAGCTGTTGTGACTTGATTCTTAGCTCCGATCTCTCGCACACAGTGTATGTGCCCTTGTAAAACACGTCTCAGTCTGGTTTCAGGGTTACCATACATAACTGATATAGGAAAAAACATCGCATGCTATTTCTAACTCTGACATTTATACCCAAAGACGCCACGGGTGATTCTGAGATAGACAAATTCCCATCTTTGTTTCTAAACCAAGAGGTTGATAGTACGTTAATTCATGCTTTTTTTTTTTTTTTTTTAAAGATTTGATTTATTTGACAGCGAGAAACACAGCGAGAGAGGGAACACAAGCAGAGGGAATGGCAGCGGGAGAAGCAGGCTTCCCGCGGAGCAGGGAGCCCGATGCGGGGCTCGATCCCAGGACCCTGGGATCTGACCTGGGCCGAAGGCAGACGCTTAACGACTGAGCCACCCAGGCGCCCCTAATTCATGCTTTTATCAGGCAGTAGAAGGAAGTGATTAGTAAAAGCACAAAGGCCAAGATATACTGACTGCAGCCAACATTTATAAAACCGTATCAGTGCTGTTATAATTTTCCATTGTATTAGTCATGCATATGAATGGTACAAATCCATGGAAAACTTTTGAAATTTACTACTGACCATTCCTCCCACCACAATCCCCTCCCTCTGAATTGATGTTAATATCAATATTTTAGATGAAATTTAGCTTTCCATTAAATACATACCGTCAAAGAAAGCAATACTTTTTGAGAAGTGCAACAGCCCTTAAATGAAATAGTATTGATGCTTTCCAGTCCATGTCCCTAATAGTGCATGCAGAAAAACAGTATAGCTCTCTATGGGGAAGAAATCAATGTATCTTAAGTAATTCACTGCAATAAGGAAAGATAGCTTCAGGAAACTGCATGTTTTTATTGTTGTTGTTAGGTGTTGTTTTTTTTTCCTTATTTCCTATAATTAGCTGACTGATTTTTACAGTGGATGTGATCATTATTCTACCCAAGTGGCCCGTGTGAACTTACTGTAATTCCATTACCTCCCACCAGGCGGAGACATAGCACTAGAAATGAGCAAGTTAGCCAGAGCCCTCATCCAACTGAGTGCTTTTTTTTCCCATAGCTTCCTACCTGAATAATTCCTGTTTTCAGGTGTGGATGTTTAATTCTTCTCAAGTAGAGCAATGAAAATATACAGAGACAAACACTGGCAATCCATGTGTCTTGAAGAGTCTCGGGCCACTGCATCCCCTAAGTATAAGACCTAACTTCCCTATAGCTAAATCTTCATTTTTAACATCCTGTTAAAGTACAAATGATGATTGCTTATAGAATCACTGCTAATAGAATGGCATTTTCTCCCTAGAGAAAAATATGATTTGCAAATAAACTCTTGCCCTTCATTTAGCTAAATCCTATCCTTTATTTGGGGTCATAACAAATCTTACTTCCAATAACATCTTTCCTGATGACATGCACCACATTTTCTCTCTCCCTGTTTGGTATTTTTTGTTCCTGTTTGGAATTTTATAAGAGGTATTGCTTATATAGGAGATACAGAAAAATAATTAAACATTCATCTTCAAAGTAAGATATACCTATGATATACTTAAGATATCCTACGTTTGGAACCATAATTCTAACAGTCACTGTTCTTGTGACTTGGGCAAATCATTTAGTCTCATCTTTGAAAGGAAGGTAATGATGTCTATGAAGACCATATGTCTGTGAGTATTTAAAAACTAAATGCAGGTGAAATATTTAGCAGAGTGCCTAGAAAAAATGTAAGCACTAAAAGACACCAGTACTATATAATATAAATTTCATTAGATGACACAGGTTGTACCTTTTCCCTGAACATGATGTCTCTGCTAAAGAGAAAGAGTTTCTTACTAAATGTATGATTGCTGCAAAGCTTTGTGATATATTGCATAGTAGCTTGGCAGGCCTCAACTAATACAATATAAATACAAAGTCCTATGAAGAGGTTTAAAAAAAAAAAAGGGAATGATTATATAATGGGGGAAAACCCGACTTGGCATGTCTTCTGAAAACAACAAAAACATTCAGCTGACCATTACTTCAGTGAGCTAACAGCTTGACAGAGCTGCCCCGAACACCCAGAGGATTATAAACACTGTCTTCCTCTCCGTACTTGTCTTTTAACTTTAAGGTATTTTCTGTCTTTCAGAGAGTTTAAATCCTTGTGACCTCATTAACAGGTAGTATGCCTAATGTCAGAAGAAGTAGTCCCAACATATCACATCCAGTAGCCGTGCTGACTAGCTAGCCGTCTCCCAAACTCAGTCTCTCTTGTTCCTAGGTAGATTCTTTGCAGTTAGGTGTGGCCATGTGATTTTATGAACCAAAGTGATCCACACTATTCCAGGCTGGGTCCATAAAAATGCCCATATGCTTCATGCTCTTCTTTTTTTACAACTTGATGTAGTGAGCATAATGACCCCTAAGGTCATGTTTTAAGAATAGCAGAACTGTAGGAGCTAATAAGTCTGGCATCCTAAAGCAATGCTTGGAAAAGAGCCACCCACCAATCAGGAAAGACCCCTTTAAACTCCTGTTTGCAAGACATCAACTCCCATTGTGTTTAATCCTTCACCATCTTTTGATTTGTTTGCTACAACAGCTAGCAAACCCTAACTACTTCAAGTGGCCCACAAATATCTGTAGTTTTTGTTTGGATTAGTGAATCATATTCTAAGGAGGGTACTCGCAAGCATGAAAAGTTTTGGAAATAAGATACTAAGATAATTAAGAATTTAAAAATCATCTGGAGAGATTTTTCAACATATATGCTTGTTAAGAATTCCTGGGTGATTCTGATGTATTCTATGTTAAAAATCATTGGTTTAGAACCCTGACATGGGGAGAATGATTGAATGAGTTGGGGATCGTTTTCCTGGACCATAGAAATTTGATGAGATTGGTCTTCATGTGTCTGAAGGATGAACATGAGAGAGATTTATGTTTACACTGTGCAGAAAGAGTGATTTATACTCATACTGGAAGAGACTAACCAGAATCAATGGGTAGAAGTTGCATTAAGGGAGATTTGTGTTCATTCAAAGGAAAATGTTATTATAATTATAGATTTTCAAAAAATGGAGCACCTGCTTTTGAAGTAATAGGTTCTCCCATTCTTATAATATCCAAATAGAGATGATATGAAAAGTATCATTACTGTAATGGTCTTTACAATCACTATTTTATCTGAACTCATAACCACTCTGTGGGACAGGCCCAGTTTTTATAGATGAGGAAACTAAAGCCCATAGTCATTAAGCTGCCCACCCTGTAAGTTACAGGGCCAGAAACAATACAGGTGAAGTGTTAATCCCTGTCCTCAGACTCAGAAATTACTTCTTTTTTCCACTGACCATATATAGGTGAGTAGTTCCTCTCAGACCTGAGATTTTGTGAAAAAGATGGGGAGCTCTTTAATGGCAGAGATGTTATCTTATGTTTGTTTTTATTTATATTTTCATTTTGCTAAGTACACACTGTGCTTATTAAATACATATTTAACTGAATTTAAATGACACCATTCTTCTAAAATAAAAATGTCATAAAGAGGCCTTTTTATTCCATTTTCACATGTAGGAGAGCAAATTTTGCCATCCCACGATAGGCATTTTCAGCATATTGCTTAGTCTAAACTGGTTATTTTTAAGAAACAGCAGACACAGGAGATCCTTTGAAAAGCCAGTAGAAGTCACCTTTTTGTAAGAGACATTTACATGTGCAAATCTCCATTTGTAAGGGTGTCTCCCTCAGTACTTGGAAGAGGGCGATGACTCTAAATCTCTAGAAACTATTATCAGTAGAGAAGCCATAAACTTAAATCCTGCATAACAACCTTAGTCTTGTTTACTATGCTTTTCCTCATAACCTCCCATAACTAATTCCCCTAATCCCAGCATCTCTCAGCTGGAGAAGATATTTAAGGAGAGAGTTTCAGCTCTTTCGGGACCAATCTTGGATCTCTCCCAGAAAATCTATGTGTACAGGGGGTATACATGTTATTAAACTTTTGTTTGGTTTTCTACTGCTAAATCTGTCTCATATCTCTTTCATTCTTAGTCCAGCTAGAAGAATCTTGAAGGACGGAGAAAACTTCTTCCTCCCCAACACACATAAAACCACTGCCATCGTAAATAATGTTGTGCACGATAGAACCAATATAAAGAGCATGGCCCATGCCTTCCAGATGAAACACGAAAGCAAGAGTCAGATACTTAAGTCACTAGTAACTAAAAATATACTTGAATTACACTCAGCAATCAGTGTAAGTTCCAGTGCTGGTCTGCAGTGTAGAGTGCACAGGAATGATTCCTGCAGACCTCGATTCTGCCTTGAGCACTTGACCAACTCACTTAACCTCTATGTGCATCTGTATCCTCATCAGGAGCCAGGCAATGATTTTCAGTGGCTAATGACACCGCAAATAGTGAGGCCAGACTTTATATGCCTCCTGAATCTGACAAAGCCTCTGTATCAGACCATCAATTTGGGGTATAGCTCAGTGGTAGATCATTTGACTGCAGGCCATCAATTTTAAGGAATTGATAGGCACATGTCTTTAAAAAAAAAAAAAAAGGACACAATTAGCAAAATCAGACTACAGGAGATTCTACAGGCTTAGCATCTTAGTTTCTTTTTTTAAAAAATTGAGAGAAAAATAAGAGATGGACAGGATACATATAAAAGATGTAAATGGCATAACAACCAATTTTAATCTTATTTGGATCCCAACTTCAAATTGTAGGGGAAAAAATATTTTAAGCACAAGAATGTAAATGGTGTGATTCTATCTATATAAAGTTTGAAAATAAACAAAGCTCATCTGTTCCTAGAAGTCACTATAATATTTTGTTTCTTTATCTCTGTTCTCATTCTGTGGGGAATGTTCAGATGAGATTTAGTGAGTTGTATAATTATAACATGTGTACTTTTCCATATATGATCATTCACTTAAAAGTCTTTAAATGACATAAGTCTGGGTCCTATAAAGGTAAATCATAAGAAAGCTAAATGAAAAAAAAATTATCAACTTCCTTTTAGGTTTGTCAAGGAAGTCTTCATGGAATGATAGACTTGTTTAAAGGGGCGCCTGCCTGGGTGGCTCAGTGGGTTAAAGCCTCTGCCTTCGGCCCAGGTCATGATCTCAGGGTCCTGGGATCGAGCCCCACATCGGGCTCTCTGCTCAGCGGGGAGCCTGCTTCCGCCTCTCTCTCTGCCTGCTCTCTGCCTGCTTGTGATCTCTCTCTGTTAAATAAATAAATCTTTAAAAAAAAAAAAAGAAGAAGAAGAATTGTTTAAAAACATTGAAAAAACAAAAGGATTTTGCTCAGTAAAACTAGATACAAAAGGCATAAGATTCATATCATATGTAAGAGCAGACCTAAAGGCCAGAAAGTTGGGAAAATGGAGAAAAAGTGAATTTTAAAGGATATACACACTGAAAAGGGAGGAATCCAAAAGACAGTCTCTACCAACCTGGGAACTGAAGGTGAAAACGAACATTATAATTATATCTGTATCTATATAGACATTATGCAAAACAATCGTGTTTTACGCAGACACCGTCACTGCTGTGGACATTGGCTCTATTTTAAAGATGTGGTGACTTTAAACGGCTCTCACAAGGACGTTGGCTGGAGTGCAGCATTAAACCGCTGTGATCTGGCTCTGCCCCTGTGTGTGTTTCATAAACTGGCCTTGTCAAGATGACAAATGTCATGCCATCCACAACCTGAAGAGGCATGTCTGAGAAAGGACAATAGGAACAGAATCTGTCACTTCTCCTCATTATATATACAGACGGATTATTTCTCGTACTTCTAGCCAGATTGTTTCCGTTCTACCTGCAACTGAGCTACGGGCGATGCTGAAAATGTTATGCCCAGAGTGCGAGAATGCCCCCTTGCCCAACGAGTCAGCACACACCAAGGCAGCTAATTATAGCAGTTTTCCTTTGTCATTGTAACTCTCTTTGACGTAAGGAAAGCAAGTGACTCAGAATTCTGGGCCCACATCATGGGGATACGGCAGCAATAAAAGAAAAATGAACAAGGCCTGAAATGAGAAAATCTGTAAAAGGACTGATTCAAACAGGAAAAGCCATCTGTCAACCAAAGACCTTTCTGCCCCCAGGCCTGCTGATACCAGATAGAAAACAAGGTCCCAAGGCTCGAGGACCAAGCTGAGTGAGACAGTCATTAGGGTACAGAATGTGCCAAGACTTCCATCACAGAAATTCTCAAACTAGTCCTCAAGAATTGAAATGGTCACATACACACCTTGAAAGAAAACCTATTTTCTGACCAAGGGGGAGAAAGAGGGCAATGAGGGGTCATGGTTTAATGGGTGCAGAGTCTCAGTCTGCAGAGAGTTCTGGAGACGGGTGGTGGGATGGGTGCACAACAATGTGGTTATACTTGATGCCATTGAACCCTACATTTAGAAATGGTTCAAATGGTAAGTTTTACGTCACGCATACTTTACCACAATAAAAAAATCTACAGAAAGAATTCTGGTAAGGAAGAATTGTAAAATAAGCCATGAGAAGGTAGTCGGATGATCCAAGGTCAATTTTTAAGAAGTCAAGAGGTCCAGCTCCGGAAGCTGACTCGTAGTTTCAAATCCGGGCTTCTGACCACCCCCTCTCAGCTCCAAGACATTAAGCAGATCACGTAATTGATCCAAGGCTCAGTTTCCTCACCTGTAACAAGGGTTGATCGGTATACGGTGTGAATTCAAGGGTTGCCGAGAGGGTAAATTGGATAATCCACATCAACTTGCGGGTACAAAGTGAGTGCTCAGAAACTCTTAACTATTATGTTATTGCCATTCCTGTGTCGTTCTTGCTGTTGACAACTAAACCACGGCTAGCGTGAGAAGCTTCAGGAAAGCCCTCAGGAGAAGGCAGTGCTACTACTACACATGTAAATCAACAGGAAATTTATTAAACGCCTATTAGAATGCAATACTCTGCTGGAGAAAAGAGAGCAGACCAAAACACACCATATGCTCTGAAGAAGCTTACACTCTCAGCGGGGAGACGAAGCACACGCATGAAGCCCCCCAACATTACCGAGCGGATAGCGATGTCCCAGCCTTCCTCTGCTGTCCCACTTGACGAATAGAAAGCCCTCCTGTGGATGATGGGCTTGGCCTCCGAAGGGGAAAAAAAAATTCTTCTCTACCCTCAAGGTCGTCCAGCTGGACGAAGAATTAAATTTACATGAGACAGATGAAGAGGAAAAAAAAACAAAAAACCCAAAGCTTTATTACATGCACACACACAGGGCAATTATGAAATTGAAACCTAAAAGAATGACCAGGGCAGGCAGTTTTTATACTTTTGAAACAAAGAGACAATAAATCTGGGAGGAATTGACAGGACAAAAAAAACCTTTAACTCTGGGAAGAAGGAACTAAGAAATTCTAACCAGAATTTGGGCTGTGGTAGTAAATTAGTGAAAAGGCAAGGGGGGTTGGTTGTTGATACAAGCTCTAAATTTCCCACCTCTGGTGCAAAGGGTGTCTCCTCACCTCCTGGTACAGAGAAGGTACCTTTTACCTGGGAGATTTATTTCCTGCCTTCAGGGAACAGAGGAGAGTCTGAGTTCTTATCTCAGCGGTCTCCTAAGTAACTTTTATTTAAAATAATGAATGTGCCCAAATGGCACACTTGGGGGCAGGCTGCCTTGGACCCCACAGCCCACATCCCACCTCCATCTCCTGCAAGTGCCTGCATCTTGCCAAGCCTCAGTTTCCCTGTCCACATAACAGAGAGAATACTGGTAGCTCTCTCAGAGGGAGGTTTTGATGAGATTAAGGCACACAAAGAATTTAGGACAGGATGTGGCACAGATTAAGCCTTCGGTAAAAAATTACTTAATTACCTGAGGACTCTGTGTGTGCTCTAGGGCAAGGAAGGCTAGAGACTCACTCCGAGGATAGCTAGGACATAGCAGAGTCAGGAGTCCTACCCAGAGCAGCAGCCTTGGAAGCCCGGGGCCTTTCCACGGTACTGGAGCCACCTGCCTGGGGTTAGCATCAGAGGAGTTGTGAGAGTCATTCCTACAGCAGCATAGCGGGTGGTCAAAGTGATGTCCGTAGAGTAACAGAACACTTCCTGAACAAAGTGGAATATCGCGAGCAAAAGGCAGGATGTTATTAAAATCATTATGTGATTGGAGACTCACCTGCCAGTCTGCATAAACCCTTAACACGCCTCCTCTCTTTTCTCTTTACGACTCTTTGAGACATGTGTTATTAACCCCGTTTTACAGACGGTAAAACGAAAGCCTGGAGTGATTTAGAAACGTGTGGAACGTCACAAGGTTAGTTAAGAGTCAGAGTTGGGATCCGACCCCACTTCTGTCTGATTTGAAAACCACAGCCCTTCATCAAAGAGAAGAGCCCTCTAAGTGAGGGGGAAACCCTGATCTCCATACCGTTTGTTGGATGAACAGCCAAGGCTGGGTCTGAAAGGCAAGCTCAGGCATGTGGGTGGAGTCCGGTCGGAGCGCGGGCAGAGGGGAGACCAGGGAACAGGAGGGACATGGGAAGTAAGATTTCAGGCAGAGGAAGAGGCATCCCTCATCTCAACCTAGGGATGAGAGGATTTTTGTCTTTTGTTGAAAGGAGGCGTTCACTCTCACACTCCCTTTCTCCCCACGAGTTTGGGCAGGACTATTCCTCTTTTTAGATCTGTTTTTTCTAAGAATTTAACTTCTATGGCTAACTCCAGCCAGATAATGAGTATCTGCGGTGATCCAGGAAGAGTTCATTCACCTCATCAAAGGAAATGGCTTCATCCTAAATCAAAATTGAACCTGACTCACTACAGAATCAATAACGGGCATGGCCAAGGCCAGAACCCTGTCCTTGGAGGCCAGAACCCCTGACACCACCCATCAACAGGACACTAGGGTAAAAGTTCAGGGACATTACTAAGATCCACTTTAAGAATCTGCTTAAGTCAAAGCCTCTGTGGGTGTATGAGCTCATCTTTACATAAGGCCTTTGAGAGAAAGGAATGGTTTTGGAATATCTTTAATTTTAATTAAATTGAATTACCAAAATACAATTTATTATAGAGCACAGGAGACATTTATTTAAATGGAGTTATTTATAGATTTCTACTTTTTTAGGGGCAAGTTACTAAGCACTTCTCTCTGAGTCCTCCAAAGGACAGTCTTTCAGCTGACCCCGCTGTTTTTACAGATTAGTCTCTGAACACCCCAGAGGAGGGAGCCGCATCCCGTCTTCTCATTCTGATCCTGAGAAAGAAGGCAGGCTCCTCCAGGGATGACTGGACGTTAGACCTCAGAAGGAGCACATACTCTTCGTGAAAATTCTAAAGGAAGTGGTGAATGCCAGACTGCTTTTCCTTTTTTCCCAGTGTTGGTCTCATTCCCCTGCCGTGACTGCCCCAGGAAAACCCCTCATCTCCAGAAGATCTCTCCCTCTTACAAAAGTCTGACACATAGGTGCCATAAAAGTCTTGGGTAGAATCTTCCCCATTGGCTGAGAAACAGTGATCCGGATGGCTAGGAGTTGGGAGTTGATTCCTGAGGATATGCACGCTGACAAGTCTCAGCAGTCCCAGCGGTTAAATGTCATCAGACACCCAGTCCTTTCCATACTGGCCCATAAAGACTGTCCCCAGTACAGAGGACCAGCGACCAAGATAATGACTAGTGCTGACTGTAGTCAAAGCTTCCCTTGCCTGCCCATGTGGTTGCCTCCAAAACAGGAGAATAGTGTTTCTACCTCTGTTTCTTAGCTGTCTCTTCTGAACAGGAAATTAAAATAATCTACTTCCTGGTAAAGACGCAAATCCAGAAGGTTGAAATTGTGAAGCCAGGCCTTTCTAATTCATTTAATGTGATCATTACAGGACTTCAGGTCAGTAGAACCAGGCAAGAGCAATTCAGAGTTTTACATTCTGGGTCTAGAACTTGGTAGGAAGACGTACAATCTAACTGGTTTTGCACTGTAATCACAAAGCAAGCCATTGTTAAATGAACCCCCCCCTTTCTTTTTAAAAGTGTAAAGTTATGTAAGTGGAGGTTCCACTCTTGGGATCTTGAATATGCATCTTCATATATATATTTGTTATGTTCATAAAGCTAAATAACATAAGAGCTACAATACAGTGTTCCTTTTAGGAGATTTTTCTACATGGGATGAATTGGCTGAGGCTCCTTTAAATGTAATTTCAATGACATTTAAACTAAAGATGGTTCTCTTTTCTTAGTTAATATCCCAAAAGTCAAACATAAGCATTCTTCCTATGTCCAAAAACCTCTTAACTGTGCTCAAAATTGGGTCATCTTAAATATTTTAAAGAATAACCACATTGTGTCATATCCAGAGCCTATTCCATACTTACATAACTGTTTTCAAACTATAAACCACACGGTACTGGACAAGAAATGTGTCTGGACAAGAAATTGGTTTGGATGTGCAGTTTAGTCCCTCAGACCCAAACACAAAGACTGACCAAGCTCGTTAGGTCTATGAATTTGGGCTTCAGTGTTGTCCCAATCAATGTCATCAACATCCAAAGCTATAGATGAGACAGACATATATGTATGTATATATGTGTGTATGTATGTATTACACACGTGTGTATGGTATGGAACCCAAGTAGGAATGGAATTGTCAGTACAAACCATTTTTTTCATGACTTTGTTCTTAGATAATTTAAGGAAACCCACTTTTTCAAAATTAAGAAGTGGTTTTTTTTTTTGAAAGGCATTTTAAAAGTATTCAGAGAAAAATATGCTAAAATCAGGAACACTAATGTGAGAATTTGTTCATTCATTGCATGCACGACACGCTGGCAACATAAGATAAATGTGCTGTACTTATTTTTGAGGAGTTGTAAGACTAAACACGCACACATCTACATAGGCTGGTAGGTCCTAACACACAGGGATGGAGTAGCTATTCGCTGGGAATGTGGAGGAGGAGGAAGAGGAATAAACCACAGTGGGTTAGGAAGACATCTCCAACTTGCCTAGTGTCATCAAGCTACAGAAATGGATTATACCCTAACCAGAGGATGACTCTGAAAATCCGAAAACCAGTGCGTTGGCCAGAACGGTGAAGGAGCCTTGGAAATGTGTGAGACCAACACCCTTGTAGTAGTACTTGGGCAAGAAGAGTTAACTCATTCAAGCTTATGAGTTAGGAATCTGGAGCATGTAGATAAGCTTCACCGAGAAAGACAAGCAAATTTAACTGAGTTAAATTTGCATTTAACTGAGTTTAGGAGAGCCTTCACATCGATGAGGATATTTTGTAAACAGGTCTGTCCTCTACAGAGGGATCAAAGGCAGAAGAGAAGTAAGTCCAAAAGAGATCTTTTATGACTAAAGAGATCTCGAGTCCCAAAGTACCAAAATAAGGGCTGAGACTTAACCGTGTCTCAGTCTAGGTCTCTGATCAGAGTTCAAGGTCTCCAGAACCCTCACAGAGAAACCGAAGCTGATGGGTAAGAGCAATGTACATTCAGCCAAGAAAGTGTATGTGATCCTTGGGTTTTGCCTTGAATTATATAATCCTTAAAACATACAATGGAATATTATGCCTCATCAGAAAGGATGAATATCCAACTTTTGTATCAGCATGGACCGGACTGGAAGAGATTATGCAGAGTGAAATAAGTCAAGCGGACAGAGTCAATTACCTTATGGTCTCACTTACATGTGAAGCATAAGGAAAAACATGGAGGGCATCGTGAGAAGGAAAGGAAGGGTGAATGGGGGGAATCGGAAGGGGCGATGAACCATAAGAGACTGTGTACTCTGAGCAAAAGACTGAGGGTTTTGGAGGGGAGAGGGTGGGGCTTGGGCGAGCCTGGTGGTGGGTATTGAGGAGGGCACGTACTACATGGAGCACTGGGTGTGGTGCATGAACAATTAATTTTGTAACACTGAAAAAATAAAAGTATTTGGGGGGAAAAACATACTAATCAAGGATTAGCAAGTAAGTTAGCTAATAAAAAGCTTCGTTTTTTAAAACAATATTATTTAATTATATGCTTGTATTCATTCAGAGCTTGTGGTAGATTATTTTTAAAAGAGTCTGTCTTATTATATATATATGTTTTATATTTAGAGGTATTATATATAAATATATATAAAATCACTGAATGATGTGCTATTCCCTTTCCTTTGGCTACCCTTAGGGAAATTTGGATTATTGACTCGTGGCCAAATGTCAGACAAAATTATTCTCCTGGTGGTGGCTGTTTGAGATGTATGGATAATATCTAAGATGAAAGAAAACAGCCCGTGAAAGTCTAGGTCAAGAGTATAGGAACCTTCTCTTACGAATCTGGACTGAGTTTCCCTTGAAGAGATGAAAGCTCCAACAGGAGCCAGGTCCCCGTTTCCACATGGACACAAATGGCAAGAGCTACCCCTTTTCAATAATCCGAGTGCTCTGCAGACCATCTTGGTCCTCACAAGCCAAAATTAACGTCACTGGCCTGGCCCTGGAGACGTCTGAGTTTGTGATGCCTGACAGAAGCTTATAGACTCACATCCAGAGTTCCAATAAGCATCACACATACTTACCGTTCTTATTCTTTAGAGGAGAATTTATTTTTATTACTTTGGAATAGACTCTTTTCCCTTTTTGAAATATTTTAGTTCTTTGAATTTTAACCAGAAATTGGAATGCTGATGGTCCTCGTTTGTATCAGCGAGCCACTTCGTGTCATTAATCTTCCTTTGAACACACTGTAAAAAGTAGATTGGAGCAACTCTAAATTCCAATGTCTAATTCCTCACCCCAACCCCACAAATTTCTGCTTTCCCTTCTAGCGTAACCAAGAAGGAAACTTCACAGCGGCTGATGGGCGAGACTGAAAAAGAACTCCTTAGAAATGAACAGTAAACACCTGAAGTGCCTGCTGTCTCCAAAGCCAGACATCCCCTGACATTCAGTAATTAATGGTATGACCTATATATTATTGGGGAAATTAATGAGTACATTTTTCAACTAAAATCTTGTTAGTAAATGAAAAATGTTTTGGTTCTACACCATTATCCTCACCATTTGGTTCTACACCATTATCCATTATCCTCACGTAGACCGACGTGTACGCACTGGTGGAGTCAGGAACAGGAATGAGATTCACATCACCAGGTACGGAGGCCGTTAGGGTCATGGCTGTGATATTGGTAATGTCCTTCCATGTCAGGGGAACTTCTTAATGCTTTTAGGTTTCCCCATAAAGTTGAAATCACTGCGCAGAAGGGATCTGTAGTGTAGGTAGATGCTCTAGGATTAAGAACCTCCAACTCTGTCATTTATTTTCCTACTTGCATTTCAGAAAAGAAAAGAAAACAAAAATCTTTACATGGTGAGTATTGCAGCGTAAAGAGTTAAGAAATTTGGTTTCGTTTTCCCCATTTGGAGGTGCCCCCCCCACCACCACCTCTGGCATATGCTGTGAGACATCGAAAACACAAACATGTAATCAAGTGATTCCTATGCAGAAATCGTTAAGGCAAAATGTTAAATCACAAGAGGATTTGGAATGCCTGAATATGCTCACGTGAAGTCAATGGCAAACGAAATGTTCCTCTTTTGAGATCATTCCTCTGGCATTTGGATGCCAGACACACCTTCTCTGTCAGCTTGTCTTCAACAAAGAGGAACTTGGAAGCTCACTCAAGCACTTCAGTGACCTCAGATGGATATAGCAAGAGCCTGGGGGCTTTTTCTGAGTCAGAAGGAAACTGCTGTAGGGTGAGGGTCAGAACTCTAAAAGTTACCCACTGCCAGATGAAGGCAACCAAATGGGAGAAGTTCTCACTATTTCCAGGGGAGCGGCCCTTTATTTTCTGCAACTCACAAGTTCGTTTTGTGACTGTAGTGCCTATCGAGTACGGGGGTCATTTAAACTCCAAGAGAGAAAAAGAATTGCACCTTGTCCTCCCTAGACCCAGAGCTTTGGTCACACACCAAAAGGGGGTGTCCCTCCCCCAGGACACCCTCACCTTTATTAAAGGTGCAGAAGTTACCTGCCAGTAAGGACAAGTGTGCGCCCCACGGCATCTTGGAGGCTTTCCCGGCTCCAGAAGTCCAGGTGGCTGGGTGCTTCCCCCCCTGTCCTGTACCAGGGACAGGAAGAAGCAGACCAGAAAACTCGCATTCTGCTCTAGAAGAAGGAGTTGAGTAAGAATTTCAAAAGGGAGAGGAGATACAGAGGAAACCGTGCAGTCCCAGGACGGAAAGGGTGGGACGATTTTGTGTGGTCCATGAGCCGTCTCTGGAGCAGTCGGGTCTGGGATTCGCGGATACTGTGTGTACCCCCAGCGGTCACGGCCGAGACACTCCGCAGCCACTCGGTTCCTACGGAGCGAGGGTAGGATGCTGCCAAGGGGCCAGGCTTGAGCGTCTGAAATACTTGACTGTGATCCTGGCTCTGCCGCCTTGTCTCTGGCTTTGTGCTTGTCTGCATCCCACAGTTCTCACCTCTGTGTTTCCCGGTCAGGATTGTTAGAAGGCTTGAAGGAGCCAATGTACCCCCAAGTGCCAGGCGCATATTAGTTACTCCGTGGCCAGTAACTATTAAGATTATTTGTGTTGTTAGTAAATGAGTGAGGACCTGAGTTCCCTTGCTCTCTCTCCCCGTAACGTCATTCTTGTAAAGCACTCTGCTCCCTTTGGGTTCCTTTTGCATGCAGGTGACGCTCTGGCCTGTCCAAGCCTCCGCGGCACAACCGGGACACCAGGCCTATTGCGCGGTCTGAGAGGGGCGAGGCGCATGCGTCAGACAGGGGCCCCGCGATGGCTGTGATGAGGTGGGTTCGGTTCTGTTCTGGTTTTTCCTCTAAAAGAAATGTCATTCTTTCGGAGATACAGAGCGGAGCGTGCTTTGGCGCAAGGCAAGACACGGGCTTCTGGTCCTCTCAGATCCGGACTAGGGGTGGAGGGAAGATCCCAGACAGCACAGAACTCTGCGGAAGACCTCTTAGGTCTGGGGGGAACGTGCGCACGGGTCTGTGCGCGTGCGTGTGCGTCTGTGCGCGTGCGTGCCTGCCTGTGCGTGAGAGTGCGTGCGTGCGCATGCGTGTGTGCGCACGTGCGTGTGCGTGCGTATGCGTGCACGCGCGCGCACAAACTAATGAGCCAGCTCCCCGGAGCCGCCCTGCCGGGAGCCATGTTGTGTGCCTTGGGGACAGCTCAGGGGGACGCTCGGAGAGCAGGACGTCCTCTCCCAGCCCCCCGGCCAGAACCGGCAGCCACACACCTCGCCCCCGTCCCTGGAGCATCTCCGGTCACTGGAGAACGGGATCTGCCCGGGCTCCTGGATGTCCCAGCCTCGGTGGCAGCGCGTCTCGCCCGCAGCTACCTGCAGACCAGCGGACCAGGGCACCGCCAGCTCGCAGGCTTCCTGCATTTCAACAGTGACACCGTGTGGCAGTGACAGCAACCAAAGACTGCCCGAGAGACTAAATGGATTTCTGGGTTTTTTATTTTTCCCTTGATGTAAATCTCTGGAGTGAGTGAGACCCTGAGATTCTTGTTATCGTGGAACAGGCCATCCCAGAGCTGGAAGCATGTCTTCTACCAAAGACGACATGGGGGCTCGGTCACTTCATCGGGACGTGGCAAGAAAATGGGACCGTGCAACCAATGGGTTGTACTCCAAAGGGCACACATTACCTAGAAGGGTGATGACGGAGGAACAGTCCCGCAGAGCACGGCGACCCTGGACAGCCTGCACTTCCCACGCCATGACGGAATGGTGGGGAGCAGGAGCAGTCGGCCAGGACAGAGGAGCGCGGCGCTTGGGCGCTGTCGAGCGACAGTGGGAAGAAGGCTGCCGTGCTCCCCGAGAGGCTGCAGCTGGATGGGGGCAAGAGGGCCTCACAAGAGGAAACAGAGGTGCTGAGTGAGGCCTTGGGCCAAAGCAGAAGACAGGTTAGCAACTGGGAACATCCGTGTGTTCACCACGAAGAGGGTGACACGTGGCTGGGTCGTGGATGTGCCTGAAGGGACCGCTTGGCCGTGACGTCTAGGAGAAGAGCCGCAGTGGGACCCCTGTAAGGTTGGCTCGGTCTGGAGTAGGTCAGGCCAGTCGGGACACACTCCGCGTGCTCAACCCCCAAAGCCCACTGAGACAACAGGTGCCTGAAAGAAGGGGGTTGGATCCGGTCACAGACTGTGAGGACAGAAGACGGTGGGGAAGGCAAATGATCCCCAAAGCTCTGGTTCAGGTCCTCTAAGGCCGGGAGAGCTCTGGCCCTGGGTGACACCTGCCACTCGGGCAACGCCTGTCCTCCAGACGAGCTGCACAGATGGGTCAGGTTACCGCTCTGCTTCCCTCTTGTACAGAGGAATAAATTAACTTATTAACTTATTTTTTATTTATTTCTTTAAAGATTTTATTTGAGAGAGAGAAAGCACAATCAGGGAGCAGGGGGAGGGGAAGAGGGAGAAGCAGACTTTCCGCTGAGCAGGGAGCCTGACTTGGGACTCAGACCCAGGACCCCGAGACCATGACCTGATTGACTGGAGCTGAAGGCACATGTTTCACCGACTGAGCCATCCGAGCACCCCAGGAAGAGACTACCTTAAGCCCAGAGTGGGAAAGCCTGCTTTGGGAGGGCACACGAACACACAAGAGCAGCCCTTCCTTAACTCTCCGTCAAGCCCTAAATCAGCGATCTTCAGTAGTCCCCAGCCCGATCCTTCACATGACCCTTCAGACACACGTAACTGATGAATTCTCCTTAACTCCGGCGTTCCTGTAGAACCCGCTTGCAACCTCTGCCCCATGTCCCATACATCAGCCAGGCCATTCCTGGAGCGTTCCGCCCTCCCTTCCATGACGTCCCCAAAGCCAACAGACCAGTATGGCCTCGTGTCTGTGCAAATTCAGCCTCTTTTCTGAGACCCTATTGCTTCTCCTATCACGCTTTTTTAGGCCCTTAGTATCTCCATCCCTGTGTCTGCACTGGGATTCCTGTCCACGGGTATCCTCTTAGCTGCGTAATTCTTTATAGGGTCTCCCGGTAGATGGCTCGACACCAGTTTTCAGAATAAAGTAACTCTCTTAAACACTCTCCTCCCATTACCCTCACACACACACACATGCACACTTACACACAGGCACACACACACTCATTATCGCTGGTGGCCAGCAGCTTGTGAAATCAGGGCTCCCACCCACCCGTTCATTTTGACAGTGACTTTGCAGCCACACTTCCCTCCTCAGAGTGGTCACCTCAGAGAAATTTAAGATTCTCCCTGATGTGCTTTTGCAGATGCCAGAAAGGTGAATTGACCCATGAAGATGCTTTGCTCTGAAGCTCCGGAGACATTCTTGCAGCTATCTTGCCATTCTCTGCACTTCTGGGTGTGGTAAGTAGTCACCCTGTTCTAGCCAGAGGTTTATCTTTAATGAAATGCTGATGGTTTAGCATCCCCATGCATACCTGCTTGTAGGGTATCTGTGGAGAGTGACAGCAATCCAAGAGAGCATGGAAATAATCCACCAGTGAGCAGTCCTGTCTTGAGTTTTCTTACAAATTGCCGTACTTTGAAACTTGTTTGAGTTGGCAATAGAAAATCAATGCACACAAGAGATGGCTTAATCTCCTTAGGTATGTTGTAACTCACATCACTGCACACATCTCCATTCCTTGCAAATACACCAGAAGATGTGAGAAGTTCCAGAAAGAAATGTGGAGCATGCACAACACAGTATCAGGGAACAGAGAAAAGGCAGGAATTCCACTGGCAAAAACAAAATGACCCTCAGGGACCAATGTGTCCCTCACCTCAGTGTGGTCAAGTAAGATTTGGGTGAGTCTTACTAGAGTGTGCACGGGGCACCCATGTCCTTCCCAGCTGCTGGGAGAGGTGGTGGGTGAGTCAGCTGAGGGTTGAAACTGGCGGCTGGCGCTGCCCTAGTGTGGGTGGCCCCCCATCGGTGTTCTCGGGGGCATCACCTCTCATGACCTTCTTCCCCACTCTGGCCAACTGCACTTCTCTGCTGCAATGACCCAGGAAGGTAGTGTGGGTGCAGTCACGGGTCTTGGATTTGGGAACATCTGGCAGCCATTATTCTTAATGGATAGAATACTCTTTTCTTCTGGTACCACCAAGATTTTACATGGAGTAGAATACTTCTAATTCACATTTCCCCCAAGTTTCGCATTCTGCCATTGGCCTGAGACAGCTTCACAAAATTGCCAAAAGGTGGTTTGAAGATCAGTGGAATAAGCCAGACACAGAAGGACAAATGCAGTTAGGATTCCCATTAGTTGGGGTCCATAGAATGGGCAAATACCTAGAGACAGAGAGGGAATAGAAGGTACCAGGGGCTGGGAGAAGGGTGGCAGTGAGTTATTACTTCATGAGTACAGAGTTTCTGTTGGGGGGCATGAAAAAGTTTGGAAATCATGGTGATGATCGTGCTATGTAACAAATGTAACAAATGCCACTGAATGTTACACTTAAGATGATTACAGTGGCAAATTTTTCGTGATATATATTTACTACGCTAACAGATATTCTGTAAAGGGTAGTCTAAAGAAATTAAGGTGGGATTTTCCCCTCCTTCTCAAAACACAGGGGCTCTCTCTCCTGCCTCCCAAAACTAAATTATTAGGAGTTTGTATCATCACTCAGTAGAGGTTCATATCCTCATGTCATGAGATGACAGAGGCATCAGTGGCCCTCCTTATGGGCTGGATGCCAAGATGGCTCAGAAATTTCCTCGGGATACAAATTTTATATGTATAAATCATTTAGCACCACAGGCTCATTATAATGGAAAAGCCCAGTCATTTGACCAACCCATCCACATCTGTGATGTCTTTTTCTAGAGGGTACCGCTTTTAAGTGACTCTTCTGGTGGCTGCCTATAAATCTCTAACTAGTATGCCACAGTGCTGTTTCATGATGTATCATCGTTAATGATTATCTGTAACTTCCTGTTGTGATAGAGGCATCCATGCGCATTCGTGCACCCTCCTGCTTCCTCTGCCCTCTGCCTCCCAACACCATATATCACTGTTCTCGCTTTGCGTCTGTGACTTCCAACTTAACCCTCCACATCTTATTCAGATGGACAATTCTCTGGGGTCCCCCTCTTAGGAGCTGGTGATTCCCTCTTCCCCTCACTTTCCAGTCCCCATTTACCCTCTGGCATCTGTCAGCTCTAGCTTTCCTTTCGTGTTGTCAACGCTGAGAGCAGTTGGAATGGTCGCTGGTTATAGTTTCTGTGACGATTTCTTTCCAAGTTGATTGCCAAGGTCAACGCTAGTGAATGGCGTTTGCATGATCGTAATCACAGAATGTCAGATGCAGAGACGCTGGGTGTGCCATGAGTATTCTTGCTCTAAGATTGTAATGCTATAACCCTCTGCTACTCAGAGAATAATCCTAAACTCTAGTTCCAATGAATTCTCCTGCTTTATACCTACTGATTGCTAAAAGTCATGCCACATTTGGTTTACTGCAGTTTTGGATTATAACTGTCATATGTAATTTGTTGGTTGGTTGGTTGGTGTTCACTGGAGTGTCTGAGAGCCTTACCTTTTCCCTTTGCATTCCATGCCCTAATTATTTCCCAGAGTTTCCCAAAGTTTTTCCTACCACCCTCAAAACTATCTAATTCGTCCCCTTGCTCATAGTGTATTTCTCACTCGGGAAGACGAAGTCCATGAAGAACAGTTCTTTTCTCTCTAGCTCACTGTTGCAGCCTTAGTGCCTGGGGACTATGTCTGAGCACATAGTAGGTGCTCAGTGAGGATTGCTGGGCTTAATGAGCAATCATCAATAAATAAAAATGTGATGTCTGGACGAGTATAATCTCAAGAAAATTTAACAAAAAGTTACACAGGGAGGAGGGAAGTTGCTTGATGTTGTAGAAAATTGCACGTGCTTATGACGTCGTGATATTTCTTTCTGAAACCAGAAACAAAGCCAATCCTTAGGCCCCAAATAAAAAGGAAAAGCTCTATTTGGGTGTCCCCACTGCCAGTTGTCTCATAGAGGGAGCTCATCTCTTCTCACGGTAAGTGGAGCCTGGACTCCATAGCCCACTCAGTCCTCAGAGCTTCACCTTGGAAGAACCTGTCTTCATCTACCCCACGTCAGGCACTCTTTGGACTTTTGAAACCCTTCAAGAAGGAAAATTCTCACCAGGAGAGGGCTGAGAAATAGATGCTGATATACCAGATTATTGCTTAGGATTCTCCAGAGTAGAAAATAATCAGAATTTTGTGGAAAGACTTTTGATTTAAGGGTGCCTCTTAGAATCTGAATTTATCATTAATTGCTCTAAAAAAATAAGTACAGGTTCTCCCTGCTATCCGGGGTTGGGTATTCCCGTGCGAGCTTTTATTCGATGAAATGACGTCAAACGATGACACAATTGCCATTCGTTTGTATGGAGACATTTTTGAGCACTCCCGGACCCAAACAATAGCCTATTTTAGGTTTTTCTGATACCTTAGGACACATTGGGTTCACAGATGCACAGAATAAATAAGATAAATCACAGATGCTCACAGACACAGTTCAAAGCCACAGAGACTTGGTCCCAAGCTGCTGAGAAGAGTTCCCGGGAAAGGAAGTTGGCAGGGGCCACTCTCGCTGCTTGGAATGCAGGTCGCCTCTCTAGAAGCTCAGTGCAAAACAAACACTGAACACTGTTTTCATTTCTTGCCTTTTTTTTTGGAAAAGCGAGAACCCTCTTTGAATTTCTTTAGGTCAGTGCAAACCGGCCCTAATACAGATCTTTGGTAAAAGTGATGTGCTGTACCTTGAACTTCCAAAAAGTGGGGAACACCTGTATTTATTTAGAGAACAGACAGAGAGAAAACTTCTCTCTGACCTCTTCTAAGTAAGACATTGACTGCCGTATTTACTAAGACTGAGTTGTGAGGATGCTAGAAATCTCTAGAAGGCAATCATCTTCTGATAGAGGACATGACAACTAATACGGTTAATTGTGACCCACATTGCTTTTACTCCCTGCCCATATGTTGTATTCCAGGAAACAACCCTCTTTCTGTTCAGTTCAACAAACATTTGTTTGTTACAGTGTATTACAATGCAATTGTACTACTAATTGTACTAATACACTACTGTGTATTACAATGCAATTATGCAATCTCTTTTCTAATCCCACCACCATCTTGGGTTTTTCATTTCCTGTTTCCACTTGAAGTGGCTTTTTCTGTATGTGATTATCTCCCAAACACCCCTAAAGAGTAACATTTTTTTTAATCTCCCAGTTAAACTGTGGTACATCCAGATAAAGGAATATCATTCAGCACTAAAAAGAAATGAGCCATGAAAAGACATAGAGGAACATAAAATGCATATTACAAAGTAAAGGAAACCGATCTGAAGAGGCTACATACTGTGGGATTCCAACTATGTGATATTCTGGAAAAGGCAAAACTCTGCAGACAGTAAAGGGATCGGTGGTTGCCAGGGGTTGGCGTCGAGTGAGTGATGACTGGGTGGGGCACAAAGGACTTTTCAGACAATAAAAATACTCTATAGGAAATCATCATAATAGATAGACTTTATTATACATTTGTCCAAATGCATAGAATGTTCAGCACCAAGAGTGAGTCTTCATGTAAATGATGGAATCTGGGTGATAATCACGGGTCAGTGTAGCTTCATGGGTTGTAACAAATGTACCTCCCTGGTGCCCGGATTCCCACAGTAGGCGAGGCCGGGCATGTAGGGGGGTCGGGGGGTAATAAGAAATCTCTACCTTCTGCCTGATTTTCCTGTGAACTTATACCTGCTCTAAAAAATGGTCTATTAAAAAAAAAATCCCCAGTTCTCTCTACATAAGTAATCCCACAGTATGATTATGTGTGGATGTTCAGAACACACTCATGGAGGGAAATATTGCCTATAATTCAGTTTTATTTCTTTCAAATTCATCTTCCTTCTAGACACACAAAGGCATTGCGAGTGTGCACCTGTGCCTGCTGGAGCATGTGCTGCCTCGGGCTCCCTGCTCACGGCCAGGGTAGGAATGCGTGTTTGTGACTGCATCTGTCATTCTAAACTCCGGGCCGATGAACCTCCAAGTCCAAAATGCGTTTGTAAATCACTGACCTCTGATGATTTCCTGTGCAGACACAACCTTTCAAATGTTGAAACGCCTTTGAACTAGGAAAAAAATAATTGGTTGCTTAAGGCAGTGATTAATCAATAAGCCAGCTAACCCAAAAGGGCTCTATATTACCAGGTAAATAAATAAGCACTAGAAATTGGAAAATGCTGTGCCTATTTTTACTTTGCAAACCTGAGACACAGCAAAGAATCGATAGTTAAAAAGATCACGCAGGTGTTCAAATGGTTGCATTGGTATGCGAAAGCCATATATGTTTTTTTTAAAAGACTTATTTATTATATATGGAGAGAGCCACCCAGGTGCCCCCAAAACCACATTTCCATAGTACAGTATTCTATTTACTTAACAGAGGAGGACATTTCCCTAAATTTCATAGAACCAGAAATCGGCACTGCCAGGTGGATATCGAGACATTTCCAAAACTAATTCTGTGTGTGGAATTTGATGTGGAACCTCCCACACCCATTTTCCCTTTTTTCTTGACAGAGTGTCTGACGGCTCCTGGTCAGTGGTTGGGAGTGCAATGCCAAGCTGTGGGGGGCATCCCAGGGTTTGTTGGATTTGCAACACCATAACTCCGCAATAGCCTCATGTGGGCACTGAAAGGTGGACTTGTTTCTAATGAAGGTAGACGTGAAGGGGCACCTGGTTAAGTGTCCGGCTTGCGTTTGGGCTGAGGCTGGAATCTCATGGGTCTCATGGTCATAAGATCCAGCCCCTCATCAGGCTCCATGCTCAGTGGGGGGTCTGCTTAGGATTCTCTGTCTCCCTCTCCCTCTGGTCAGCCCCACATGCTTGCTCACCTCTCGCTCAAATAAATAAATAAGCAAATAAATATATCTTAAAAAAAAAAAAAAAGGTGGACGTGAAGGCCCCAAGATCATGTAACAGATGAGGGAAGAAACTCTAGATTTGATCTCTGGCCTAGTCCCCACCATATCCACAACCGCTTACAATTCAGGAGATTTCCTTAGGTTTGCTTAGTTGTAAGAAGTAAAGACCCCACTCATTGCTTCCAATGACTGGGAGTGGGACTGGAACAGGGACATTGGTCCACAGAGAAGAACTATCAGAGCTTAGAAACTCAGGGAAGTATGAACAGCTAGGCCTCAGAAGAACAAAAACTGGAGCATCTAGAAATTTACAACCTGGAGATATTTGGTTTTCTTTTCTGATTCAGGTCTCAAAGTACTTCTGTAAACTCAGAGTAAAAGAAAGAAAGATCCCAAAGCACAAATAAGACATCATTAGTGACCTTAGCAAAAATGTAGAGTAACTAGAATTTTCTACATTTCTGGTTGGAATGTAACAGTGGCATAGCTGATTTGGAAAACTGCTTGGTCCTTATACAGTCAGACGTACATGTGCCACACATCCAGAGAATTCCACTCAGGAATTTACCCACGAGGAAAGAAAACACGTGTCCACTGAAAGATTAGGACTCAAATGTTTGTTGCAGTTTTATTCATAAGAGCCCCAAACTGGAAATAGCTCAAATGTCCTCCAAATGGATGAATGGGTTAACAAATTTCAATATAAGCATACAATGGAATACTACTTCGCAATAAAAGAAAAAAAATAAGGAAATGAATTTCTGATAAATACAAACATTATACTTAGTGAGAGAAGCCAGAAAAAAAGAATACATCCTATATGATTCCCTTTATGTGAAATTCTCGAGCAGGCAAAGTCAATAGTCCATCAGAAAGCAGAATAGGGCTTGCTCTGGGCAGCGGGTAGGGAGGGAATTAGCTGCAAATAGACCAGAGACATTTTGGTGGGACGGAAATATTCCTTATCAAGATTGTGGTAGTGATTACAGGTACATATATTTGCCCAGAATGATCAAATGATATGCCTAAAGTGCATTTTATTTGCATTTTATTATATGTAAACATACCACAGTAACATTGTTTTTTAAAAAGAAAAAAATAAAAAGTTTTAAAAAATGAAGAACTTTTTGAAAGTAAGAAAAATAATTATTTCATCCTTTGTGAAATAAGATATTGCTGGGTCCTTTGTTATCTTTCTGACTTATCGCAGGTATTTGAAAAGATACCTGTGAAAAGACTTGCTTTTGTTTTCAGTTGACTGTTTTATTTCTTTAATATTTAATGTTGAGATTATCGGCCTTTGATGTAAATTATTCCCATGAAAGGAATAAGTCATTCCCTCAATAAACTAGATATTAACCTCTTTGCTCTCAATTTTTTTCCCTATTAATTTTTGGCTTTAGGCAAAAAACAGCAAAACACAAATTATGAGTACAGTTCCTTGAGCAAAGAGAAACTGTATATTTTCTAATGAAAACCATGTATTTTAGAGTCATCGAGACTGCAACACTGGTTTGGAAGGAGCTTGCATTTTTTCTCTCTTTAATACGTTAGATAATGAATATTTAAAAGACATGGCAAGTCTGCTTGGCACTCATCAAAACCCTTAAAAAATCTTTTAAATTGGGGCACCTGAGTGGCTCAGTGGGTTAAAGCCTCTGCCTTCGGCTCAGGTCATGATCTCAAGGTCTTGGGATCGAGCCCCGCATTGGGCTCTCTGCTCAGCAGAGAGCCTGCTTCCCCCTCTCTCTCTGCCTGCCTGCCTCTCTGCCTACTTGTCATCTCTCTCTCTCTCTCTCTCTCTCTCACTCTCTGTCAAATAAATAAATAAAATCTTAAAAAAAAAAATCCTTTAAAAAAAATCTTTTAAATTCCTGTGTATTGAAGTTGAATGCTTCATTATTTATGGGCAGATGAGTATCTACATTTATTTAGACTTTCAGCAGCAACAGTAACATTAAAGAAACTTCCTTGGTTCTATAACATATGCTTTTCAGGGATATTAATAGGACACTTATTACTGTTATATTATTGTATTTTAAACGGCGTCAGGCTGATTTGTTCAGCGGCAGCAAACCAGAAGCAAATGGGTTTTGATCATTAAGTTCTTGATCCTGGGTATCCAGAAATCCCACCTCGTGGGGTCACGGTAGCTGCCTTACAAAGGCCCACTTCTTGAGTGTCTCTCTGAGCTGTGATTCTCAGCCAGCTCAGTCCTCACCCCAAAACCTCTGCTCCTCTGCTCTTCATCTCTGTGCTGCACCATCCCCAGAAGTTCACAGTCAAGATAAGACACAGGACCAATCCACAGGAAGTAATGACTGCACATTCCGGCCACACATTCCCCGCCACTCAGAGGAGACCCAATGGACCTCATGCTGCTTGGCCTTCTGCCAGCCACCCCGAAGCCAACCCCCCCACACCACCCCACCACCCCCACCACCCCCGTTTCCCGTAGGCCCTCGGTGTACTTTGCTCTCGTTCCCTGGATGCTGAGTCGTGCCAGAAGAGATCCAGAGACTGGGGCCCTTTGAGACCCTGCAAATCATTACTCCCTTAAGCTCAGCTAATCCTCACCAGTACTTGGGGATTATTGACTGTCTTTGCTGTGGGGTATTTAGTGGCTATGCTGATTCTTTTCATTCCTTTACATTTCTGATGCTAAATCTAGTCTCTATCAAAGAATAAATTTAACATGAAGATAAGTATAATGTATTATGATATTATGGACCTTTATCCCCATCAAAGAATTTCTCAACATTTTTATTCTTTCCCTGCTCTCTCAGTCTTTCCTCAGCTTTATTTCTTTAGTTCTCCTTTCTCTCCACAAGCCTCTTTCTCCTTCCTCTCTTGCCCTCAGAAGCAATACTTCCCTCTCTCCTGCTCTTTCCCTTTGACATTCTCAAGCAGGCAATCGCCATTACACCTCTCTGGTGTGAGGGCAACACTCCCTTCTCCACCTCCTCAGCTGGGGGTCCCCCCTCAGTTCCCTTACATGGGGCTTCCAGCCCACCACTCCATTAAAACTGCTTTCTTTGAGGTCTTGAACAAAGTATTACTCTCAAAACCGGTGGCCTCTTCTTGGACCATGCGTTTCTCAGTCTCTCTCAGTGTCGCTCAGTGTTGACGACCATCTTCTTACACCTTTGCTTCCGTGATGTGATTCTCCCCCCAGTATCACTACCCTCTCTGTTATCTCCCCAGGCCACTTCCATTGCCCCAAACCTTCCCCCTTCCTCTCTGCGGTATATCCTCCAAGGGATCTTCCTTCCTTCACTCCTCTCTCACACAGCCTCCCTCAGCAGGTTCAGCAGCTTCTAGTCACGGAGATCCCAGCAAACCTGCCTCTCAAGGCTTGACTGAGTCCCCATGGACCAGGAACTTTAGTCATTGCTCTTTCCTGCGCCTTCCTCTTCTTCCTCACCTGTGTTGGTGACCATCACTGACTTCTGCTGAGGAACTGAGTTTGGCCTTGTGTTTTGGTGTGTACGTATCCACTCAGGTCTTGTAAGAGGTCTTTAAAACCAGTGTCTTCTTTCTCAGCAGCAAGAGAACCCTCATCACACTCCTAGAGTGAAAGGGTTGATTAATGTAGTCTATTGTGGTTATAGGGAGTGGTTAATGATCAAAAAAATGATCATTTTATGCCTATGGAGTCAAATACAACTCCCTCCGTCAAAACTGCACCCCCAATGCCATAGTTTTTAATACATTTCACACGTGTTAAGCTCCATGTATTCCTGGTCCCCTTCCCTGCCTCATGGGTCTCTTAGATATTTAATGCTGGAACCTCCATAGAACGTGCATCCCCACCATGATTTCCGGTCCCAAGGATCATGTCTGACTTCAGGCACCATTCCTTTTTGCTCTGGACTGTTGTGATAGATTTGTAATTTACTTCTCTACCTTCTAAGTGACATTTCAAGTTATTCTGTGATCCAAAATCATAATGATGCTATTTCCCAATAATTATAATGATGCTGTTTCCCATTGCTCCCCAAATCAGTGGTCTGAATTCACCTCTTTCTTTCCCTCCCCCACATTCATTTGAGCTACTCCTGTTTAGAATGTTCTTCCCTGAATTATCCCTGGTGAAATTGCATTTGTTTTTCACAGCCCAGTCCAAATACTACTTCCTCCATGGAGTTTAATCTCATTGACAGTTTCCTTAAGAATTCTTTCATGCCAGGGCGCCTGGGTGGCTCAGTCGGTTAAGCGTCTGCCATTAGCTCAGGTCCTGATCCCCACTCAGGCTGTGATCCTGGCGTCCTAGCATCAAGCCCCCTGCTTAACAGGGAGCCTGCCTCTCCCTCTGCCCCTCCCCCCTGCTCGTGCACTCACGACTCTCTGTCAGTCTCTCTCTCTTTCAAATAAAAAAACAGGAATTCTGTTGTCTACTCTATGGCCTTTTCACAGTCTGCTTTGTTTTACTGTTGTCTTTATGAATTTCTTAATTCTTCTGTAAGATTGTATGCCCCTGGAGGGTGTAGGGGCCACATGCTTTGTTCGTATTTGTAGTCTCCGTGGCACTAAGCACAGTGATTTACCCACCGTAAGAGCATGCTATAGTTTTCTTTTGCAGGATCACCATTAACAATATGATATATTAACAATATGATATATTAAAGAAAGTCCTATGGGAAAGAAGTACGTACTTCTTAACTGTGTTCTTAACTTCTTAAGAAGCACACAATTAACCAGCATTTATTTCTGTGACTTCAGGCCTTTTTTAGTCACAGACCTTTCGAGAGACCATTGAAGGATAACTTACATGGAATTTACAAATCCCATAAAGCCAATCACCAACTTCAGCTTAAAAACTACTGTTTTTTTATTGTTCATTGTTGTTGTTACTGTAAATGTGGTCAGTAGTCTCTATAGAATGAGAGCGCAGAATGTCCCCCGTTTGGGGAAGAGTTGTTCCTCGGGTTCCAGGGGACAGGGAGACCCTTCCTTTGAGAAAAATGTCTGTCCCCATTACTATCCTGACTAACCCAGAAACAAGAAGTCAGTGCATCGGAGTATAGCTCTTCAAAGGTAGCAGTGCCCTGTGTGATCACCAGTCATGCTGAGGGCACCATGGTGAAGCAGCTCTAAAAATAGCTGACACCCCAAAGAAGGAGAGCTACAAAGTCTAGCAGCCGTGTTTCAGACCTACTTGAACGGTTTGCTCTGCTGATTAAATTTTAGGTCTTCATGCTGCTGTAATATTTTTCTTATTTTACATAGCACTGGTTATATCACCAGTATTCAAAACGAATAAATAATAGTTAAGGAGATTAAAAGGGCAAAGCTTTTAACTTTTGGTATTATTTACATAAATCAGACACTTAAGGCTAGTGCAGGCCATGGTGGAAGGTTTTCAGATGTGTTGACTGGGGTTATTAGTGATATTTAAACGTTATTAGGGTAGTAACTCGATATTCACGTGTGGAATGCAATTTAGAAGGGATGCAGGATGTAATTATTAGTCATCCTGAAGCTAATTGCTTAGACAAGGGCAAATATTTCATTATCAGTTAAAATGATTACGCGTTCATCGAGGTCGGCTGTTTTAGGTCATTGCTGTTCCAATTTGCCTAGACCGAGATACGCGGTTAAGGGATTTTTCATTATGTCCTGACTCAGAAGTCAGAAATATATTGGCCTTTCTACCGACGGTGTTTTTCTTCCATATTACTGTTTTTAATAATTAATATCGTCCATTTGCATAGGACTTTATAATTTGCAAAGAACTTTCATATACATTAGTTATCGCATTTGCTCTCTTAACCTTTGAGCTTATTTTAGATCAAGAAACTAAGATACAAGATCCTATGGACTGAATTATACACCCTTCCCCCCCAATTTCCTTTGTTGAAGCTTTAATCCCCAGTGTGACTATATTTGAATATAGGGTTTTTAGGACGTGTTAAATGAGGTCATAAGGGTAGAGTCCTAATCTGATAAGATTGGTGGCCTTATGAGAAGAGGAAGAGAGACCTTTTTCCCTTTTCGCCCTGTGAGCACACAGCAAGAAGGTGGCCTCTACCCACCCAGAGAAAGCTCTCACCAACCACACTGGCATCCTAATCTTGGACTTCCGGCATTCCAAACTGTGAGAAAATTCATTTCTGTTGTTCAAGCCACCCAGTCTATGGTATTTTTTTTTTGACAGGTAGAGCAGACTAATACACTAAGGAATTTACCCCCAAATCTCATAAGGGGTGACACTGGGTGTGGGACCTTGATCCCTCTCTTACCTCAGGGCTGTTTGCACCAAAATGTACCACCTCTGGAGAAATCACTGGATAGGTTGAGGGTGATTTATTTTTGCTCAAATTGCTACATAAAGGGCAAGAAAGAAATTTGCACTAGCATGAAAATGAAGAAATCAATGCATTGGAAAGAAAATATTTAACTGACTGAAATCCCATGGCCTTTGAGAGATGTTCATCTTCTCTTGTGGTTTTCCTTTATCTTAGTGTATGGTTAGGTCGTGTTTCACTTTTACCAAGTGAACCATTCTTGTTGCCCTGAGGTCTCCTGTTGGCCCTGCTCTGCTCTGAAGCCCCACCCAAGGTGGACTTCCTGCCTGAAACAGCAGAAATTTCGGGAAAAAAACCAAGGTTTTTTATACGTGATAGGGGAATATTTTATACGTGTAGGGGAAACCGTTTCTAATACAAAGGATGAGAGAAATAGTTTCAGGCCAAATATGAGCAGGCAGATTGAGGAGAGGAGGTCTACACCACTTGGGGCTGATTTGTCTTTATGAGAAGTGGTCAACAGAGCTGTCTGAAATATGTTAGTCAGGACACAGCCTCTGAGATGGTAAGAGACATTCTTTTATTTTAACAACGGCCCCATGGACAATTTAACCCACTTAGTGTTTGTCAAATGTTTTTTTGTTTAGATGGGCAGGAGCCCTCCAAAGTGGCCCAGTGCCCACTATCCCTTACTGTCTGACGTTTGGCCCTCTTAACTTTTCTTCAGTGCTAAAGAAAAAACAAAATTGTGCTTTTCTCCTCCATTATCAAATGTGCCCCCCAGGCCATCCAGCTCTTACACATTTGCACATATTTGTACATGTTTTTTAAACTGCGCACACTCAAATGTGTAAGAAATATAGTCTTTACTTTTTTTCCTAACTAAATGGAGTCTCTATTTCATGGCCCCATTCCTTGGTGGTAAACCCTGTCAGTTAAGGATTCTTTCCCTTCGCCCTCTTTTCCTTGAGGTTAATTTGAAGTCCTGGCATCATGGATTGTCTGTAGTGAGTTCTGGGAGGGCTGGGTGTGAAGGTTAGTCGTGCTCGTCTGTCTTGGGAGGCGTGTGCTGAGGAAGGGCAGTCTGCTTGGATATCACACTTTGACCTCCACACACTTGGATATCAGTTCATCACACAACCTCCTCCCAGCTGTGGGACTTGCTCAGCTCAACCAGCTCTCCGTGCTCGCTAATATTTGTACTTTCTCCACAGCCCATGGCCCTGGGTGAATTGGGGTGCTCTGCCGTTTCCATGCCTTGGTGACACAGGATTTAGGTCACATGCCAATTTCCAGTTCTGTCTTCAGATCTCCAAACATACAGGAGGCACCCTTTGTCCATCACCCGCCTCTGCTTAGCTCCCAAAGCTGTCCTTCGGGGAGAGACGCCCACCAGCATCTCTCTCTCCTGCCTTTTGTCTAGTGCTCTCCTCAGTCCCCCGGGTTGGGGAATCTGCTTCCTTGTCCTGACTCCCCGTCACTTCTGGAACACTGCTAGATATTTAGGGTATTTAGGTCAACATCCTACTCTTGACGTTTAGAAGATCCAAGATCTTGCAATCCAGCCCTCTCCTGCCTTTTTTTCAAAGCCATTGTCTCTGCCAGGGTCTTCAAATGTCTGCTATGATGCTCAAAGGCTGAATCAAACCTTCCCTGAAGAGTTTCTCTAGAAAGGAGGTATGTGTGGCTTGCCTAGTGAATCCCCCAGGTGAGGTTAGAAGGGATTGTGAGGACGGCACCGGATATACACTCAGTATATTCCCCTATCACGTATGCTATTTTAGGAATATAATTATTTCATTCTCTCCTTACCGAGCACCTTCCTCCAAACACACAAACACACACACACACCCCACCACCAAAAAGATGTTGTAGGCATACTTTGTCAAGAAGGGAAACAAAAGGAGCTAATATTTATTAAATATCTGCCCCATGTTCCAGGCTCTTTGTTAGATCCTTTTATACAAATTATCTCTTTTATTTTTGCCGAGAAAGAAGAACTTGTACTTACACTGTCCCTGGGTGCACTGTTCCTGCAGTTTCCCTACTCTATTTCCATCCCATGAAGAGAGTCTAACATTTAGCAGAGTGTCCCTATGAAGAGATGTATATAACTCACCCTCCAGGCTTCCATGTCTGTTGCCCTTGTTCAGGTTTATCACTGGAATGGAAAACAGACCGAAGTTATTCCAAGAGGGCCCTATCCAGCCCCTCGGCCAAAAGATCTAGAAGAGACCAGGACAAACCTAGCATCAGGCCAGAGGCTATCCTCAGGTCACTTTGGATTCAAGTTAGATTCTGAAGCTACCCTAGAGACAAACCGGCATGAACATCAACCTAATTACAAAGTTGATGCAATTATTAAGACTGTCCTCTGACCCATGTGGTTTCATTCATTCAAAGAATATTTAGGTGTCTACTCCACCAAGAGCTAGATTGCAAAAGTCATCACATTCATAATACCCACCTCTCAGGAGTTTTTTGACCTTTCAAGTGGACCCCGGTATGTCTGTTTCACATAAAAACAGACAAAAACTTTCCCTAACAATACTTGTTTTCATCTAAACATGATCCTCCCTGTCACACACAATAGGTACATCCACAAAAAATTTGTTTTTCAGTTTTCTTCCACTAAATTAACTAGTTTTCTGATTAAAACTTGGATGAATTGTGAGTGATTTTGACCTAATGGGAAAAAAATCCCCTGACTCCATCTCACCCACTGCTCACTCGGGAAAGACTCAGGAATGGCATGGCCCACTGCAAACACCAGAGAAGAGAGAGCAAGAGAGTGTGTCTTACTGTTGTAATCAGCACCGGTCAAAAGGGTGTTGCCTTTCCTGGAGAACGTTCCATGAGACTTTCCATAGCCTCTTGTTTAGATGCCCCCGATTTAATTTTCTTGAGAGCTTCATCAGTTAATGAATAAATAAGCACTAGCATTAGTGAAAAGGAAGAACAGGACTGATGTTTACTATTGCTGCTGATGGCATTTTAATTCAGGTTTTGCAATCACAGACACTCCTTTTATTTAAAATAAATGTCAGCAGAGTCGTTGCTCTTCTTTGAGAATTTTGTGGATTCCATTAATCATGTTTGATGATTTATGTCTTTCTTAATGGTCCAAAGGAAATAATTTAGAAACCCATACCATAATTTAAATACTCTCTTGAGTATCCATGCTGAGCAACTCTAAAAGATATCTTCCTACTTTCTAACCAGTAGTAGCTCAGCAATGGCTTGTCCTCCCTCTTGAACGCGTGTGTTCCTTATCATCATTACCAAAAGTTTCAGCATCAGCTGTGACCATAAAATAATGAGACTGGTTTTCCATTTCGTCACCTAGCATCACATTTTCTGCATTATCTTCGTTCTCCTCAATAACGAACATCAAATAATATAGAACAGAGAAGCAGGGATGTGTAGAATATAAAACTTAAATTGGCCAAACTGGCAGGTTGCAGCCTGATATGCTGAGAATATCACAGAGATTCAGAAGCAAAAGACCCAGGTTTGATTCCTGGGTCAGCCTCTTACTCACTGCAGAGTCAAGTTGCTCATTTGGGGCTTTTTTCCTTTTTTTTTTTTTAAACCTGTGAGACGGAAACAATAGCTATTTCACAAAACTCTTGTGGGAACAAAAGAGTTCATTAATGGTATGCGACAGTGCCTAGGGCCTTTTGAGTCAAATAAAAGGTACGCAAATAAATGTTCATTTCCTTCCTTTCTACCTTCCTTTCTGTCTCTCTTTCCTTTGTGAGCCATGTACAGGGTTCAAGAGATACAGCAATTTAAAAAGAATTCAATCTAGAGAAAGAAATACTCTCAACAGAATAACGGAGCTCCCAGCGTGCAGGTGTGTAGTGTGGAATTGGATGTCTGGGAGGAGTGATGCAGGATTCATCGTGATGGAGAGCTGGACTTGGGCTCAGCCACCCAGCTGCTGTTTAAGAACCACTCTGTCCCTAGGAGGTGACCTGGCAGAAAACCACGGCAGGGTCGTAGTCTGGGAGGACATTGGGATATTAGCTAGGAACCACCACTGGATAGGTAAGGATCAGGGGACAATGTCAGGAATGTGTTTTAGAGCTTGAGACGGAGTGGATTTTAAGGACAAAGAGAAACCCGGTTACCAGTATTCAGACACATGAAGGAGGAATTGGGACCTGGGAATGATAGAGGAACCCAAGCTCCAGGCTAACCTTCTGAGAATATAGAGTGTTCTATTCATTCCTGTAAAGATAGATTTAATAGCTACATGCATTATATACTAATTGGTCAGTTCAGGAAAGAAACATATTCATTAAAATGGTAATCTCTTTTATAGTAGAACTGTGTGCCTATGATAAAAAATGACTTCTCTAGGGATGGCTTACAGTAATTATTTAAGAAAGATAAGCAATTCTTGGTTAAAAGCATGGCATTTTTATATTTTAGCTGGGTATGTGAAGTAAATTCTGTCAAAACTCGCTAGGGCCTTCCCACTGGGGCTCCTTAAATAGGTGTGAAAGCAGAATGTTTATCTGGGCCAAGAAGAAAAGGCACTAAACCTGATAGTTAAAAACAAAAGTTTTTAAATCCAAGCCCATAAACACAAAAGTGTGATTTTTTGCTAAGTCATTTAATCTTTCTTTTTCTTTTTTTTTCATCTACAAAGTAAAATGCCTCTCTGCTTTTCCATAAACCTTCTAAAGCAATATTTAATGTCTTAACCATCCATGTGACTCCCAGCATATGACTTATACCTTGAATCTCTTCTTCTATGTCCTCAGAGATTATTAAACTTTCCAGAAAAGCCATCTTATATCTTACTGTTGAAAATATAAATTCCATAAAAGAGACAAAATTATTAACTCATTTCTACTCTTTGAAAGACATAACTAAGGACTTTGATTTTTGTTATGTAGTAATAAAATTTTGCAAACAGATTACGGCCAGAGTAAATGCTGGGGAGCTAAGATACACTAAATAAGGATTCCGACTTCAAGTATAAAGACAAAGGCCCATGGGAAAACCTGAAAAATTCAGGAACAGATATTTTTACATTGTTTTTAAAGCATGAATAGACTTGCAGCTGACTGCCAGGTAAATGCAGTGGATGGTACACACATTTATCTGTTCCTTTCTGAAAAAGGAATTCATTTAAAGTTTGCACCCTCAAATACACAAAGAGAGATGAGACCTCAGGCACATGAATCACATTTTGGAAGACTGGAGTCATGGAATGGATGGTAGCTGACAGCGAAACAGAGAAAGCTGAAGCCCAAGGGCTCGTAGAGGGTAATGCAAGAAGCTAAAGGACCCTGGGAGAGCAGAAAGTGGGACTGGAAACAGGAAGAATGATGACAAGTCTGTAGCAGACAACACTAGGTCCCCCAGACCCCAGTTCATGTAGGCACATGAGTTACCCTCCCCAATTCCAGCAGATGGCAGGTTAATGACTCTGGAGAGAACTCGAAAAAGGGAGGATCTGTTCCACAAAGGCAGACATTGTTGAAGATGGAGGTGAAAACCGAGATTCCGGGGGGAGTTTCATTCTCTGCTCCCCTCTCAAGATGCTGGAGCACAGGTTTGTACCGTCCAGGGGGGAGATGGGAGGATTCCTGCCAACCAGCCAGGAAAAAAGGTCTGCAGATGCTGACAGGTACAGATCTCCCAGTGAAGTGGCTCAGTTGGTGCTCACCAGCCTCAGGGAGACCCACCATGCAGCATGCCCCGCTGTCCACTTGTTTAATGTCCCACTCTGAAAGTGGGCAGTCAAGGATCACCGGCCATTTGAGGAAGGGCAAAAAAAAACGATATTTTTAACAAGGGAACTTAGAGAAAGATATAATGTAGACAGCAATAAGAAAATAATTAAAAGTAATACTATTCCTAGAAATTAAAAGAATACAATAACTAAAATGAAAACAGCAGAGTTAGAATGTGACATTGAGGGTATCTCACAGAGAGTAAAACAACAAGAGATGGAAAAATAAAGAAAATGTAAGGATCCAACCAAGAGATCACATACTGAATAATGAAAGTTCCAGAAGGAAAACAGAGGAAATAGAAGAAAAGAAATGATGGGATTATTAATGCAAGAAAATTTCACAGAAAGAAAAGACATAACTTTGTAGATTAAAAGAATAAGTGCAATGAAAACTAGAAACAAGGAGAGAATCCTAGAAGCTTCAGTGATGAAAAATGGACTGTGTAGAAAGAATTAGAATCAGAATATCACTAAAAATCATGCCAATGACCCTTGAGGCAAAAAGCAACAACCTAGAAGTTTACATTTATGTAAATGATCAAGTGCAAGAGGAAAACAACTTAGTAGATTTGGAAGTCTCCAAAAATTTTACTTTTGCCTTTTTTCAGGTGGTTCTCAAGGTGTGATTCAGAGACACCAGCAGATTTCTAAGGCTTTATCAGGGGGTCCACTAAGGCAAACTATTTTTATTACCATACTGAGATGTCACCCGTGTTTTGCTCTTATTCTCTCATGAGCGAAGAGTAGGGTTTCCTGAAGCTACATGGCATTTGGTGTTACAGCAGACTGAATGCAGAAGCAGATATGAGAATCCAGCTCTCTTTTATTCAACCAGACATTAAAGAGATTTGCCAAAATGTAAAACAATGAGATGCGTCTCACTAATTTTTGGATATTTGAACATGTAATATGTTCATTATCCTTATTTTGAATAAATGCATGCATGCATGCATGAATGAATGAACATTTTTAAGTTCCTCACTTTTAACTTCTAATACAAAAAAATTAATAGATGTCCAAATGTGACTGTAGCTTTCTCTCTGATCCCCAAGCTGGCTTTCAAGATGATGCTGAAAGACAAGAAGCCAAAGAAGTCGACTTGGAAATTTAATTTGGACCTTACCCATCTAGTAGAAGATGGCATTTTTGATTTTGGAAAATTTGAACAGTTTCCACAGGAGAAGGTTAAAATCAATGGAAAAACTGGAAATCTGGGGAATGTTGTTCACATTGAATACTTCAAGAATAAAATCAGTTGTTTCTGAGAAACAGTTCTCTAAAATGTGTTTGAAATATCCTACCAAGAAATACCTGAAGAAGGACAATCTTTGTGATTGGCTTTGTGTGGTTACATCTGGCAAGGAGACTTGTAAACTTTGTTACTTCCGGATTAGTCAAGATGAAGACGGATCTGAGTTTGAAGACTTTGTGAAGCTGCCCCTTATTTGCTTGCTAATAAAACAGATGAAGCATGCAAAAGAATGAAACATCTAGAAATAGACTTTTAGTTTATTGGTGAATAAAAAGCCTTATACTGTGTAAAAAAGAAAAAAAATAGATGTCACTCACTTAAACAGAAGCTCTTCTGGAGGGTCCTTAGTAATTTTCAAGAGTGTTAGAGTCTTGAAATCTAATAGGTTGAGAATTCCTGTTCTAGAGAATGCCCTCCCCCAAAGAAGGGAAGAAGAAGCCATGAGATCTCAGAACAGACAACAGAAAAAAATGAAGCGTTCTCAGCAGGACATCCATGCAATAACTTTTCACTGTTGTAGTTAAAGCAACTTCTTTAGGAAAGCTAACTGAGTTGCATACTTTCTGAGAACTTGCCTATAAGAGGACATACATTTATGTAACAGAAGTTTAGATAGATAGATAGATAGATAGATAGATAGATAGATAGATAGATAGATAGATACTTTAAAAGCAACAACAAAAACACAAATATTTACTGTCTGTGGTATGCCAGGAATTTGGTTTTTCTGTTTCCTTCATACCCTGAAATTCTTTCTTTTTTTTCCCTCCTCTAGTAAACCTGATTTTGTTGTTCCTTTGTAGAGAATCTGTTTTTTGTTTTATTGTTAAGAGTTCAGTCTCTCTATACTGAGATGTTTGTAACACTTCACTAGGCTGTGTCTAAGTATGGATTTCTTTTCATACATTTTTCTTGCAACATGATACCCCAGTATCTTGACAACAAAAAGGTATAATCAAACATTACTGAATCCACACAACAGAGGCACGACGTGGGATTTGTTAAACTGTAACTGTCGTGATCTTAAGCTGCCCTCTCTCCCCTCTCCTGTGGCACTAACAGGGCCAGTCCTCAACCCAGATAAAGTCTGGGCAGCATAGAGGCCTCATCTACTCTATGTCTGTAATTTAAGCTGTGTTTATATCTGCGGAAATAGCAGCCAAGGATGTTTTCTCACAGTTCCATAGGTGTGTTAAAATGAGAACCACAGGCCCCAAATGGAGTCCCTTATGTTAAGAGCCCCACAGCAGCAAAACAAGACTTAATATTCCACCTCAGTGCAGTTTCACCTGGCCTCCCCTGTGCAGGAGTGTAACCTTTAGCCAGCCAACCTGGAATTTCCTCATCAGCACTAGGAAATTTTCCGATAGACTCCTTCCATTCCCCTTAAAAGGGTGACCTTGCCTGGGACAATGACTCCCTTGCTAGTAATTTCCTTTTTTCCCATTCCCTCACTATCTTTAAAAACCATTCTTTTTTTTTTTTTTTTTTTTTGGCTGGGTTGTGGACATTGGGGAGGGTATGTGCTGTGAAATATGTAAGCCCGACGATTCACAGACATGTACCCTGGGGCAAATAATACATTATATGTTAATAAAAATTTAAAAAAAAAGTAGATAAATGGATAAAGAAGATGTGGTACATATATACAATGGAATACTATGCCTCCACCAAAAAAAAAAAAAAATCTTGCTATTTGCAATGATGTGGATGGAACTAGAGGGCATTATCCTGAGCGAAGTAAGTCAATCAGAGAAAGATAATTATCATATGATCTCTCTTCATAGGATCTCTCTGATATGAGGAATTTGAGAGGTGAGGGGTGGTTATGGGGTGTAGGGAAGGAAAGAATGAAACAAGATGGGATCAGGAGGGAGACAAGCCATAAGAGACCCTTAATCTCTCGAAACAAACTGAGGGTTGCTGGGATGTGGAGAGGTAGGGACAGGGTGGCTGGGTTATGGACATTGGGAAAAAAATAAAAATAAAAAATAAATAAAAACCATTCTTTTTCTGCAACTCAGTGGAGCTCCTTTCTTTTTGCTAGATAGTATTCCGCCTGATTCATGAATTGCTTAACAAAGCCAATTAGATCTTCAAAGGTACTCAGTTGAATTTTTGTTATTTAACAGGCAAATGGAGAATATATCATAAATCGGAATTTAGCTTTTTGTCAGTTCTATATTCATTCAGGAGCCCATCAGTATAAACGAATTTAAGCCAAGAAACCAATGTGAGTAAGAGTTCCAGCACAGAGCTGGGTACAAATTTTATCTCTGCCACTCATTGTGTGACATGGGACGAACTATTTCACTACCCCAGCCTTAATTTAAGTATCGATAAATGGAGATAATGTTATTATTGACATCAGGGAATTGCTGAAAACAAGGCATTCCTAGGGTGGAATGAGTCGAGTCATCTGGAATGCAAAATTTAAGGAGGTCACATAGGAATTAACCCCAGTGGGTCACATACCTAAATGCAAAAGCCAAAGCTATAAAATTCTTAGAAGGAAGGATAAGAGTGTATCTTCATGACCTTGGGTGAGGCAAGGCCTTCTTCAAAAGAAGATCAAAAGCACAAGTAACACAAGAAAAAATAAACCGGGTTGAATTAAAATTTTAAAATTGTGTGCTTCAAAGGGCACTATAAAAGATAAAAAGATACCTACAGAATGGGAGAAAATATTAGCAAATCGTGTCTGATAGGACTTGTATCCAGAATATATAAAGATCTCTTACAACTCAGTAATAAGACAAATAACCTAATTAAAAGAAATGGGAGGGGAAAGATAAGTGCGTGAGGTGATGGATGTGTCCTTTAACTAGGTGAGGGGAATCCTGCACAATATGTACATTGTGCGCATAACGTACAACCGTGATTTACAGTGTAAAGCTTACAGCTTTGTCATTTATACCTCAAGAAAGCAGAATACTTTTTAAAAATGGGCGAAAGATCTAAGTAGATATTTCTCCAAAGAAGATAGACCAATGGCCAATAATCACATAAAGAGCTGCTCACCCTCCCTTGCACTAGGGACATGCAAGTCAAAACCACAATGAGATACCACTTCACACCTGCCTGAGTGACTGTAACAAAAACAGATGGACACTAACAAATGTGGTGAAGATACGGAGAATTTGGGAAATCGGTGATGGGAAGGTAAAAGGGTGCAGCCCCTTTGGAAAATAGTCCAGCGGTTTCTCAAAATGTTAAACACAGAGTTACCATTTCACCCAGCATTTCCAGCCCCAGGTATATACCCAAGAGAAATGAAAATGTATGTCTGCAAGGTGTTCATAACAGCATGATTCCTAATAGTCAAAAAAAAAAAAAAATGAAACAATCCAAAAGTCCATTGACTGATCAATGGATAAACAAAAGGCAGTGTTCCATACAATGGAATGTCACTCGGTGTTAAAAAGAATAAAGTAGGGATACAGGCTACAGAGATGAACCTGGAAAACCCTATGGTGAGTGAAAGACACCAGTCACAGGAGACCACAGGTTGTGTGATTCTCTTTATAGAAAATGTCCAGAATAGGCAAATCTGCAGAGACAGAAGGTAGATCGGTGGTGGCCCAGAGCTTGGGCATTTGGGGGATGGGAGGAGTGACTGATAACAGGCATGGGTTTTTTGGGGGCCATGAGAAAGTTCTAAAGTTGACTGTGATGGTCACACAACCCTTTGAATACACCAACAGCCCCTGAACTGTGCACTTGCAATGTGTGAATTGTATAGTGTGCAAACTTTGTCTCAAGAAAGCTGTTCAGTAGTGGAAGAAGGCACTCCTCCTCAGGGCCACGTGAGGGCAGCATCGACAAGAGGGCCCTTGTCAACCCTGAGAGTGAGCACTTCCTTCAGTTTTGTCCCCACGTGCCTGCTGCCCTCACCCAAGTCTTGGCCTTGAATGTGTGAGCTCATGAGACATCGCATGAAACATACTGAACACTAATACGTAACACTGTTCGCTATTGGAGGGTAAGAGAAACAATTTTACCTCTCGCCTTCTGAGTCCTTGGCTGAGACGCCTGTAATGAAAGACAAAATAACAAGAGAAAAATATGCCGTTTATTAACATGTGTGCCTTGTGTATCCTCTAAACCTCTACCTTAAATACAGTCATCAGGTGAAGACAGAAGAAAGAAGCATGTGGCGAGGCTGGTTCCAGGAAAGTTACGAGAAAAACAAAGCAACCAAGGGTGAGGTTTGTTATCTGGAGTCAAGCTGGTGCCTTTTCCACTGATCAGATTCTCTCGTGGTTTGGAGTCCCCGGCTCTTCCTGGTGCAGAGAGGGAGACACGTTTGCAAATGGAGATTTGATTTATGAATGCAAATTTCCTTTACAAAATGGAACTCTTCTGTTTTCAGACATTTTCCCATGTCCGCTGTTTCTCAGAACAATCCTTATGCCAAAGAGGCATATTTTGGGGTGACATATTCTGCTTTTCTTCACTGTTATGATTATTAAGTATCAGGAACTTGCCAGGCTCTGGGCATATAAAGGTAACCATAAGGGCTAAAATATGCCGAGTACACAGGCCCCGACCTTTTGCCAAACGGTTTCTGTGAAGCTGAGGTAATAGGGCCTAGTCTGCACACTAGGAGATGGCTCAGCTTGTGGAAAGGACAGGCAGCCTGGCTCCATCTAGAAGACCGTCAGGAGGAACAAGATACCATTCGTTTTAATGACTAATCCAACGTGAGCCGGAAATCTGTGCGTCAAGGCCGGAACAGCCTAGCATGGTATGAAAGATCCCTCCAAGCACAGGGAACAGTAATTCCATCTGGGGATTTGGGCGAGACCTCCGAAAGGGTCACGGTCCCAGCACCACCAACACCCTGCCCTCCAACACCAGGGATGAAAACGAGAAGGAGTACGCTGGCTGGAGGGAACGGAGAGCATTCCAGGTAAAGTGAAAAGGAGCCAAGGGAGAGCTCCCGGCGGGCTCGGGGGACGCAGGCTGCGCTGTGGGGCAGACGCCGGGGCCCAGACGCCTCCTGGTGCAGCGGGCTGTGAAGGGCTTTCCACGGCCACACAGGAGTCTGAGATTGATCCAAAAGGCAAGTAGGACCCCACAGAAGCCCTTAAGCAAGTGTGCAACTTAATCAGGAGGCCGAGAGAGCTTTCAAAAAGAAATTCGAAGAAGAAGAAAACATTTGAGTTCTGTGACAATAAAGAGACAACAGGGTGTTCTGCAAACCAAAGCTTAATTTCCTCCAGTTTCTCGTTCAGGATTGTTCCTCAGCTAATGCTTGTAGGGATTTAGGGTCTCCGAAGTCCCTTCATAGAAGACCCTGGAAGAAGGTCAGTTTTCCCTTCGTTTATTCATGGCAACAGCTTTCACGGTTCTCCTTTATATAATTAACATAATATTGCATATGGGGTTGCTTTTTCTTTAAACCTGTAATGGAAACTCAACAAAATGAAAAGCTTGTCTCTTCATGTGCCCTTTTGTTACATGTTCTGTTTCATCCTCTCTCCCTTACCCCAGATGTTGGTTTCAAGTGTCACTTAAATAAAATGAGTTGAATGTCAGGGACACTCTGGGATTTTATTTATCTTAAACCTTGCAGGTGAAAGACAGTGTTTGAGTGAGCAAGGCTCTGGGAGAGTGTGTTAGGGTGGAACCCTTGTTTATCTGCTGAGAATTTCTGGCCCACACACTTGGCTGCAGGTCAGCCAGGAAATAAATAACTATTTCTGTCAAAACCACTCACAAACAACATCTCCATCCCCAGGATGTGAAACACCATCTCCTAATAGCATCTGACCTTCTGCCTCCATTTCCTGCATTGTCAACAACAGATTCTACCGGCTCAGACACTGCCCCCTCACCCTGGCCCGCTGGGGAGAGGTTAAGCACAGAACTGGGATTTTGCACCAAGCATTAAAGGAAATTTGTGGTATTTGTCCTGACGCTGCTGCTTGGTATTGCCTGGGCTGATGTTCTTTCTTTGATCTCATTGCTAAGCCCTCGAGTTCTTTCCTTGTAACTCGTCAAGATTTTCTTCTCATAGTCTGCCTGAGCCATGGAAGGGAGCTATGCAAAGCTGTGACTCATTTCACCCTTCTTTACTATAACTCTTGGGATTTTTGTTTTCTTTTGTTGTCACTTACAGACTTAAAGTGTTCTTTGGAGCAAGAAATGGGATGCATGTTTTGGATTCATAAATGAGTGAGTTGCAAGAGTCCCTGAAATTTTGTTTCTGGCACCCCCTCTGTGATGGGTTTGTCTGGAGGCCAGTGATCCAGTCTCTGCTGTACCATTTCTAGTGATGTCACTCCTTAGGTGGTCTGCTGCAGTTCGGGATGGATCTAATTGTTACAAACATCTATCTCCTTCTATTTGTTGCAGTCCAGTGTATCCTTCCATAGACTGCCCTTGAAGTATCAAAGTCTTCATGGGATCTACCCACATCTTCCCTTTCTTCCAGACTAAATTAAGGTCTTGGTCGAATCCATATGCTATTATGGATTGGATTACTATTACCTTCAAAGTATTGAGGCTTCACTTCTTGATAAAGTATCAAATTGCATAACTTGATAAGAAATGGAGATAACAGTGATGATACCTTCCATATTCTGCTATGAAGGCCAAGTAAAATAATAAAAATGAAATCACTGTAAAGAAAATGCAGCCTTCTACAAATATCATACAGAGAATATTAGTATTAGAAATACAAACACCTGGGATCCCAGTGCAGATATTTTATGGCTTAGAGCAAAGAATTGACTAGATAGTGACCCAAAAGAAGCTGAGCTTAAGGACCCAGTCTTTAACAGTGGGAAAGAAGCCAGACTGCCCCATACTCTCGGTCACTTCAATTCGTACAAGAGATATTTTACTGAGCACCTACTCTGTGCCAGGCACTGTTCTAGAATTAAAAATGGAGAAAGGCTCAAAGCAGACAAAGGCACTGCCCTCTCTCAAGAAATGTATATCTTGATGTAAAAGCCTGGCAATATATAATCAGCACTTCTGATACCGAGGAATACAGGAGTGGGGGGGAAATGAAGCAGGATGAGAGAGAGAGATTATTTTATAAGGAGAGAGATGTTATTTTGTATAACCTGTATAGGTAAGGCCTGATTCCCAAGGTGACATTCCAGGTGAAATAAGGAAATAAAGGAGTTAGTCATGTGACTAGCTGAGGAAGCATGCTCAGGAAGAGGAAATGGCATGTGCAAAGGTCCTGATGCAGGAGGAAAAGTACAGCATGTGGCTGAAGCAGAGTGAACTAGACAGAGAGTAGCAGGAGCTCTAGGGCCATTGTAAGGACTCTGGATTTTGTTCTAAGTGAATTGGAGGTCATTGGGGGACTCGAGCAGGGGACAGGATGTAAGAGAACCAGGATCCTACTCTATGATGCATAGACACCTGGGAAACCAGTTACAAATTTTCCAGTAAATTATACAAGAGATAATTCTGGTGAATTGGACCAGGGGAGTATCTATGTATGTGACTAGACAAGGTATGACTTTGCTTATATTTTTGCTTTTGTGTTTTATCTTGTTGTGGGGAAAAAAAACAACCCGAATTTCTTCTCCAGCAGACAGTATGAGCAGATGGAACTGGAGGGGTTTCTCAGTAGAGCATATATTCATAAGGTATTATTTGTGATCTCACAAGTGAGAAAGCCTCTGGTGATTTCCATGTATTGTCAAGGTAGAGCTTCAGGATTTGCTACTAAGGTATAAATGAAATATAACAGAAACCAAGGAGTTGTGGATGCTCCCAGGTTTAGGGCGTGGGAGCTGGAAATTATAGAGCATTTAGAAGCATGGAAAGGAGAGGAAGAAGTGATTGAAAAGGTCAGCCATGGTTAAATTGTAAGGTTCCCTGTATCTCATGCTAAGGACCTTGGACTTCAGCCTGTGGGCAGTAGGCTTCAGGCATAGGATGTGATATGACAGGCTTTGTGTTTTCTAAAAACAACTTCAAGGGTGCCTGGTGGCTCAGTCATTGGGCATCTGCTTTCTGCTCAGGTCATGATCCTAGGGTCCTGGGATCGAGCCCCACATCGGGCTCCCTGCTCAGCGGGAAGCCTGCTTCTCCTTCCCCCACTCCCCCTGCTTGTGTTTCCTCTCTTGCTGTATTGCTCTCTGTCAAATAAATAAGATCTTTAAAGAAATAAAGTAAAAATAATTAAAAAAATGAAAAATAAAAAATAACTTCAGAGGCACACGTAGAATAGAAAAAAAGGGGATAAGACTAAAAGACGAGAGCTAATTTAGACCAGTACTGGAGTAGTTCAGGTGAGACGTAATGAGAACCAGAGGAGGGGCTGGGTGGCTGACTGGCCTCAGCGTCTGCTGGCCTGAAAGTGAGGTTTCTGTAGACTTACTGAGGAAAGGAGGTAAACAACCACCAAGTGACGGTGAGCAGACTCCAGTATGTCCTCATGTATCACCTGATCAATACATGTCTCACCTGGAGATTTCTAGAGACATACTGATGAGTTCACACTCTTCCAATTCAACCAGCATTTCTCCAGGAAGTGTTTACTGAGTGCCGACCACTAGTTAGGTCCTAGGCCAATACCGTGCCTAGAACTATGGCTTCAAAACATGTAACTGAGATTAGAAATCCAAATGACTTGAGTTTTAATCGCTATCGTGTATCTGGCTAAATCATTTCACTGTTTTTGACCTTGGCGTACTCATCTCAAAAGGAGTTGAGCCCTCCCTCCCAAGCACCTGAATTATCCAACACCTAACTGTGCAGAATAAAAAAATTCATTGAAATATTTATTGGTTGCCTTTCGTATGCATTATTATTCTCGCATCTAGGTTTCTATCCAGCGAGCATTTTCAGGCATATGGTATATGTCAAGATTGAGCACATTTTGATTTGAACCTTTTGTTTAAGGGTGATGAGGTGGTAAATTGCTTTCCTGTTGCAACTCAGTCAGAATTATTTTTTCTCTTGCCTTTTGCCAAACAAGGAAAATATAAACTAATCATGCAGATAACCCTTAACATTTTGTCAGTAGTCTTGTATTAACAGGTAAAGCCAATGGTGAGTATTTTTAAGCAGCAAGATTTCTCAGTGTGTTTATAATTTGTGTGTACTGACTGACAGCTTACCTCATCTTTCCTGCTAACGTGTAAGCCAAAGAGCTCCTTTATTACTTTTTTAATTGGATGTTAGACGGTTGTTGTTGTTTTTTAATATAATTTGTTCTTAGAGCAATTTTAGGTTCAGAGCAAAATCGAGCAGAAGCCGCAGAAATATCTACAAATGTATAGAGCCTACTCCCACATGTACACAGTCTCCTTCACTATCAACACCCTGCATCAGGCGGTACATTTGTTACCATCAGTAAACCTATACTGACACGTCATTATCACCCAAAGTCAGTGGTTTATACTAGGGATCACGCTCAGTGTTATGCACTCTATGGTTTTAACTGATGTATAATAACATGTAGCCACCAGTAATAATATCACACGGGATAGTTGCCGAGACCAGCTCCTGTGCTTTGCCTGTTCATCCCTCCCTTTCCCTAACCCCTGGCAACTACTGATCCTTTCACTGTCTCCATAGTTTTGTCTTTTCCAGGATGCCATGTAGTTGAAATCACATAGTATGTAGCTTTTTCAGACTGGCTTCTTTCATGTAGTAAGACCCATTTAAGTTTCCTCCATATCTTTTCATGAATTGAAAGCTCATTTCCTTTTAGCTCTGAATAATATTTCATTATCTGGATGTGCCACAGTTCATTAACCCATTCACCTACTGAAGGATATCTTGGTTGCTCTCAAGTCCTGGCAACTATGAATAAAACTGGTATAAACATCTGTATGTAGTTTTTGAGTGGATGTAAGTTTTCAGACCCTTTGGGTAAATACCGAAGAATACTTGCTGGATCATTTGGCAAGAGTTTGTTAAGTTTTGTAAGAAACTGACAAACTGTCTTCCAAATTGCCTCTATCATTTTGCATCCCCACCAGTGATGAATGAGAAGTTCACTGACAATGAATGAGAAGTCTCTGCTCCACATACTCACCACCATCTTGCATTGTTAGTGTTTTGAATTTTGGCCATTCTGCTAGAGGTATAGTGATATCTTGTTTTTCTTTTTTTTTCTTTTAATTCCAGTATGATTTGCATACAGTGTTATATTACTTTGCAGTGTACAATATAGTGATTCAACTCTTCCATACATTACTCAGTGCTCATTATGATAAGTGTACTATTTGGTCCCCATCACCTATTTCACCCATCTCCCCATCTGCCTCCCTTTGGTAGCCATCCGTTTGTTCTCTAGAGTTGAGAGCCTCTTTTTCATCTCTTTTTCCTTTGTCTCTTAAATTTCACATATGAGTGAAATCATATGGTATATGTCTTTCTCTCACTGACTTATTTCACTTAGTATTACACCTTCTAGATCTATCCATGTTGTTGCAAGTGAGATTTTGTTCTTCTTTATGGCTGAGTAATATTCCATTGTATATATACCACATCTTCTTTATGAATCCATCTATCAGTGGACACGTGGGTTGTTTCCATAATTTGACTTGTAGATAATGCTGCAATAAACACAGGGATATTTTGAATTAGTGGTTTCATTTTCTTTGGGTAAGTACTCTGTAGCGGAACTGCCAGATCATAACTTTTTTTTAATTTTTTGAGGAACCTCCATACTGTCTTCCACAGTGGCTACACCAGTTTGAATTCCTACCAACAGTCCACAGGGGGTTCCTTTTTCTCCACATCCTGACCAACACTTATTGTTTCTTATGTTCTTCATTTTAGCCATTCTGACTAGTGTGAGGTGATATCTCATTGTGGTTTTCATTTGCATTTCCTTGATGATTAGTGATGTTGAGCATCTCTTCATATGTCTGCTAGCCATTTGTATCTCTTCTTTGAATAAATGTCTGTCTATACCTTCTGCCTATTTTTTAATTGAATTATTTGGTTTTTTGGTGTTGAGATATGTGAGTTCTTTATGTATTTTGGCTACTAACCTTTCATTGAATATGTCATTTGCAAGTGTCTTCTCCCATTCAGAAGGTTGTCTTTTAGTTTCTTTGATTGCTTCCTTTGCTGGGAATAAGCTTTTTATTTTGCTGTAGTCCCATAAGATTATTTTTGCTTTTGTTTCCCTTGCCTCAGAAGACATATTTAGAAAAATGCTGCTATGGCCAGTGTCAGAGATATTACTACCTGTGCTCTCTTCCAGGATTTCCATGGTTTCACCTCTCACATTTAGATCTTTAATCCATTTTGAGATTGTCTTGTTGTGTATAGCGAAGAAAGTGGTCCAGTATCAATGTAGCTGACCAGTTTTCCACCACCATTTGTTGAAAAGACTGTCTTTTTCATGTCGCATATTCTTGCCTCCTTTGTTAATTGTTAATTTGTTAATTGACCAAATAATCATGTGTTTATTTCTGGGATCTCTATTCTGTTCTTTTGACCTAAGTTTTTATTTTTGTGCCAATACTATCTGTTTTGACTGATACAGCTTTGTAGTATATCTTGAATTCTGGGATTTTGATACCTACAGTTTTGTTTATCTTTGTCAAAATTTCTTTGGCTATTCAGGGTATTTTGTGGTCCCATACAAATTTTAGGATTATTTGTTCTAGTTCTGTGAAGAATGCTGTTGGTATTTTGATAGGGATTGTATCGAATCTGTAGATTGCTTTGTGTAATATGGCCATTTTAATGATATTCTCTGAATCCATGAGCACAGAATATCTTTCCATTTCTTTGCATTGTTAAATTACTTTCTTCAATGTTTTATAGTTTTCAGAATACAGGGCTTTTACCTCCTTGGTTAAATTTACACATTGGTATTTTATTATTTTTTTATGCAATTGTAAATGGGACCATTTTGTTAATTTCTGTTAATCCGTTTTTAGTGTATAGAAATGCAACAGATTTCTGTATATTGATTTTGTACCCTGTGATCTTACTGAATGTATTTATCAGTTCAAGTAGTTTTTTGATGTAGTCTTTAGGGTTTTCTATATTTGTATCATGTCAGCTGTAAATAGTGAAAGTTTTACTTCTTCCATACCAATTTAGATACTTTATTTCTTTTTCTTCTGTGATTTTTGTGTCTAGGATTTCCAGCACTAGGTTGAATAAACATGATTAGAGTGGACATCCTTGTCTTGTTCCTGATATAGAGGAAAAGCTCTTGGTTTTTCACCAGTATAGTGTTAGCTGTGAGTTTATTGTTTATGGCCTTTATTATGTTTTTTTTTTTAAGATTTTATTTATTGACAGCAAGAGCAGGAATACAAGCAGAGGGAGTGGGACAGAAAGAAGCAGACTTCCCACTGAGCAGCAAGACGGATGCGGGGCTCAATCCTGGGACACTGGAATCGTGACCTGAGCCGAAGGCAGCAGCTTAATGACTGAGCCACCCAGGTGCCCTGGCCTTTACTATGTTGAGGTATGTTCCCTCTAAACCTACTTTACTGAGGATTTTTATCGGGAATAGATGTTGTACTTTGTCAAATGCTTGTTCTGCATCTATTGAAATGATTGTATGGTTTTTATCCTTGCTTATGTTGATGTGAGGTATCGTGTTGATTGGTATGTAAATATTGAACTGTCCTTTCATTCTTGTAATAAATCCCACTTGTGATGAAGGGTTTTTTTAGTGTGTTGTTGGATTTGGTTTGTTAATGTTTTGTTGAGGATTTTTGCATCTATGTTCATCAGAAATATTGGCCTATAGTTTTCCGTTTTTGTGGTGTCTTTCTCTGGTTTTGATATCAAGAATGCTGGCCTTATAGAATGAATTTAGAAGCTTTCCTTTCTCTTCTATTTTTTGAAATAGATTGAGAAAAATAGACATTAACCTTTCTTTAAATGTTTGGTAGAATTCATCTCTGAAGCCATCCAGTCCTGGACTGTAGTTTGTTGGGAGATTTTTGATTCCTAATTCAATTTCATTGCTAATAATTGGTCTGTTCAAATTTTCTATTTCTTCCTGATTTGGTTTTGGAAGTTATGTGTTCCTAGGAATTTATCCATTTCTTCTAGGTTTTCTAATGTGTTCAATGTGTTGACATACAATTTTTCATAATATTCTCTAATTGTATTTTTGTGGTGTCATTTATTTCTCCTCTTTAATTTCTGATTTTGTTTATTTGAATCCTCCCTCTCTCTCTCTCTCTCTCTCTCTCTCTTTGATGAGCCTGGGTAACAAGTTATCAAATTATTGATCTTTCCATAGAAACAGCTCCTGGTTTCATTGATCTATTCTATTGTTTCTTTTGATTCTATTTCATTTATTTCTGCTCTAATATTTATTACTTCCTTCCTTCTCCTAGTTTTGGGTTTTATTCATCTTTTTTTTTTTTTAAGATTTTATTTATTTATTTGGCAGAGAGAGAGAGATCACAAGTAGACAGAGAGGCAGGCGTGGGGAGGGGCTCGCTCTCAGGACCCTGAGATCATGACTTGAGCTGAAGGCAGAGGCTTTAACCCACTGAGCCACCCAGGCACCCCTTTGTTCATCTTTTTCTGGCTCTTTCAGATGTAGGGTTAGGTAGTTTACTTGAGTTTTTGTTGTTTTGTTTTTTTGGGTTTTTTTTTGGTTTTTTTTGCTTCTTGAGGTAGGCCTATATTGATATAAGCCTCCTTCGTAGAACTGCTTCTGCCAAATCTCAAAGATTGGACTGTTGTGTTTTTATTTTCATTTATCTCTATGTATTTCATGTATTTTTATTACGTACCTTTTTATTTTTTTGGTTGACCAATTCATTGTTTAGAAGGATATTATTTAAGCACCATGTATTTGTGTTCTTTTCCACATTCATTCTTGTGGTTGGTTTCTGGTTTCATAGTGTTATGGTTGGAGAAGATTAATGGTATGACTTCAGTCTTTGTTAATTTGTTGAGATTTGTTTTGTGGCCTAACATGTGACCTAGTCACAAGAATGTTCCGCATGCACTTGAAAAGAATGTGTATTATGCTGTTTTAGAATGGAATGCTCTTTTTTTTTTTTTTTTTTTTTAGATTTTATTTATTTATTTGACAGAGAGAGAGAGATCACAAACAGGCAGGGGGCGGTGGGAAGCAGGCTCCCCGCCAAGCAGAGAGCCTGATGCAGTGCTCGATCCCAGGACCCTGAGATCATGACCTGAGCCAAAGGCAGAGGCTTGAACTACTGAGCCACTCAGCTGCTCTTAGAATGGAATCTTCTGGATACATCTGGTCTAAGGTGTCATCAAAGCCCATGTTTACTTGTTGATTTTCTGTTTGGATGATGTATCCATTGGTGTATGTGGGGTGTTAAAGTCTCCTACTATTATTATATTATTATCAATTGGTTTCTTCATGTTTATTATTAGCTACTTGATGTATTTGGATCTCTTTTGTTGGAGGCATAAATATTTACAATTATTAAATCTTCTTGTTCGATCATTCCTTTTATGACTATGTGGTGTCTTTCTTTGTCTCTGTTAGAATTTTTGTTTTAAAGTCTAGTTTGTATAATATAAATATTGTTACCCTGGCTTCCTTTTCACTCCCATTTGCATGCTAAATGTTTTTCTATCCATTCCCTTTTGCTCTGCATGTGTCTTTAAGTCTGAAATGAGTCTTTTGTAGGCAGCATATAGATGGATCTTACTTTTTCATCCATTTTGTCACCCTGTTTTTTCATTAGACTGTTTAGTCCATTTACATTCAAACTAATTATTGATAGGGGTATACTTATTGCCATCTTGTTATTTGTTTTATGGTTGTTTTATAGTTCTTCTCTGTTCCTTTCCTCTTTATTTCCTTATTATTAAATATTATTATTTATTATTGATTTATTATATATTATTGATATGTCTGTGTGTGTGTATATTATATATATGCATGCATGCTATCTTAGTCAGTTCAGCCCACTATAACAAAAATACCATAAACTGGGTGGCCTATAAACAACAGAAATTTATTTATTATAGTTTGAGAGCCTGGGAAGTCCAAGATCCAGGTGCCAAAAGATTCATTATGTGGCAAGGACCAATTTCCTGGTTCATTGACAGCCATCTTTTCACTATAACTTCACATGGCAGAAGAGATAAGGGAGCTTTCTGTGGTCTGTTTATAAGAGCACTAAATCTATTCATGAGGACTCTTCCTTCAGGTCATAATTTTCCCAAAGGTCCATCTCTTAATAGAATTACATTTGGGGTTGGGATTTCAATGAATAAATTTGGGATAGAGGGAAGGCACAAACATTCAGTCAATAGTATAGACCTATTCAGATTAGTCTGTTTCTTCTTGTGTGATTTTGGTAGATGATGTATTTCAAGGAATTGGTCCATTTCATCTAGGTTATCAAATTGTGGACTTATTGTTGTTTTTAAACTTTTGTTAGAAGTTCTGGAGGTGGCTCATTCCAAAAGAAGTCAGTATATTTTTTAATTGGCATTCTAATGAGACCTTTACTCTAAAACTTCTTGTATACTGATACCTACATTGCACAGGATTAGGACCAATAACATGGTAGAATGGAATAGATCTCTCTTGACTAGATTATAGTCTTTATTCTAACTCCAACTTGGTAAATGATCCTGAAAATTTCCATTCACATTTTCACATTTTTGGGTCTCACTCACCTTTAATTGAACAATAGTGCAAATATTTACTGAACATTCACTCTATGTCAAGCACCAGACCAGCAAAGTAGACACAATCCCTGTCTTTGGAGCTTTTCATCTAGTTAAGAAAGCAGACAATAAACAAAAAATTGAAATTCAATACGCATTAAAGTAGGAGAATAAAGTGCTAGAGGAGCGTAAGGCAAAGAGATCTAAACCCATCGTAAGGATTCATTGAGGGATATACTAGATACCGTTAAGATGCCCATCAAAGAAATAAAAACACATTAGTGTACACAAGACTTTTTTGGACTTCTAATCTAGTGGAATGGACCAGATTAATTGATTTTCCACAAGGTGTCAAGATAATTTAATAGCAGAAAGAATAGTCTTTTTAACAAATCTTGTTAAGACAGCAAGCTATCCTATATGTGAAAGAATAAAGTCAGTCCCCTTCCTCGCACCATACACTAAAATTAACTAAAAATTGATCATGTACATAAGAAAAAGAAGTTCAACTATAAAACATAGTAGTAAATAGGCATTACCCTGAGTTGGGCAAGGCTTTCTTAAATTCAGCACCAAATGCATAGCAACAAAATCAACAGACTTTTAAATAAACTGAAATCTTTTGTGTTGCAAAACAAAACAAAAGCCTTCAAAAAGTAAAACAACAACCCATAGAATGGGAAAAAAATGTTTTCAAATCATTTATCTGGTAAGGTACTTATTTCCAGAATAAACAGAAAACACATATAATGAAAAGACAAATAGTCTAATTTTTTTAAATGGGCAAAGAATCTGAGTACACATTTTTCTAAAGAGATAGAAATGATCAATAATCACATGAAAAGATACTCAAAACCATTCTCCATTATGGAAATGCAAATCAAAACTGTAATGAGATACTGCATCATGTGAATTAGAATGGCTATAACCAAAAAGACAAGCCAATAACATATGTTGGCAAAAATAGGGCAAAATTGGAACCCTAATATAGTGTTAAGAATGTAAAATTATACAGCTTCTTTGAAAAATACTCTTGACAGTTCTCAGAATGTTAAACATAGATGTACTGTGCCCAAGATAAGTGAAAACATATGTCCACATAAAAACTTGTACATGGGCGTTCATAGCAACATTCTTCATAATAGCTGAAAGGTGGAAGCAGCCCAAATGTCACATCACCAGCTGGATAGATACATCAGTGTGGTATACATCCATCAATGGGATATTATTGGCAATAAAATGAAATGAAATATTGATACATGCTGTAACATGAATGAACCTTAAGCACATCCTAAATTAAAGAAGCCAGTCACAAAAGACCACATACAGATGGTCCCCAACTTATGATGGTTCAGCTTAACGATTTTTCAACTTTATGATGGTACAGAAGTGATGCACATTCAGTAGAAGCTGTACTTTGAATTTTGGTCTCCTCCCAGGCTAGCAATATGTGGTACAATACCCTCCAGTGATGCTCACCACAGCCCCAAGTCAGCCGTGCCCTCATGAGTGTAACAACGCATATGACCATTCTGTGCCCATTCGACCATCCTGTTTCTCACTTTGAGTACTGTATTCAATAAACTACATGAGATATTTAACACTTTATTGTAAAACAGGCTTTGTGTCAAATAATTTTGCCCAACCGTAGGCTAATGTAATTGTTGGGAGCACATTTAAGCTAACTAGGCTAAGTTATGATTTTTGGTAAGTTAAGTGTATTAAGTGCACTTTTGACTTACTGTATTTTGAACTTAGGAAGAACTTATTGTGACCTAAACCCTTCATAGGTCAAGAAAGATCTGTATTACATGCTCCCATTTATATGAAATGTTCAGAATGGTGAACCTATGGAGACAAAATACATCGGTAGTTGCCTGCAACTGGGCAGGGACAAGAATGGGAAGTCACTGCTAATGGTTAAGGGTTGTTTTGTAGGTCATGGAAATGTTCTAAAATTAATTATGGTGGGGGTTGAACAACTTGGTAAATATACTCACAGATACTGAATTGTGCACCCTAAATGAGTAAATGGTAGAGCACGTGGCCAATACCTCTATAATCTTTTCCTACAATATAGGAAAACATTTTACATTACAACATAGCCCTTCTATTTCTGTCTTTCTATCTCTCTCTCTCTCTCTCTTTGTCTAACACACACAGACATCATAAAAATTTTTATAAAGCAACGCTTATCCTTTATATCTTTCTATTATTTTCTATTCCATTTTACTCTATCTCATTGAAGACCTCTCTTGACCTATGCTCTGGTTTACCACTTGCTGTGTAATAAAACACACCAACACTTTGGGCTTAAAAACAACATGCTATTATTATTACTTTTAAGGTGTTCTATGGGCTGAGTGGGCTCCCCTGGGTGTCTCTACGTTGCATTTTTTTTTTTTTATGCAGTTGCAATCAGGTGTAGACTGAGCCTCCAGACTTCCAACGGCTCAGCTAGGTTGGATATCCAAAGGGACTTGCTCCTATGGCTGATGGTTGCCACCAGCTGTCAGCTGGAAACTGAGTTCTGGTTGTCAACTAAGAAATTACACTTGCCTTCTCCACGTGGGCTATATTCTCACAGCTGGGCATCCAGGTTCCCAGAGAGAGTGTCCTAAGAATGAACATTCCAGGATCCCTGAGTGGAAGCTGCAAGGTTGTTTATGACCTAGACTCTCAAGTCCCAGAATGATACTCATGATGCCTTCTGTTGATTACACACTAAGATGACCCTGATTCAAAAGGAGGAGACGCAGACCCTTTTACTTACTGAGAGCAGGATCAGAGATTTGGGGACCATATTTAATCAGTCTCAGTTCATTAGATTTTTTTTACCACTCACGAATGAGCCACAACCTGTAGTTTGAAAAATATCACTGTAATAGGATAGGGTAATGTCTTTTCAAGTACTAACACTTGTTAAAGCTGTGAATTAATTAATGTGAATTAATCTCATGTCAGGTTATAGAAGCTAATAATTTCTTCCACTTGCAAACAGGAGGAAAAGGAAGACTACAAAGCAAGAAGTATGGCAGGATCTGATGTCTGGTCAGGCTGCTGCCTAAAAGGACATCACACCATTTCTGGGCTCCCGTGGCTGTTATTCATGTCCAGGTAAATCTCGGGTAAATAATTTACTCTAGGGTCATGCACAGTATGATGGGCGTGCCTGAAAGTCAACAGTGCGCACCCTTGGAAGTGCTGCCTGTGTGCTCGGAGGGATTTTACACATCTATCAATGGGGCTAAGAGATCAAAGATTTGTGGAGAGACACCCACATTCTTTAATCTTGTCCTTAAACTCAGATGGCTGTGGAAATGGCATTGTTAGTAAAATGTGTCAACTACAGGGTATTGAAAAGAAACCTGTTTTACCCTCCCTGTACTATCATATCAATGTGTATTATATCTTAATTTTCAGAGTAGTCTTTATATATTAAAATTCCCAAGAGTACTTGCTATGAACATGTTTCCTATCCTCTTGGCTTATCAGGGCAAGACGAAATCAAAGGCACCAGGGTCACTGAGAGCAGACAACTAAAGAGGTGGGCATGAACAGTGGATTTGTGAACCAACTAGAATGTTGCTGAGCCGAATCCTATGGAGGACTGATTTGCAAGCCAAGGTAAGCTGCGATAAGGAGGAGCCATAGTCAGGATGAATCATACCCCTGTGATTAACTACAACACAAACATAATCTCTGAAAAAAAGAAAAACACATTCTTCGTCTGTTATTTTATTCTACTAGGTATTATGAGATGTGTCTAAATGGACAGTCAGACTTCTAAGTGACCATGTAATTCCCCATCTCCGCATGGCAGGAAGAAGAAAAATATAAATATGCAAAAGCCAGGCTCTTGCATGGTTGCGTGGATACCAAGCAGACGGGTAGATGAGCATAAGACTGTTCTTTGTAAACAGAGAGAACCCCTGTCAATCCAAGCTGCGTCCATCTGGCCATGCGGCTGCGACACCGAGCTATCTGAGAGGGACAGAGTGCAAGAGAGAGAAGCAGAGAGGGAGCACACTGTTGGGAGAGAAAGCGGTTCGAGCCTCAGAATCTAATTAATGTTAAGATAATAAAGTAGCTCTCAATTACACAAACTTTGGGCTAGAAGCTCTTGTGGATGCACCTTAGAGACTGAAGATCTCTGGATAAGATATTTAAGTGGCCTGTTAATAGTCCCAGCACTACTCACTAGCTAGCTACTCAACCACTCCAAAGGCTCCAGGGTCTTACCTGTGAAATGAGGGGTGACGTCGGTGCTACCTCCTAGGGTTTTTTCGAGGGTTACCCGAAACCATGTTTGCAAAACTCGTCGCACAGAGTCTGACACATAATGCGTGTTCAATAATTGTGAAAAATAGTATTAGCAACTTTGTGATGACTGTTGTCTTCACAACCACCTGCTCTTCCTGGAAAAGAATTTCTATCCCTTCCTCTCCCTTTCTTTCTACTCTAGTTTCTCATCAGACATTGTGTGCTCTCATGGCCCTCTGCTCCTCAATCACTAGAAACATATATCAGGGCACCTGGGTGGCTCAGTCGGTTAGGCATCTGATGCTTGATTTCGGTTCAAGTAGTGATCTCAGGGTTGTGGGATTGAGCCCCGTGTCCAGCCCTGCGCTAAGAGTGGAGTCTGCCCCTTAAGATGAAGATTCTCTCTCTCCCTCTGCCCCTTCCCCCTAAAAACAAAACAAAACAAAAATTGCGTGTTTCTTCCATGCAACCTTGCTGTGGCACAGTAGCCTCAGATAAAGAAAACTCAGATGGCCAAGGGATAAGAGTCTTCTCACTCCTCTCTCCAATCTATCATGAGCTGCTGGGGCCCCAAGAATCCTTTGGCCGTGACATTGTTTCTCAATAATTTTATTTCAGTTATTTAAATAATTAGACATGTTGCTAATTATGGGATAACACATGCTCTCAGAAGGTAAGATAACCTAGGTAACCAGCAGCACATCCCTCCTCCACTTCCTCATCCACCACCTGCCCCCGGTGCCGGCCCTGGGCTTCCATGTGGAACTCCCTTCTATGAGCTCCCGGCAGATGGTGGCCCAGCTCTTACCTGAATGTCCCTCTGAAGATGAGGCAGGCCGTCCCTCTTTATACAGCTTGAACTATGACACGCTTCTTTTCTAAGCTGAGCCCAAGTCTGACTTCTTCCCAGTGACCCTCTTTCCGATGTCTGAAGTATGAGAGAGCTAACGTAACTGTTCTTTCACATGCTGGCCTTCCAAATATTTGAAAACCTTAATCCTGCCTTCTGTTAATCCACCCCAAGCATGACCATGTTCTGCTCCTTGCTCCTACCTATATGAAATAATCCTCCAGCACTTTCCTATCCTATCACCCGTCCCCTAAATGCTTTTCCACTTGAGCTGCGTGGTTCTTAAACGTGACACCAGTGGTGTCAGTGTGTTGAATTATTCCACTTATGGCTCAGTCGGAGAAGAGCAGAGGGGGGCTGCCATCTCCTGAGGAAACACAGTACATCTGTTCAGGCAAGAGGCCCTCAGGAGTCGAGGCCTCCACTTGCTTTGCCGGTGTATACCAGCCTATGTTAACAAGCTGCTTTGGGTCCGGTGAGTCTCGCTCACCTTGCATTCGCACAGCTGAGTTTAAGCAGGGCTGCCTGTGGAGATGTCCCTCCAAGATGTCACAGAATAACAATTTTTACATAACTAAATCTTCATCATTTCTTGCTTGGAGGCTTGCAGCAGCATCCTGATGATTTTTCTCTTCTTCCATTTTAATCCTCTCGTAAACCTGTGCCCCGTGCTATTACCAGTTATTTCTTCTCATTCTCATTAGCTCCTTTTCTCAGTGAAATTCCCCTTTCTGAACCCATGACTGGTCTGCCGATGGGCTCCAGGAGAGGGGCAGTGGGCACCTTGAAGATACACGCGCAGAATGTGGTGTAGGAAGAAAATCTCGTAGCTCTCAACAGGTTAAGAACTAACAACTTATAAAATAAAATTTCAGGGGGCCCCTGGGTGACTCAGCCACTGAAGCCTCTGACTCTTGATATCAGCTTGGGTTGTTGTGATCTCAGATCTCAGGGTCATGGGAGCGAGCCCCTCGTGGGTCTCTGTGCTCAGTACAGAGCCTGCTCCGGATTCTCTTTCTCTCTCTCTTCCTCTGCCCCTCTCCTTAATCTATCTGTCTGTCTGTCTGTCTGTCTATCTATCTATCTATCTATCTATCTATCTATCTTTAGGATAAATTTTCAAACAGTTTATGGCCAGGACAACTGAGAGGAAGTTGAAACCTTGATGGGGGAAAAAAAAATCAGAAGAAGGGGGTCCCAGGAGAGGTATTGATTGAAAACCTTTACAAGGGATTCTTTCTGCAATAAAACCCAGTTGGGCCCTGAATCTGCTCAGCCTAGTCATTTGTACCAGCTTCTCCTCTTTTCATGGCTTGGACCCTCACTACCTTTCCAGACTCGCCTCCTCCTGTTCACCGTGAATACCCCTTCCAGCCACAGAATGATCCTAAAAACTATTCTTTCCCGATTTTGCCGGCCGTCCCCTCCTCTGTGAGTCAGAGCATGTTTTGTGGTTAGCTGACAGTATGTGCGTTTGGGGGCCGGACTTTGGTTGGTTCCTTGCCTTACTTTTCCTAGCTTCAGAGACTTGGACACATTTGTTGGAGCTCTTAAATCTTCAGTGTTTGTCATCTTTAAAAAAAAAAAAAAAAACAAGGGAGAAAACACAGCACCTCCTAGGGCTGTCATAAGGACTCCGTGATCTAACATCAGTGTGGTAGATAATTGTCGGCCTATTTTGAACACCCAGGCTATGTATGAGGGTGCCCGGTCTTCTGAGTCCTGTCTCCCCAAGGCAGAACCCAGAACTCTGTCCCCTCCTTACTGCGAGGGCTCCGGCATCTGATCTCGGTTCCACCAAACACATGTACTCACCCACCAAGGGCTGCAGTTCTGATGGTACCTTGAAAAAGGAGGTCTTGAGTCACCATCATTTTCTCGATGATGCTGGTGACAGAGACAAGGAGTTGCAAGGGCCAAGTGGTGTCAGGGAATCTCAATAGAATCATGATGCCACAGAGTCAGCCATGGTGATCACTGTCCTTCTCACTGGACCCGGCTCCACAGAGAGATTTTGGATATTTTTGCTAGAAACTCACTCTCGAGTCTGGTTCTTCAGGCAGACAGCCATGTTATCTTTTTCAATAAAACTCCTTTTCTGCATAATAGCCTCTATGGCTTGCAGCCTTGACTCCTAACTGATGCAACGAAGCACAGCCCTTTGATTGGTGCTCCCCATAAAACAGGGACATAAAAACCCGTGCGGTGATGTCACCCTGAGGACAGTCACTCCTCAGTGTCCCTCACACACCTGCAGTGGAATATGACGATTTGCACTTCTTTCCTGTGCTGTCTCTGAAGGTGGGAACCCCTTCTTAATTGGCTTTACCTCCCCAGGGCTCGGCAGAGGCTGAGTCGTGAATTCCATGCCTGTAAGAATGTTTGTAACTGAGTGGTTGAGTGGTGATTTGGTAGTGGCGACTCTACCAAACTGTACCTCACCCAGCCAGTGTTTTTCCAGTGTTTTTCACAATAAAATATCATGAGAAATTTTGTCAGCCACTGAGCCAAAATAAGATGGATAGGACGAAGGAATTTCTGCCAACCCCACAACATATGAAAAAAGCAAAATGAGGTCTGTTTGGCAAGACAAATTTTAAACATGCACACATACACACACACACACACATTTTTCTCATTGTGAAATAGTACACCCTTCTTATTAAAAGCTGGAGAAATTAAAAAAGTTTAAGGCAAAACTAAAATGAGTCATAATCTCACTACCCAGATATCATAGTGGGTTTTATTTAATATGAAAACATTCCTGTTCTTATCTCTTTATTAATTATTTCTTTTCCATCTTTTTTCCAGGTATATTTCACAGAGCTGAGATCATAAAATTATACTCACAACTTTGTGTTCTACCTTTTGTTTAAATTTTTATCACAAAGATTCCCTCCTACCTCCAGATATTCTTTGCACATATGACGGTAGGCCATTGTATAAATTATAGTAACTTGTTGAGTGGCATGGTCTTCAAACCCTGCTCTCAAAGTCCTGTGTTTCTCCCAGATCGCCCCTCCGACAACATGCAGAACCAGAAAGAGGCAGATCTTGCCATTCCCAGAACAGATCTGCTATTATGGGTCTTAACTACTGAAGTTCCAAGTAAGATTTTGTTTAATTAAAAAGACTTCCATTAGATTTTCTCAAAAGTTGAAAATCACTAATTCAACAGTCCTGTTGACATTTAGACTATTTTTTAGGTTTTTGATAACATAAATAAGGCTGAAGTCAACTTCTTTTTATTTATTTTTAATTTAAATTCAGTTAACATAGTGTATTATTAGTTTCAGAGGTTGAGTTCAGTGATTAATCAGTTGCCTATAACACCCAGTGGTTATTACATCATGTATCCTCCTTAACGTCCATCACCCAGTTACCCCATCCCCCAACTCTCCTCCCCCCCAATAACCCTTGGTTTGTTTCTTCTAGTGAAGAGGCTCTTGGGGTCTATCTCCCTCTCTGATTTTGTCTTATTTTATTTTTCCCTCCTTTCCCCTGTGATCCTCTGTTTTGTTTCTCAAATTCCTCATATGAGTGAGATCATATAATTGTCTTTCTCTGTCTTATTTCATTTAACATAATATCCTCTAGTTCCATCCATGTTGTTGCAAATTCTGAGATTTCAATTTTTGATGGCTAAGTAATATTCCATTGTGTGTGTGCATCTTCTGTATCATTCATCTGTCGATGGACATCTCAGTTCTTTCCAGTTTGGCTCTTGTGGACATTGCTGCTATAAACATTGGGGTGCAAGTTGCCCCCTCAAATCACTATGTTTGTATCCTTTGGGTAAATACCCAGTAGTGCAATTGCTGGGTCGTAGGGTAGCTCTATTTTCAACTTTTTGAGGAACCTCCATACTATTTTCCAGAGTGGCTGCACCAGCTTGCATTTCCACCAGCTGTGTAAGAGCGTTTCCCTTTCTTTGCATCCTCACTAACGTCTATTGTTTCCTGACTTGTTAATTTTAGCCATTCTGACTGCATTAGTTGGTATCTCATTGTGGTTTTGATTTGTATTTCCCTGATGTTGAGTGTTATTGAGCATTTTTTCATGTGTCTATTGGCCATTTGTATGACTGAAGTCAATTTATTTTACTTAAAGCTTTATCCATAATATTTTTGAGAGTTTCCATTGCATAGACTCATAAAATTTGAATTAAGGAAGCAAAGTATGGAAATCTTAAGTTTCATAGTATATACTTAGTTTTCTTTAACATAGTTCTACTGATTCACACTCCTGCCAACAGAGAACCAACACCAAACTCTTTCTAGCACTATTATATCTTTTGCAATTTAAAAGGCAAAAATATTTTTAATCATTTTAATTTGCACTTATTTGATTACTAAACAACATCAATATTTTTGTAACCTTATTGCTCATTCGTGTTCCATCCTCTGTGAATTCCTTTCTTCAACATGGCCTTTTACCATTTATCTCTTAACATTTTTATTTATTTAAATGATTTTTAATATAAAGTCCAAATAACCCTTTGTCTCTCGAGATTGTGCCAAAGATGTTCCCCACTTGTATAGATGCATTTACCTAAATAAACTTCATCAAGATAACAGTTTTCATGCAATAAAATGCACCATATTGGAGGGCATGATTTGATGTGTTTTGAAAAACACATACATCAGTGTACCCAAAGAAGATCATATATTTGCATTGCCGAGAAACCTCTCTGACATCTCTTTGCTGCAAAATCTCCCTTCATCCCCAGGAAAAACTTGTATCTGCTTTCTGTTGTTACTGATTATATGGAATAATATAGTATGCACTATTTTGTGTCAGGCTTCTGGCATAAGATTTTTGAGATTTATCCATGTTGGTGTTGAGCTGTATCACATTGTGCAGATATGTCAAAATGCTTCCATTTGACCACATTGGGGTTGTTTTAGTTTGGGGTTATTATGAAAGGAGCTGTCAGGAAAGTATGTGTACAAGTCTTTTTGTTAGCATCTGTTTTTATTTTTTTGGATAAATGCCTGAAATGGAAATGATGAGTCATTTGATAAGCATACATTTAACTTTGTAAGAAACTGCCAAACTGTTTTCCAAGCTGGTTATAACTTTTGACATTCCCACCAGCAAAGTATGAAAGTTCCAGTGATCCTGTGCATGCACTCACATTTGCTATGGTTAGTCTTCTCAGTCTTAGGATTCTAGTATGTGTGACATCAGGTTTAATGTTTAATTCCCATCTCCCTGACGATGAACAAGGCTGACTCCCTCTCCAGGGACCTAATGACCATTTATATACATTATTTTATGAAGCCTCTATTCTATCTATCCTAATTTTACAGATTTTACTGATTTTTCCCTGTTCTATTTATGATATAAGACTTCTTTACACATTCTGCATACACGTCCTTTATCAGATATATTGCCAATATTTTCTACTAGTCTGTGACTGACTTGTTCATTTTCTTAAAGATGTCTTTCCAATAACAGAAGTTTTTCATTATTATAAAGTCCAATTTCCCATTGTTCCTTTTGATGGTTTATTTGGATTGTGTCCTTTCTAAGAAATCTGTCTACCCCAACATTTTGAATGCCTGCTCGCTCAAAGCTCTATAGTTTTAGTTTTTATAGTTACCTCTGATTCATTTTGAGTTAACTTACGTGAACAAAATGAGATGAGTCAAGGTTCATTTTTTAATGAAGATAAACAGTTGTTCCAGCAATATGGCCATGCTTTCCCTCGTGGAATTACTATGGCACTTTTATAGAAAATCAACTGGCCATATGTGTGAGTATATTTCTTAACTCACTATTCTCTTCCATTGACCTATATGTCTCTCCTTAGACAAATCCACACTGTCTTGTTTACTGTAGCTTCAGTAAGTTGGAAGCCCTCCAACTTTGCTCTTTGTTAAAATCGTTTTAAATATTCTAGGTCCTCGTGGTGCCTGGGTGGCTCAGTTGGTTAAGTGCCCAAGCGTTGTGATCTCGAGATTATGAGATTGAGCTCTACGTCAAGCTCTGTGAACATGGAGCCTGCTTGAGATTCTCTCTCTCTCCCTCTGCCCCACTTGCACACACACACTCCCTCTGTCTAAAAAAATAATAATATTCTGGGTCCTCTGCATTTCCATATCATCCTTGGTATGAATTTTTCAGTTTCTACCAAAAAAAAGCAGCCAGCTATAATTTTTATTGGGATTAAATTTATAGGTTAATTTGGGAAGAACTCATATTTTCACAGTGTTGAGGCTTCCAACCCATAAACGTGGTTTCCCTCTATCCTGGCCTCATAAATATGAGTTATGAACTATTTCTATCTATTTTTAACTGAAAGAATTCACATAGCATTATGTACTTTTCATTCCTTAAATATGTGGCAAAATTGACCAGTGAAGCTATACTGGCTAGATACTTATGGGAAGATTTTTAAGTATAAATTCAATTTTTAAAATAGATATAAAAGCTGCTGAGGTTTTTAACTTCTTCTTGAGTCTATTTTGGTGATTTGTGTCTTTCAAGGAATTGTCCATTTTACCTAAGCTGTCAAATTTATTGTCAGAACTTAAATTATTTTCTTATTATATTAATGTCTGTGGGATCTATAGTGATAGCTCCTTTTTTGTTTCTTACATTGATAATTTGTGACTTACCTTGTCTTTACTGGAGTAGCTACAGGTATATCAGTTATATTGATTTTCTCTATTGTCTGCCTTTATTATCTCTGGCTATATTCCTTTTTCTGAAGTCTGTTTTGTGTGAATTTAATATAGCCACTGCAGTTTCTTTATATTAGTATTTTCATGGTATATCTTTTTCAGTCCTTTTACTTTTATAGTATCCTTGTCTTTACATTTAAAATGTGCTTACCTGTAGACAGCATAACGTTGGATCTTCCTTTTTATAAAATCTGACATTCTCTGCCCCCTTTTATTGCAACATCTTTATGAAGTCCAATGTGGAGCTCATTTTCTCCAAATAGATCAGAACAGGGTATATTCATGAAGTCAAGTAATTGTTCTAAATTAATAATACTTACCCAGAAGGATACATACTTTTAAATAAATCTTTTTTTTTTTTAAAGAGTATTTATTTATTTGACAGCGAGAAACACAGCGAGAGAGGGAACACAAGCAGAGGGAATGGCAGCGGGAGAACCAGGCTTCCTGCCGAGCAAGGAGCCCGATGTGGGGCTCGATCCCAGGACCCTGGGATCATGACCTGAGCCGAAGGCAGACGCTTAACGACTGAGCCACCCAGGCGCCCCGGATACATACTTTTAAAACTAGCACATTGCTTATAAGTATTGACATCACTGAATTTCAGTAAATTAAAATAATTACTAAAATGGGTAGCTACCAAGAACCATCACAAATTGTACGTTCTATAAAATGATCAGCCAGTTTTTTCAACTCCATAATTCTTAATTCAAGTCTTTCTTCAGTAATAACAATGGAGGGTGCCTGGGTGGCTCAGTGGGTTAAAGCCTCTGCCTTCGGCTCAGGTCATGATCTCAGGTTCCTGGGATCGAGCCCTGCATCAGGCTCTCTGCTCAGTGGAAAGCCTACGTCCCCCTCTCTCTCTACCTGCCTCTCTGCCTACTTGTGATCTCTCTCTCTGTGTCAAATAAATAAAATCTTTAAAAATAATAATAATAATAACAATGGAATTGTCTTAAAACCAGTAATCACATTTAAGATATCTATTTTGTGAATTTTTCTATTGTTTAGATGCTTGGGTAAATAATCTATTGTGGCTAACAAAGTTTGCCAGAATGATTTAAATAAGCCATTTTCATTTCTCATTTACTTTCATTTCACTTGTATTTTCAACTTCATGTTAATTTTCCATGACTTCTTATTATATATTAAAGTTTATTTCTGCCTTTGTTGTGACTTTCCAGTGATATCTGTGTCTAATTTTGTTTTGGTAAAACATTTTCTATTTTTGTAGCTTTGTGATATCTTTTGATGTCAAGAAAGAGAAGACTTTCTCATTAGTGATTTCTGTTGCTGTTGTTGTTGTGTACAAAATTGGCTGTATATTTATTATTATTTTAATACTCCTCCAGTGGAAGTTTAAACTCTTTTTCTGCATAGAAAGAAATGTTGTGATTTTCACTGAAATAGCATTAAAATACTAAATAAATTTTAAGCATTTGGTATCTTTTAAATATCAAATGTTTTCATCCAATGACACAGCATGTTTTTCCAAAGATTTAAGTCATCTTCTATATCACTTCTTAATATTTCGTCTACTACTCTGGATTCTTATTCCTTTCTTATAAGCTTCTGTTTTGTTGCTCTTGTGAAGGATATCATTTCCATATAATTTTCAGTGCACTTCTGGCACAAAGAGAAACTATTGTTTTTCACGTATTTTCTATTATCAAGATTATAAATCTTATTATTGAAAAACTTCTTTATGTACCTACGTTAATTCATTCAGTATTTATTGGACATCCCTCCATGCCAGACACTATGGGTTCTCTCTCACATCACTATATTCTTACTCATCACTGCATTTTTTTTCCTGTACATTTGCAAACCATGTGTTTTTTAAATGAGCTGTAAAATTTTCTTTATGATCAAGATGCAGTCTCTTACTGTGGCTCCGAGGCCAGGCCTTCTCTCTCTCAGTTCTAGCCCACCTTTCTGGGTTTACCCCATGTCATTTTCTCCCACACATGCTCTGTTCCACCTACTCAGACAGGCATTGCAATTCTCTCATAATTTGATTATGCATTTCTGCATACCTGTGATGATGCTTCTTATTTGACTACTGGGGAATTCCTATTCATTATTTGAAGGGCAACTCAAATGTCACTTCCTGTCGACGGCTGTCCCTGACCACATGCTCAGACAGAATTAGTTTTTCTCTCATTTGTTTTACTATATCAGGGTGGGCATACCTCTGTTAGAATACAGGTTACATCATATTACATTTATTTTTTCAAGCCTCTGGTTCTCTTTCAAAGATTGTGTCTTCCTTCTTTCTCATCTTTATATCCTCAGTAGTCAGTAGATTTATAGAATAAATAAATGGGGAAATAAATTTATTGTTTCTGTGATTTAAATAAAAATTAGTGAATTCTTATTTTTGGATCCTAACATTCTTTCCTCATTAGTATTTTAGCCTTCTCCCATTTATATTCATTTGGGGTTACTGGCATGCTCTGTGACTTCTAAAAGACTGTCACTCAAGTTCTTAGATCACATATGATGTCTTTAAACTGGTCTATAAAGTACCTAGAGCTAGAACTTAAATTCTTTTAGATTAGAGCTCCAAGTGTCTCCTAATCACCTCCTTTCCTCATTTTGGTTTAGGTTTCTTGTTTATAATGTTGAATTTCCCCTTTCTAAGTCAGCAGACCATCTTACTTACTGTAAAATGGAAGGAAAGTGGGACTTTAAATCTATTAATTCAAGTATTTATTCAGTCTATGTTTATTCCAATGCTATGCAAGAGAATTATAGTCTGGTTAAGTCAATAGATATAAACACCAAAGTAAAGACAGAATGTGACAATAGCTAAGCCAGAGGTATAGACACGATGCTGTGGGACAACAAAGGACAGATTTCCATCTGGGGAAACTTAATAGGGTTTCTTGGAGGAGACATATTAGGGTTGGTGTATAGAATGGGGATAGACAAGAGGAAGAATTTTTCAGGCAAAGAAGTACAAGCCTTTCCGATCTGCAATTCAGATGAAGAAAATTCAGATGTTCTTCCAGTATTTTCTGTTTCAGTAAATACCATCTATAACCACCCAGGTGCTTATCCTAAAATTTATCCCTGACACTGTCCTTTCCTTTTATCCCCAGTCTGTAGTTGGCCATCAAGGTCATTCTTCCTAACTCCTGAATGTCTTTCAAGTCTGCTCATTTTTCATGATGCCCATGTCCACTACCCAAAACCACCTCTTTCTCCAGAACTACTGGCAGAGCTGCCTCACCAACCTTCCCAAGGCCACTCTTGCTGCCTCCAAACCTCTTCTTGCACTGTACCTGGAGCTGTCTTTTATAATGCAAATCGTGTCATGCCTTATCCTAAAACCCTTCAGTGGCTTCCCATTGCCCTTCTTTAAGTTTGCCCTTAAGATAAAGTTCCTCTTCCTTTCTTTATAAAGCCCTCTACAGTTTGTTGACTATATGTCTTCAATGGGCCACTGACAGTGAGCCAACAGTGAGCTGTTGTTTTTTTTTTGTCTCTGTGTGCCTCTGTTTTGGTTTGGTTTGGTTTGGTTTGGTTTGGTAAATGAACATAATTTTTTTAATATGCTAATTGTTTGAGATTCTATGAGTAATAGTGGAAAGATCCTATTATTTTGAATAAAAAAATCTAGGTTCATATCGAAGTTCTGTCACTTAAAATGTGGGTGAACTTAGACAAGTTATTTAGCCTCTATGATGCCCTTTGTTCTCATCTGTAAATTGGGGATGTTAATAATCCCTACAAAGCATATTATTGTAAAGATTAAATGTGATGATGTATGTGACAAAAAGCTTTCTGTGTACTGTACCACATTATGCAAATATTAGCAAAAATGTCCTCACCCACTAAGAAACATGTACCGTTGGGTAAATAAATACAATATTGCTTTGGACATTGAAGAGCCCACATGAGCTAATAGTTGGAAAGAGCCTAAGTTCATATACTGAAAAAAGAAAATTTTAATGAATTACATTTAATATACAGTTTAAAAGGGGATAAGGCAATTCAAGGCAATTCAAACTCCTACGAAAGTTTTAAGAAGTGAATGGCCATTAAGTTTGATCATTTTTCTGTCAGGAACCTGGCACTGAACCATACTTTCTTAATGTTTTTTTTACTTACTTGGAATATAGCGCAATGTTATTGATATTTTGGAAATATTTGTAAGTATTTTTTATACTGTTGTCCGTGTTTTGTGGCAGATTATTATTTTCCTTTAAATGAGCTATCAGGTTTGCTGCATTCCCATGATTTAATAATATTCATGAACAGTTTTTTTTTTCCCTAAAGGACTATCTCCCCAATGTAAAAATGAAATTCACTAAGGAAAGAATAGGGTTTATTTAATGGAAATTAATCTTATGGCTTAAAAAGAAAATAGAAATGCATTTACTTCATTAAACAAGAGACAAGTGAACTTGGAAAACCTTTTCTCTGTGTGATATGAATACCAAGCAGACTGATTTGATGAAGCAGCATTTAGGTAACTGTGCTACATTTTCTCTTTTATATTCTCTCTGCCTTTAATTCAGGTAACAGTAGGGAGCTGGAAGTTGACCATTTTCATACGCATTTCCTTTGCACAGCTCTTCCAACTGCCCTGAAGGAGTTCCTCTACTGCCATCTTGTGCATTTTATAAAGGGATTCACCAGTTTCAGTCAGATGAGCTGGTTTATATTTAGTTCAACGTGTGGGATGGAGGGAAGTGGAGCGCGGGGACGGCAGAAAGCTAAAACTTTTTGAAATAGTTTTTTAAATGTATTACATTAATTAGCGAGAGAGGCTGAGTCACAGACAATATATTATGGGCATAGGAGCTAGATACTTCAGGGGAAGTTGCAGGAAATCAGGTAACAGGGACAGTGAAGCTCAAAGAGATTCTTTAAGTTTGGAAAGATTGTCATGATGGGGAAGAGCTCAGCTGAGAGCACAGGATTGAATTGCAGTTACACGTTGGCTGAGTCCATTTCTCTGGAGACAGTATGATGCGTCCTTTTTAGGGCCACCCCACTCTTCAGCAAAATTACTACATGTGTCAGCCAGAAAGGCCAGCTTCGGGCCTTCTTCCTTTCCCCAGGCCTCCATGCCCTGTCTCAACACCTGCTCCAGGAGTTCCTCCCTCACAAGTCCCATGCACTTAAGGCTCATTCCCTGCTAGAAGTTGGTGTCCCCACAGTCCCTACGGAACATGTTTTAAAAAGTTAGCTATCGGAGCACCTGGGTGGCTCAGTTGTTAAGCATCTGCCTTCGGCCCAGGTCATGATCCCGGAGTCCTGGGATCGAGCCCCACATCGGGCTCCCTGCTCGGCAGGAAGCCTGCTTCTCCCGCTACCATTCCCTCTGCTTGTGTTCCCTCTCTCGCTGTGTTTCTCGCTGTCAAATAAATAAAATCTTAAAAATAAATAAATAAATAAAATAAAAAAAATAAAAAGTTAGCTATCACTACCATCACCAGGGTCTTTCACCTTTCTATAGGAGGCACCTGAATATTAAAGACTCAGTGGAATTTCCGATTGAAAAGATTGACGGGGGTGGTTGGGGCTGGCAGCCCTTCATTTCTTAAATTTTTCTGCATAGGCATTTAAAAATGTGCTGTCATTCACAGAGCTGCTCAGTTAAGAAACCTGGGAGTCATCTTCGACATTTTCTTCTTCCTCGTGCTTCCACCACTTAGCCAACATGGTGTTCCCACCCCCACAACACACACACACACAACTGCATACATGTAGACCCAACTGATCTCTCCATATTGTGAAATCTTGCTCCTAAACGTCCATCAGAGTCATCCACTTGTCTCCATTATGACTGACATCACACCGGCCTAAGTTACCATCACTGTTCACCCAGCTAACTTAGCTCTCCAAGTGCAATATTCATCTTGCAGCTGGAATAGTCTTTTCTTAAAAATTTTTTTGATCACGTTACATATGATCTTGAAACACATGATATCCTTGAGTAATTTTTAGTGCTTTTAAAATAAAATAAATTCCAGACATTTTTGCATGACTAAAAGGCCCCTAACATGATCTAGCCCCTGCCCAGTTCCTACAAACTAATCTCTTGCCAATTTCTTCCTTCCATTCCCACATTAAAGACATCAGTGTCCCGTGAGTTTCTCCACACACCAAACTTGTATCACCTCAGGGCATTTGAACATGGTGTTCCCTAAGCCCATTCTTCATTCTCCTGGCCACTTGTACTTCTTTATTGTTGCACTGCTCGCAAATCATTTGTGCAATTTATTACTTAAAAACAATCTCTAAGCCCAGATTTTAGATTCTATGAAGGTGGGTACCGGATCTGTTTCATTCACTTCTATCCCTAAGCCAAAAGAGGCAATTAATAAAAATGAGTTGAATGAATTAACATATTAATTATTGTCTCCTATGATTTTTGGTTGTCTTAAATAGGTTCCCTTCTGGACAGTAAGCTCCTTGAAGACAGAGTCATCACATTTTTCATGAGGCCTTCTTGTTGGAGATGTTGCAGAGACAACCCAGACATGATATAACAACCTAATGGAGGTAGAGCATAGACACAAATATGTATAATACAGCATCAGAAATGTCATGATGTGCAATGTGGGCGTGTACCTCTGGAAACATGGATGGGGGTTAAGTCAGTTTGGCTGAATTTGGATAAACATGTCAGAGAAGATGAAATCCTAGTAGAAGTTTTTTTGTTTGTTTGTTTTTTGTTTTTAAGATTTATTTATTTGAGAGAGAGAGAGAAAGTGCAAACAGGGGAAGGCACAGAGGGAGAGGGAGAGAGAGAATCCTCAAGCAGACTCCACAGTGAACACAGAGCCCCATGCTGGACTCGATCCCATAACCCTGAGATCACGACCTGAGCTGGAATCAGGAGTCAATCGATTCACCCACTGAGCCACCCAGGTGCCCCTCAAGCAGAGTCTTTAAAAGACATAAGAGTTTACAAGCAGTAAGGAGGGAAGAGTGATGGAAGGAACCAGTTCACAGAAGTGAGAAAGAACACAGTAGTTTTAACGTTGGAAAGGGGAGGGGGGCATTCTCTCTCTCTGCACCCAAACGTCCATCACAGGTAGTAAATGCGTGTAGTATACATTTCATTAACACTTGTGATTTGGCCTCTGGAGAATGGTCAGAAATGTGGAAATAACAGTATGTGTGGTGTCTTGGTAGAGTCAGAATAACAGACTAAATAGAATGAGCTTCCTTCCGTTTTTAATATTCAACAACATTGGAACCCTTATATTTGATATAACTTCTAGGAAGCTCCCGTAAGAATGACGTTTCTGGGATTTCCCACATGTCCCATCCAACCAGCTTGCATCTGAAACCTTTTCGAAAGAGGGTGCTGAGTTCCAGCTGAAGGTTTACTCATGAGAGTAAATCGGAATTTTGCCTCGATGAAGACTCTTCTCCTGAATTGTCTTCAGTGGAGACTACAGTTCTTCCTCCATAACTTCCTGTGTTTCCGGCCTGAGAGAACGTGAGGGTGACATGCTCTTATAACTGTATGCTAACGCTTTTAAACAAATCCTCAATCCGTCTCCTTTGAAAGCCAAACCACGTGCCTTTGCAACATTGTTTACTGGTCGTTGGCGTGCTTTTACCAAATATTAGCCGTCCGATTTCTCTGCTTTAGGCAACTGTTTCCTGAAGCAAAACATAAAATATAGATAGAACCAGTTAATCCTCCCTTCAGAAATCTTGTCCCACATTAACTCTCTGCTGTTGCTTAGCATGGAGTTTCAGGAAACCAATCCCTTACTGTTTCCTCAATTTTAGGAGAACTGAAAAACTTAGCAAAGGAAGTCAAGGCATTTGTTTTAAGAAGAGAGAGGTTCAGTACGACATGTGAATTCTCAGTTGTCTGAATAAGATACAAGGAAAATTACTGAATAGCTACTTATGGAAATAAAATGGAAGAAGGAGCATATTTATACAAAGGTTTTCTCTAACATAGTAGATTGTTAGCCTTCTAGGAGCAGGTAAGGATCAGGAGCAAATTACAAAATTTTGACGCTCTGCTCGTGTAATGATTTTAAGTAAACAGAAAATATTACAAAGCTTTAATTACGAGTATCTTAAGTAAATAACTTACTGTTTTCTTATTGAAGACTCACCTTTCTTTTGTCTGATTCGGTTCTTGCTGCAAAGTTTCCTGTTCCTATTAGTACAATTTATTGCAGAGAGTATAGTGAATACCATGCTGAACACTATACTGACACATTAATGTCTTATTTATGTCTGTGTTGGAGAATTATATTTCTGTGCCTAAGAACCTAAGGTAGGATTCATCATACCTGCTCTGATAGTGGAGCACATTCCCTTTCAACAGATGTGTGTCTTTTACTATATAGAACGGATCTCAGAGGAAAAATCAGGGAAGGCTGGAGTCCTGAGGGACTGAGGGAACAGTTTGAGTGTCCCAGGCAGGGACTAGGCTCTGCTCCAACCCAATTGGCCACGGGACTTTGAGCAAATCCCTTGAGAAACATGCTGGCTCTGGAGGGACACGATGGTTCCAGGCTCCTTAGCTTCAAACTGCAAGGCAATGTTTCTAGAGTTAGGCAAGAAAATATTTGTGGATTCAACGCTAGAGCTGGAACCAAGGGCAAAAGTGAAAGAACACTTTAATGATTTAAGAAGCTGTAAACTTGTCATTTAAAAAAAGTAATTTTGTTTCTTCCAAACTTCCCGATTATTATGGAGATTTTTCTGCTGAGTTTTACTTTAGAAAGGAATTATGCACATCGAAACTGCCATAGCCAGAAGGAATTGTAGAAATGTTAATATCTGTTGATGTGAATGAGAAACTACAATCTTTATATTTAAAACTGTCAGATGACTTTTAAGTGGATAACATTAAATTACTGTCAGAATTGTTCAGTATTTTCTCATCTATATACGATTGTTTCTTGGTAGGGGAAAGCTACAACCTGGTTTCTTAGGCTAAATGGCCCTTTTTTTACTTTGTCTCCAGGCTTGCTACCAAGCTTGTCCCAAATGCAAGGGTATGAAATTAAATGATTTCTTAAGAGAGACAGAGAGAGAGAGAGAGTGTGTGTGTGTGTGTGTGTGTGTCCAAGAGAGAAAGAGGGAGAAAAGGAAAAAGAGAAACAGAAGGGTAAGAAGATACCTCTGAAAGGTATATTTAAAATTAAGATGATTTACCTAAAACCATGAGTTTTGCGTTTTTAATGACACATATAAGGAGGACGTTTGGAATGAGAAACTCAAAACAAATATTCTTCTGTTCAAAGACTTTCAAGTTGCATTTGTGTGTGTGTATTTATTACATAAAAGCTGGGAATCCAGATGTCAGGATTGATTTTTTTCCTTTTTCCGTCCAACAGCTTCAGAAAAAGTAGAAATACATTATCCTGTATTAGCTCTCTTAAGCCAAATACATAAAAAAGAAAGAAGATAATGGGGACATTATGATGGAATCAGTTAAACCAATTTCTGCTTCGAATGGAACAGTCAGTGAAAGGGGTGGAGAATTTGAATAGTGGGGTGTCATTTCTCTACGAGCTGTAGAGGTCATTCCTTACACAAGCCAGTTACTACTTCTACATAGTCTCGTACAGTTTTAGTTACCGTTCTTTTCTCCAACAGATATGAGCACAGTACCCAGCACATGTTAGGTCTAAATACTTCTTGATTGGGGCACTTGGTGGCTCAGTGGGTTAAGCCTTCAGCTCAAGTCATGATCCCAGAGTCCTGGGATCGAGCCCCGAATCAGGCTCCTCTTGCTCAGCAGGGAACCTGCTTCTCCCTCTGACTTTGCCTGCCTCTCTGCCTACTTGTGATCTCTCTCTCTCTCTCTCTCTCTCTCTCTGTCAAATAAATAAATACTTCTTGATTGAGGGCTTGCTAGAAGTAATAAATACCCAAGGTTAATTAGTGGTGACTAATTTTTCTAAGCAGGTTCTAACTATATCCAGCTAGAGAGAAGGTGGAGGAGGCTCATAGTTCTTACAGGATGGACAGAGGTAGGAAGAAAGGCAGGGTGGGAGGGAGGAAGAAAGAAAAATATTTTCACCTAATTTGGGGAAATAAACCAGAGTAGCTTTTAGGCACTTAGATTCAGAAAGGAGAACGAAAATAAGGGAAGTGGGCTTACTGAATACCTATCATGTGCCATATACTCTGATAGGTTGTTAGAATTTTTAAATTTGATATATAGGCATGTCTACTTTCTTCCTGATATAAGGGTACCTTTAAAAAAAAGGTAGATATCAGAGAGTAAGAAGAAAATGTTTCTTTCATAGCAGAGCCTACAGAAGTCTTACCACTTGGCAAGACCAAATCCTCAAAGTCATGTACAATTTCCTGGATTTTGACACCAAAGTAAACTTTAAATGACTAATAAAATATTAATCAACTAATTATATTCTCAAGCTTTGAAGTTAAATATTAAGTACAGCACATACATTTTTCTTAGGCATTTAATTCTTAAAAGCTTATCTTTGCTTATCACTTTTTTTTTTAAGATTTTTTTTTTTTTTAATTGACAGCGCACATGTGCATGAGCAGGGGGAGCAGCAGAGGGAGCTACAGAGGCAGAGGGAGAAGCAGGCTCCCCACTGAACAGGGTGCATCAGTCCCAGGACCCTGGGATCATGACTGGAGCTCAAGGCAGATGCTTAATCAAATGAGCTACCCAGGTGCCCCTGCTTGTAACTTTTAAAGTCTAATGATTTTAGTAATTTTTAAAAAAAATACCAAAAATAGAAAAGAGTCTCCACTTTTATCAGTGTCCCTAATACAATGACAATCTCCCATGATCCTGAGATCAGGACCTGAGCCAAAACCAAGGATCTGCTCAACCAACTGTGCCACCAAGCTGAGCGGGGCTGAGCTGGGCTGAGCTGGGCTGGCTTATTGCCCTAACCAATGTTAACATCTCCGTGATGCCTAAAATTTAAGGGCCTTTCATTCTACATTTAAAGAACAGGGCTTAGAATGTATTTCCATTGGGAAAGGGAATCTATTGACTTAATTTCACGAAGAAATACGAGCCCAATACCAGATCACAGATCTCTAGGAGGGCAAATGCACTGAATTCTTAACGTGCCCGTGATGGGCTGCACCCACTGGGAGGTTTGACAGCGCAGGGGGCAAAGCCGCCGAAGAAGGAGCTTCAGGGGCAAACAGGCAGAGAGTTTTGCATCTAGTTCACTGTTTACCAACCATAACCTAGGTCACCTGTTGGCGCCTATGAAGCCGGGCTTATTTATTTATTTTTTTTTAAGATTTTATTTATTTATTTGACAGAGAGAGAGAGAGAGATCACAAGTAGACAGAGAGGCAGAGAGAGAGGGGGAAGCAGACTCCCCGCTGAGCAGAGAGCCCAATGTGGGGCTTGATCCCAGGACCCCGAGATCATGACCTGAGCCGAAGGCAGAGGCTTTAACCCACTGAGCCACCCAGGCGCCCCTAGCCGGGCTTATTTTATAAACCTTGGAAATGTACATCAGATAAACATCAGCTGCTGCTAGTTTGGGACCTAACTAAAAAGAGGAAGACGATTTTTGTTGGTTTTTTTAGCTTTAATTTCTGGCATTTTCAAGAGGCCCTTTTGCTTGATTCTGTAGCATAGGCTGTGGCCACAAGAGGGAGCTGCTGCATCAGTTGTAGGACACAGAGGGCAGGCCCCTCATTGTCCCTGTTACTATCCAATATCGTTTTATACCAATTCCCTCAGAAGCATAAATCGATCATTAATCCAATCATCTCTTTCATGACTTGCAAAATAGACTGTCCTGGCCTCAGAGTCGTACGGATGGACACACCCCTGCTCACCAGGATGAGTTCTCAGGGACCTGGTTTTTACGGGTGGCCTAGCAGGTCATTGTCTCCTTGGCAACCAGTGCTGTTTCCCCCACTTAGAGACAGGGATAAACCGAGACAGTCCTCACAGGTGATCCCTTCAGGAAGCAGGTCAGAAGTATAACCCCGCTTCCCCTGAACAATACTCATTCCCCAAAACCTCACCAGGTGCCAGATGACATAAAACAGGAAGCTGGGCACGATGTTGACCCTTGGAGTGGGTTCACGAGGCTGCTGTGCTCTATGCCAGCGAGGACCCCCCACCTCGCGCGTGTCAAAGCTGGAAGCAGATTCATGAAACCAGGATCACCAATGCGTAAGGAAGGACAAGACTGAGTAAAATTTCCTTGGAAAAATGAAAGTCTTCCAGTTGGCTTCTGTGAGCAATTTGTGGTCTCAAGCACATTCTGATTCTGAGAGTCCTTCCACAAACTTAGAAGAATGAACCAACATTATGGCAGAGAGGGGAAGAGACTTTAAAATATTTGTAGAAATAGAAGAGGAAAAGTTTCTACCTCTCCTGGAAGTTTTAAGATTTATAAATCTTAAATAAATATCAATTTCTGAATCATTCCCTTTTTTCATACTCAAGTCTTATTCATTCATTCATTCAAGAAAATTAAGTGCTTTTTATCTGCCAGGTTCTAGGTACGGGGACGTGTGTATGATACACAGGTACTGAATATAGAATCTTTGTTGCTTTTTTTTCTTTATGCTTTTTTTAATTTAACTTTTTATTTTGAGATAATTACAGATTCACATTCAGTTGTAAGAAATAAACAAATCAGGGGCACCTAGGTAGCTTAGTAGGTTGAGGCTCCAATTCTTGGTTTCAGCTCAGATCATGATCTCAGGGTCCTGAGATCAAGCCCCTCATTGGGCTCTGCAGTGAACATCCACCCTGCTCGCTTGCATGCTCTCTAGAAGGAAGGAAGGAAGGAAGGAAGGAAGGAAGGAAGGAAGGAAGGAAGGAAGGAAGGAAGGGAGGGAGGGAAGAAAAGAAAAAAGAAGAAAAGGAAAGAAAGAAAAGAGAAAGAAAGAAAAAGATTGATTTAACTTTGCACTTTAAGTTATTTTCTTTTGGTTTAGAATTTAGTCTTTGGGGTAATTACTCAGAATTTAGTTGATTTGTTGTTTGCTTGATTTGTTTAGTTCCCCACCCCCACCCTTCCATCAATGGAATTGGGCTGTGCGCAATTTGATTTCTCTACAGAGGTAAAAAATAATTACATGTGTATACTTGGAGGTTTCGAGGAGAAATTACTACCCTATGTAACCTTTGGGTCTTGGAAAGGACTTTGAAGTATATCTGGTCCAATTCACATTGTATTGAGAGGACTCAGTGAGCATGTGAGGACATTCCCTTAGCTTTTTGCTCTCACCGAGAATTCCCTTTGTTGGTGACTTTCTGTTTTCTGCTGCGCCAGCTGGTCGTGACTGGTTGCAACATCTCTGACAAAACACACCGGATTCTGTTTTAAAGTCCCAGAGTTGTGTTTAAAGAGCTAAAAATAAAATGATGTTGTAGTGTCTGATACTTTGAGATACTCTCCCACCTTTCTGAAAATAACAGAGACAAGTAGATTTTAAAGTTCTATTCTTTGAACAGTCCAACTCAGAGACCAATAGAGTTCTATCTTAGGCACACCTAACTTCAGAGGTTTCAGCGGTCTAGACTCCGCCCATTCCGCTTCCATCTAGAATGATGGACAGATGGATGGAGACAGAGTTTGACTCCCTCCTCTTGCCTCACTGTCAGGCATAGTCAAGACGCCCGCTGAGTAACTGCCTTCTCTTTATCTTCAAGAGATTCTCACCAGAGATTCTCTCCCCATTTCGTGGGCCACTAAAATATATAGAACCAAATGTGTGTGACCCACCTCACCTGAGTGTGTGTACCAGTTAGCCTGAATAACCCCCTGTGTGGGTTACCCAAGTCGGGTGTGTCTGGAGTGTGAGCTCACACTTGGTTTCTTTTTCTTTTCTCTATGCTTATTCCTCTAGCTTGACTTCTACACTTGTCTTTAAGTTTTATTTTACATAATCAAGTGTTTTTGTTACTCATTTTCACAGAAGACCAGGATATTACTCAACTTGTTCTCGGCTGCTCAACCAAACATTTATTTACCTGTCTTCAAATTATTTACCCAAATTATATTTTCTAAGCAAAATGAAGTAGAGGGAAGATAAGTAAGAGAAAAAAAAAATCCTGCTCTTGAAGACTAAAATCACCTTTCATATAATAACTAGTGAATTTTGGAAACTGTGACTACAGGTAACAACATCAAATACATGTTTCAATGAGGCATTTTTACTCTGTCCATGTTGATAGAACTTCAGTCTAAAGTTGTAACCAAACTTGAGTGAAACAAGAATAAGGTTTAATCTCTCTAAGATCAGGAAGTATGTATTCTTTTAACATGTATTTCTGCTTTCTTTTCGTGTATACTCACCCAGGTAAAACAACCACAATAACTATTTCTAAAGTGAAATTACCGTGTTATGTACCCTCCAACAACAAGAACCTTAAGAACCTAAATAATGCTCACTTGACATAGGACTAGTTGCTTGAAAACTTCTAGCAACTCAAAGGCAAATTCAAGGTAAGAGTTGGGAAACCCCTTTTTCTCTTGGTAAATCATAAAATAAATAAGACCCCTCCCTTTGGGCCATATATACAATTCCAAAGCTCACTTGGACATATTTGTACTGAGATAAATAAGATAATCTGGACTCTAAGTCAGGGTACCCAGCAATTCCTCTCTCTTCTAATTCTTCACTTTAAAATGACAAGTTCTAGTTCATTGTAGATTCAAGGTGATTTGTTCTTTATCTCTTTTTTAAAAAATGCCTATATTCCTTAGCTTTTTCCAATCAAGGAAATGAATGGCTATCTTATAAGAGAGGACCTGAGGAAGATTGCAAACATTATGCTATGCTTTGTGGAATGGGTTCAGAATAGCTTATAATATATTATCATAAAAACAGGTTGTCATCAATAGAATAATTGCTGCATGAATACATCTTGGAACAAGTAAGACCTTTCAAGCTTTTTTATTATAGACAATCATTATGCTCGCCACATAAAACAAACGCCTTCTGGGAGTTGTTTGTTTTTTTTTTTTTTTTGGAAAACACAGCTTTCTCTAATTCGTATTTCTTGGTTTTCAACATAAGATATCTAAAAGATAAAAGAAGCTGTTGGTCCTGGCTATTGGGATAATTCTGTAGGTAGCCACCGACGATTCATACAGTACATGAATGAAAAAAGTTGCACACATAATGAAATACTAGTGAGTTGTCCTCATTACCATCATAATATTTGGCACTGAAATTTAATAACTTCTTCTGCATATAGATGCCAAGGAGCATTTTAACATTAACTAAAACCCCCAGTGATAGCAGATGAAAGGGATACTGTTAATGCAATTTTACATATAAGAAACAGAGTCACAGAGATTAAGAAAGTGACCTGGAGAGATTTTTTAAATTATTCATAATGCCACAATATGTCACTGGTAAAAATGGAAGTAGGCGTGGCCTCCCACAACCCCCACGGGACTCGGCGGTGGCCTCATAATGGAATAGAGGCCTGGTAATTAGGCCTTCTGCTTTCTACAGATGTTCTCACTCTTCTGCCCTGCATTCCCTCAGCACTAATGAATTCGGGATTAATTTGCAATAGATGATTAAAAAGTAAAAAGCTTTCTTCAACTCCTTTAGGGCAGAAACCAGTTCTTTCATTTTCCCTTTATTTCCCTGGATTTCCCCGGCTCGGCCTCCCGAAGTGTGCGAGTTAAGAAAGCTTCCTTACTTCAAGAATCCTCACGGCCTTTGCCCCACTGGTGGACCCCGAGGAGCTCTGAGAAGGAATACGGCTTGCACACGTATGTGACCACCAAACCTCTATTTCATGGGTGTGGCAGGCAGAGACGTCCATGTCCTAATCCTTGGAAACTTACACCTTCAAGAGAATTAAGGTAGCAGATGCAATTAAGGTTGCTAATCAACTGACCTCAAAATACCGAGGCTATCCTGGATGATGTAGGAAGGACTGATGTAATCAAAAAGGTCCTTTTATAAAAAAGTGGGACTGGGAGGCAGAAAAGAGTCATTTTAAGAGTGATACAGCAGAAACCCTCCTGCACTATTAGTGAGAATGTAAATTGGTGTAGCCACTGGAAAGCATGTTCCTCAAAAAATTAAAAACAGAGGGGCACCTGGGTGGTTCAGTCAGTTAGGCTGACTCTTGTCTTCACTTCAGGTCATGATCTCAGGGTTGTGAGATTGAGCCCTTCAATGAGCTCCGCGCTCAGTGGGGAGTGTATTGAGACTCTCTCTTTCCCTCTCCCTCTGCCCCCCCCCCCCCCGCCAGGTTCACACTCTCTTTCTCTCAAAAAAAAAAATAATAATAACTGAAACTTTTTTTAAAAAATTAAAAACAGAAATACCATGTAATCCAGTAATTCCACCCCAAAGAAAACGAAAACATTAAATCGAAACAATAGGTGCACCTCTGTGTTCATTGCAGTATTATTTACAGTAGCCAGAAGCAGAAGCAATCTAAGTGTCCATCGGTAGACGAATAAATAAAGAAGATTGAGATCGATCTGCCTATCTGCACACACAATGGAATGTCACTCGATCATAAAACGGGATGAGATCATGCTATTTGTGACAACATGGCTGTACCTAGAGGATAAAACGCTAAGTGAATTAAGTCAGACGGAGAAAGACAAATACCATATGATTTCATTTCCATGTGGAATTTGAAAAACAAATGAATAAACAAACAAAAAGCGGAACCAGACCTATAAATGCAGAGAACGAACTGATTGATGGTTGCCAGAGCAGGTGGGGGATGGTCCAATGGTGACGGGGAGTAGAGGACACGGGCTTCCGGATACAGAGTGAGTGAGTCAGGGGAATAAAGGCCCAGCGCAGGGAATATAGTACGACATCGTACTCGTGTTGTGCGGCCACAAGTGGGTAGCTACACCGTGGTGAGCACAACCTACCATAGAGAGATGTTGAATCACCATGTCATTTGCCTGAAATTAACATAAGAGCGTATGCCAACTATATGCAAATTCAAAGAAAAAAATTATTTTAAATGTTTTATTTATTTGTTTGATGGGGTGGGGCACAAGGAGGGGGAACAGCAGAGGGAGAGGCAGAAGCGAGCTTTCTGCTGAGCAGGGAGCCCAACACAGAGCTCTCTCCCAGACCCCGGGATCATGACCTGAGCCGAAGGCAGAGGCTTCACCGACAGAGCCACCCAGGTGCCCCCAAAGAAAAATTTTTTAAGAGTGATGCAGTCTGAGAAACATTACTGGCCATTGCCAACCTTGAAGATGAAGGAGGCAAAGGAATGCAGGCAGCCTGTAGAAGCTGGAAAGGAGGCGAAAACAGAGTGTCCCCAGAACCCCCAGGGGAACACAGCCCAGCCAGCACCTCTGTTTCAACCCAGATAGGCCTGTTTCAGACTTTTCACCAGAACTGTAAGCGAAGAAAATTTGTGTTGCAATAAGGCACCAAGTTTGCAGTAATTTATCACCTTAGCTGTAGGGAATGGATCCAGTGGGCCACCTATTAACATCTCACTCACAGCTCTCAGAAGTACAGTTCTGGGGGCGCCTGGGTGGCTCAGTGGTTAAAGCCTCTGCCTTCGGCTCAGGTCATGATCTCAGGGTCCTGGGATCGAGCCCCGCATCGGGCTCTCTGCTCGGCGGGGAGCCTGCTTCCCCCCCTCTCTCTGCCTGCCTCTCTGCCTACTTATGATCTCTCTCTGTGTCAAATAAAAAAAAAAAAAAAAGTACAGTTCTGTGTTACAGTGTGAGGAGGAGATGCTCTTCTGCCTGGACCAGGGGCCCCCATCAGACCAGCAAGCAGTCAGTATTATAGATTGAATAGTTCATTTTTATGGTGTAAAAATTGTCGATACTTGGTGTTTGGGCCAGCCAGTCTGTTAGCCTCTCTGTCCCACTACCTGCATGATTTTCATTTTATAATAATTCCCATCAACCATTTTGAATCATGAAGTAGAGATATGTTGGGTTTAAATGATGTTGTTATAAGCAGTGTGAAACAGGTTGGCGCATCTTACAGATTCATGTGCTTGCAAACCATCAGGAGAAACCCCTTGAAACGCAGATCTGATCTAGTAGGTCTGGGGTAAAGGCTGGAAGTATGTATTTCTAACAGGTGCCTGTGCTGGGGATCTGTGCACTGCGGCTTAGAGAGGAAAGAGAAAGAGGACAGCTCTTGTCAGAACCCGCTTGAGTCCCCGTTCTGGAGTGTTCCTGTCCTCACAGGGAGAATTGGTGGGCAATCCCCCTTTGCTATTCATGATCTTAAGCAGAAGATATTCAAGCAATTTTAGTTCAACACTTAGAAGAATCCATTAGAATTCTAGTTAATATAGTACATTCTTAATTTTAAAGTGAATATATTCTCATCAGAGTCAATTTGTAAAACAGAGGAAGAAAGAATAATTTTAATCATCCACAGCCCTAGCACCCAAAGATATACCCTATTAACATTTTACTCTTTTTCTTTCAAGTATTCTTTCTCTGCATAGTTTGTTTTACATATCTGAAATCATGTTGCATATCTCAATTTTTTATCTAAGTTTGTGCATGTATATACATATAGTCGAGGCAGATTGAATTTTTGGTCACAATTCCTCACTCCCGCCTAATGGAATTACACATCCACACTGTTGCCACTGTGGCAAAAGTGTCCAATCCTTCACCCCCTTCTAACAGACGTATGCATTCACTCTTGCCAAGCTGGGAGACAGAGAGTACTTACCCACCACACCTTGACTTTGAACTTGGCCAAGTGACTTAAGTTAATCAAAAGGATATTGTGGTCAATATAGGTTTTATCATTTGGGTATGGCAAGGCCCACAGATAAGGAAATAACCATCACTGGAAAGAAAGTTTGTTCTAGTCACAGATCTCAAGAGAAGGGGGAATGCCATAGCACTGGCCACACAGGGAAGCCCCAGGCTCAGTCAGGAGGTGAAAGGCCTGTTGGGAAAATGTGAGCAAGAGCTCTACGGTGGTTTCTGTGGGAAGGAATGAGCAAAGATGGATATGCAGGGCTGGTGAGTTTGAATAATTTCAGTGGGCTCTGTGGCCTCCGGGCTGTCCCTTAGTTCGTCTGGTCCCTAGCCACAAAGCAGTTAGGCCAAGGGGAAGTTGGCCTAAGAACTTGATAAAGGAGATGGAAGGGGGTTAGGACCTCTGGATTGGTTTGCATCTGAAAGGTGCACCGAAGGCTCTTGTTTGCTATCTCTAGGAATCAGCCAACCTTGGAATAGCAGTCCCTCCAAGGTCAACAAGACCCGGAAGATGTCAAAACCTCAAAAACACAGAATAAAAATGTGATGAAGACATCATGGCGCAAGCTGAGGCTTGGAATGTGCTGTCGTGGTTGGACTCGTTCTCTTGAAATGCAGTTGTCCTTGATGAGAAGTGCTCATACAGCCACAGCCGGAGAAGGACCACAAGTGGAACGACTCCCCGCTCAAGGCCAGGAGTTGAGACAGCTGGGGCTCTGCGGCCAGCCGAGCCCTGCCCCAGCCAGTCCACACAGTGAGAAACCAGTGTTAATTGCTGCATGCCACTGAGCATTTGTGGTTGGTTGTTATGTGGCAATAGCTGAATAAGACAAATTATTAGTAGAAATGGGGTGCTGCTGTAACAAATCCCAAAATATGTATTACTGGCTTTGGGACTGGGGAGAAGGCAACCAGGAAATTGTTGTCAGAGCCTGGAAAAATGTTGTTCCGTGTTAAATAGTAGTGACACATTTTTTTTTTAACTGTTACCTGCAGTAAACTGAGAGACAGACAGTGGACGCTATAAAGTTGAAATAATGAGCAAGCAAGTTCCAAGGCACAGTGTTGACATGGTAAGTGGCTAATTTAAAAAGATATGATAAGATATAAGAGATGGGTTCAGGCAAAACATGGCTGGTTTGTAAATAGAACTGAGAATGAACAGCCACAGCCCAGAAACCCTAGGATTTACAGGGAGGAAAAATTATACTGTATTGAGAAAAATGCTGTCAGTTAGAATTAAAAGTGATTGCAACTCTTTGAGATATACAGCTACCTCTGGATTTGTCCTCCACCCCAAACTTCCTTTAGACAGGAAGCAGGCCGAGAAGGTTGCCCAGCCAACAAACTGGGAATATTCTCCACTGCCACATTCAGAAGTGGCCAGGGAAGGATTTTGGGCAAAGAAGGACCTCCTGAAGAGTGGAAACAAGAGTCTGGGGAAAAGTCAGATGGGTCTGGAGAGCAATTCCCAGGGACCAGTAATGGGGTCTAATCCAAGAACATTCCCTACCCCCAAGGTAGAGGAACCTGGCAACATTTGCCTACCAGGATTTCACAATCCTGTAAACTCATGACTGCTGTAGGCTTCTCACTCTTCCCCTGTTAGAATGGGGGTGTTCACTGTGGCCATCTTGTTCCTGTTCCACTTTTCTATGTTGCGTGTGGGAGGGGACAGATAACTTGTGTTCTTTGGTTCAAACATCTTCAGACTGAGAGGAATCACATCGGGAGTTGATATAAATACAGCAGTGCTGTCTTTCTAGCCTGATGGCATCATAGAATGAGATTTGGGGAATGTTGGGATGGGAATGAGTATTCGTGGGAAGGACGTGATGGAGACCAGACTGTAGTAGATCGAATGACTGGTGCCTATTCTTTATTCCGTTGTAGTAGAGTGATGTATACTCCTTCTTGCCATACTCTCATGGCAGGCAAAGGGTACTTCCTTCCCCACCCCTTGACTTTGGACTTGGCCCCATGACTTACTTTGTCCAATGAAAAGTTAGCAGCCATGAAGCAAGCAGATGCTTAAAATGTGCTGTGTACATACTCTTGCCCTCTGGCTCTCTTCTGCTCCAGGAGTCTGTCATAAGAAGAGCTTCCCCCCAGGGTAGCAGGTGCCCCTCAGCCTTGGGCTCCAAAATGAACACAGTGTCTCATACATGAGCCTGAAACCAAAGCCAGTTTTTCTGAGGCCAGAAGCAAAGCCCTTCCCCAGTTTCCCTGCAGCCGTGTGCATGAGAAATGTGTATTGTTGCTCGGCGCCCAGATTTAGTGCCTGTTATGTAGCATTATTGCACAATGGCAGACTAAGACATGTATTTTTCTATGCCATTACATATTCTTTAAGAATACTTGGGTGAGGGGCGCCTGGGTGGCTCAGTAGGTTAAAGCCTCTGCCTTCGGCTCAGGTCATGGTCTCAGGGTCCTGGGATCGAGCCCCGCATTGGGCTCTCTGCTCAGCAGGGAGCCTGCTTCCCTTTCTCTCTCTGCCTGCCTCTCTGCCTACTTGTGATCTCTCCCCTCTCTGTCAAAAAAATAAATAAAATCTTAAAAAAAAAAAAAAAAGAATACTTGGGTGAATATATCAGTTCCTTTGAGTAGTTTCACTTACATACCCATTCCTTGATTTTGAGACATTGAGGTTTATCCTCAGGTGTTTGGCAGGGCACGGATTGGAGGGCTTCTATTTTTTGCTTCTTTTAACAACCCTATAATAACGTATCGATATGTAAAATTTGTCCATACTTTATAGGATTCAAACTGGATAATAGTAGCTCCATCCCAAGGTTGTTGTGGGAATTAAAAGACATAAAACACACGAAGTGCCAGGCATATTATCTGTGATATAAGGAACACTCAATAAGTGATTGTTTTTATTGTTTTTTGTTGTAGAGTCTTTGAAGTTGAAAAAAAAAATTCAAAGCTCTGGACAGGGAATGTAAAGCTACTCTCCCAAAGAGTTATACCAGATTACATCATGAGTAGAAGCATGTGAGTTTTAGCCCACCTACAAACAACTGCAACTTTTTAAACCTTTGGCAATTTTAACAGGTAAGAAATAGTATCTCACAGATATTCTAATTTTTATAGTTTTTATTACACAGGAGGTAGAAATTTTTTAATGAATTTCCTAACGTATGTATGCTCTTCTGTGACTTACCAGCTAACATATCCATTTCCATCCATCGTCACGAGACTGATCTTCCTCAGGTCTGATAGACTTCCCTGGTGCCAAAGCCTGACTTATTTCTGGGTGGTTCGTCGTCACGAACTTAAACTTAGCTGGTGCCATGTGTTGATGGGATAGTATTTCAGATGAACTGGGTTCAATAAAATATATACCATTAAGATTTATTTGACCTGCTTCTTTTTACTTTTTTTAAATACAGCTACAAACAATGTGAAATTCCGTAATTCTATAGGGCAGTGCTGCTTAGACCTTTGGATGCTGCTTGCGTGAAATTGTCTGTTGTCAAATCTCATCACCCTGACGCTCGTATTGGGTCCTCCCAAGGCTGTCTACCACACGGTGCGTCACCTGTGGCCTATTGCAGTACCTTCTAGATGGCGCTGTGCTGAGTCCAACTTCCTCACTTCCAAGTCTCTGCTTAATTGTATCCCTGTTTTATCCCACCTCCTCCTAATTCAGTTCCCTCCTCCTGTGGCTAACCCTCCCATGTCTAGGGAGGATCTGTTCCTAAATGAAATAGCAGACTCGATAAGGATTTTCAACCCTACAAGATGTTTTAAACAAATCCTATTCTCGATTATCTATTTATGCATATTCTCTTTACTCTGTTTCTGTCATTTGAAACGTGTGATTTTGCAAAGTTCTTTTTCCATTTTGCCATTGAAAGGTCACAAACATATGAGGCTAATAAACAATTTTCTCTGTTTTCCAAATTCCCCTGCCTCTGCCCACCCTCTCCAACACAACCATGAATCCTCTCAAACCACATTAGTGAAGACAACCAAAGGTTATACATGTAGCTACTTACACTCAAAAGTTTCCCCCAGCACCACCTCCAATTACCCAAAATGTCACAGACGTTGGCTCTTAATTCCTGGGCTTCTTTAGTCTAGAGGGTAGCGTAGGTATGTGTTAACGTTTCTGGCTACAGTAGGAGACTCTTGAAAAGCCATTCCTGAAGGATTTAAGAAAAAGAAATCCTTGCTAATGTAAGAATTCTGAATGTATCAAGAGATGATGCTATGTCACTTGGAAATTCAACCTTGTTTTTTAGAAACATGACTCTTTCTTGGTTGTCTAAATGGTCATGATTGTGGGACTTTTTCACCACAGGGAAGTATCTGTAGTGCATTTTTAATGCCAACCCAGCTTCTTCCTGGGCTCTACCCCTACCTGGCCCTCTGCTCTCTACCTCAGCTGACATCCCCATCCCCCCTCCCCGGGCGCCAGGGGAATTCAAGCCAATTTGAATATGTAATCATGTGGAGTAATAAGCTCAAGTGTGCTCTCTGGGGAGTTCTCTGGCTTCTACCCAGTTCCCTGCGACTAGTTTTCGAAGTGTCTTTGAGAGATGCTGAGAAGACCATGTTGGCTGTTAACCTTTTAACAGCTTAGTCATTTTCTGCTCGCATTGGCTGGAAGCCCAGCTCCGAAAAATGTACAGGAAGTGGGCAAAGGAAGTTTCTTTCCTTCTAAGATTCACTAGGGCTCACTTTCCACAGCCTGGGGGAGAGAATTGGGCAGGCTTTGAGTCAGTATATTTTTTAAAGCTTTCATTATTCGACGACGGAGTTCCATGAAACCAGCATTTATCCCTTTTGTGTAAGTCACATAGAGAGTTCCCCCAAAACATAAAACCAGAAGTAAATAACCATTGCCTTGTTTTCGGAATATGAGAAATTTCTGTGAAGATGCCTAAATATTTTGATTAACTTAAAACTAGATGAGCTGATGTGTAGGAATTTACAACATCAAAGTACTTCTCTGATTGAATCTGTTTCTAAAATGTAAAATCTCAAAAGGTAGGGCATTCATCTTAAATAGCAATTTAGAAATAGGTGCCTTGGAATTCCAGAATGTGATTTAAACACCAGGGTGATCAGTATGGAGGGAAGGACCTCCTTCTGTATTTAATAGACCAAAGTGCAGATGCACCTGCTACAACTCTTGAATATATGACAATAAAGAAGAATATCAATAAACGTCGGAATGGCACTCAGCATTCTTTCCTCCACGTAGTCTCATCCGTATGGTCCCATTTAATCTTCAAGCACATTGTCTGGGAGATGGATATTATTAGTCTTAATTGTGGATTCTGTTGGAGTTGAGACTTTCTTCTCATTCCTTCTAACAGTCTAAGAATAACCCATCTTTCTTGAACTCGGGCATAGCCACTCAGGTCAGAACTTCTCCGGGTGGAGCATGCACTCTTTTTAGGTGGGGCTCCACAAGGCCATTGTGATGCAGAGTGTCACAAGTGCATGCCTTTTTTGACTCAGCAGCCAAGTTCTGCTTCATGCTCTTCCCCTCCTCCAAACCCCTGGCACAATGGCACAGAGGGCATTTGGGACACGCAGTGCCAGCGTGGTGCACACGCCCCATCTCCGCAGCACGGTTGTAAGCCCCTGGAGGCTTATGATATGTGAAACCTTATTGTGGGGCTCTGAGCAACCCGTATCAATGAATGTTCATCCATAATGGGCTTCTGTCAAATTTCCGAGGCCGCCGTGTTGCTTCACAGTCCTGAGCTCAGGGCAGGACTATGAGAGTCACCAAGGACAGAAAGAGACACCCAGTCAAGCCACAGTTTGAGGAGAAATTGGAATGGAAGAATGACTGGGCCTCCCTGTCGTGGCTAGAGGTTTCTAGAGAGGAGGCAGAGTCCACACTGACACATCAGAGAAATTTTCGGTTTGGGTGACTAAGATTTCTTAAGACTCTTGCCAAGAACTCTTGTATCTAGACCCCTTTCTCTCAGGGTCTGACACTCCCCCTCCCCCGCTGCTGTCTGCCTCAAACACTACCCATGGCTTCTCCTCTCCTTTCTGGCAGGACAAACCAATGGGCCTAGCCTAAGAGAAGTAGAATTATAGAATCTTCGATTTAGAAGGACCCTTTCATGCAAATATCTAAGACCCTGCCCAGTTTGTTTGTTTGGTTTTGGTTTTTTTGCTGCTACAAAAATAAAGAATTTAATGTGAGTGTGGTGATATGGCCACTTTGGCACATTTTTCTCCAGCTCTTTCGCGTTTTCCAAACCTGTGGGCAACACTGAGCCTATTGCCTCTGGAAAGGGATGCAGCTGGTCAGAAAGTAAAAATAACCAATGGGCACTTTTTGTCTCTTATCTGGGGCTGGGGGGCTGGAACTTAGAGTTTTAGAGATGACATGAAGACAAAAATGTGTGGGAGAAGTGGGGGTCAAAGGGACATCCCTTCTTCCATTCCCAGCCTAGAATAGGACATCCTGTGGGCTGAGGGAGGAGGCAATGAGAACTGAGAGAATGACGCGTCCAGGAGCCAAGTGCCCTTCTTTCTAAGCAGTACCCCTGGGCGGTAGCAATACCCCGAAGAGGAAATGGCTTCTCCCAGGGTCTCAGCACTGCAGTCCATCACCTCGTAAAGTCTCCCTGCCCTTAAGTGATGCAGCCACATACCCGCGTGAGGCCCATCCTCAAAGGTCACGGTGCAGGCCAAATGCTGCCTCAGGGTAAGCCCACAAGAGCAGGTGGGAGAGGCCCAGAAGGCTCCCCGCTCCCCCAATTTCCTGGCCAAGGCACGCGTAAATCTAGGGCCTTAGTCTCAGCCCCCCAGAAAGAGGGTGAAACCAAAGATTACCTGAGCTTGTTACTCTTAGCCTGAAAGGAGGAAGACTGAACGTAGGGTTGAGTTACAAAAATGATTATTTGTCTAGATTAACTGAGTCTGTGAACCAAGACCCGTCTATCTACTGTACACATAAAACATCTATAACAACGTAATGAATGCTCAAAATGTTACCTGTATTATTAAATCTGTTATATCAGTGAATTTGAAGTCAGCTGCAAAATCTGACAGGTAATTTTTCACACGGATGACTGCCAGTTGGCCCTCACGTGGTTCCTGTGTCCAGATAGAAAAATGTTTAGTTCATTGCTCTTTCAAAATCCACTCTTAAAAAAGAAAAATGTTAAAGATGTAATGAAGTGTTCGGCTTCATTCCTGGAAACTGGTCCTTGTCTCTGTTTGGCTCAGCCCTCTGCCGATTCCTTGGGGACATAGAGGAACGCACATGCATTTCTATTAGACTGTGCTCTGCTGGATTTGACCCTTCATTCCAACTACGTGACTTCTGGGTCCCAGTTTTGTTAACTAAGATTCTGGCTGCCCACTTAACATCAGAGTATCACTTCATCTTTAAAAAAAAAAAATTTTTTTTAAAGAGAGAAAGAAAGGCTACAGGTGCATGAGTGGGGGGTGGGAGTTGTGGGGCAGAGGGAGAGAGAGAATCTTAAGCTGAGCACGGAGCCCACCGCGGGCCTGGATCTCACGACCCTGACATCATGACCTGAGCCAAAATCAAGAGTCAGACACTTAATGGACTGAGCCACCCACACACCCCACCTCATCGAAAATTTAATCAAAACATGTCTCTCGGTCCTCACTGTCAGCCCCTTTCTTCTTTCCTTAAATAGCAGTGCCACCTTTGTCCTAGCCTCAGCTCTCTTCTTACGCCCCTCTGAGATACCTAGGCACTGTGAAAACCTAACAACCATGTGATCTGATGATTCCCAGACCAGCATGAATGGGGTAAACCGAGAAATACAGACTGCACAGAGTTGGATGAGTCTTCAGGACACTGAACTAATAAGGATTGGGGTTATCGTCAAACTTCACTAAATCCAAAGGCCCAAGGACCCAAGAGTAGGAACAGAAACGGGGCAGAAAGACCTGTCCCTTCACTCTTGATGTTCTCCTGTGAGACTGGAGAACCAGCCCTTAGTGAGATGAAGTTCTACCCAAGGCACCCTGGTTGATGGCTGCCTAATGTTTAGTGAGAAATGTTGGAAGATGGTCCGAACAAAGAATAGGACTTCCCATTTTCATGGAAGAATTGAGGATTTAATACCTTCTTTCTTTGTGGACTGCCTTTTACTGTAAATCTAAATGGAGCTACCCCTGGCCTAGTGGGGACAGGAGTGAAGTTGCTGATAGCTCCAACTTCCAATTACTCCAAGGTACAAAAAAAATAAATAAATAAAAAATAAAAAAAAAAGGAGGAAGACTTCCACTTCCATTGTATTTTCCAGTATTATTAAAATAAACTGATGTGGGATTTAGAATTGATGTAGAGAAAGCATTATCTCTATATTAGATGTAGAAATTATATGATAATGAAATGATCTGAAGGCAAAATATATCCCCTTTCTGGATACCATCCCCTTAGTAGAGCTTTCTTGGTTAATAGTGAGTACATTAAGGTCAGTAATGATAGCAGTATATGGATTTGAATATTACTGTTAAATTCAAATAACTGATGAAATACCAACTTGAATTAACATTATTTCATGTTATTTATTTTTCAGCTCAACAGAGATGAGTTGGCGCCAAGCTGGACTGCTTTACAAAACAGAACCAGAAATTTCTTTATTGCAAGATTATGGAGAAGGAAATCAAGCCAAAAAATATAATTTAAACCTGAAAGAGGTAGATCTAATATTAATCAAGCATCTCTACCTAGACTAAAATATATCTAATCCCCTCAAAGTCATCTGAGGCATAGGTAGTGTTAAGACTAGTGCATCGATGCAGAAACTGAGACTTAGGAACTAAATAGCCAACTGAATAGCACACTGCCAGTGAGTGGCAGAGGCAAGGTGCAAAGAGAGGCATGTCTTAACGTGGATATCTGATTCCTAACTCTGCGCTCCTTCCTAGGGCGTCCCATTTACCATCTGAGCCATTTTACGGGTAACAGAACTAATAATTCATTTCTTCTCTCTTTTGACAGATGAGAAGCCTACAGCTCAGAGTAATGAGTATCTTCCCAGAGTCAAACCCACTTTTCCACCAGAACACAGATATGAAAACCACCCCTAAATCTAAGCCAAAATGGGAAAGGAAAAGATTCATATTAATACCATTGTCTTTGGACGCGTGGATTAGGGCAAGCCTACCGCCACCTGATCAACAAATGTGGTGGCAAAAGAATCACAGAAAAGTGTGAGCAGGAAGCTGCTGAGGTGGGAAAGGGCTCCTTTAAGTATGTCTGGGTCTTAGATACCCCAAAAGCAGAACGTGAACATAATATCGCCATTGATATATCCCTGTAGAAATTCCAGACCAGCAAGTAGTGCATGACCATCAGTGATGCCCTGGGACACAGACTTTACCAAAAACATGATTACGGATGCACCTTCCACCAACTGTACTTCTTGATCGTTGCGGCTGGTGTTGCTGAATTTGAAACAGGCGTCTCTAAGAATGGGCAGACCTGGGAGCGTGCCCTTCTGGCTTACACACTGGGTGTCACGTGACTCACTGTTGGTTGTAATGAAGTGGATTCCACAGAGCCACCCCCACAGCCAGAAGAGGGACAACGAAATCATGAAGGAGGGCAGCACCCACATTAAGAATTTGGCTACAACCCGGACACAGTAGCATTTGTGTCCATTTCTATATGGAATGGAGACCACATGCTGGGGCCAAGTGCAAACATGCTTCAGTCCAAGTGCTGGCCAGTCACTTGTGAAGATGGCAATGCCAGTGGAGCCATGCTTCTTGAAGTCCTAGATCACATCCTGCCACTAACTTGTCCCGCTGACAAGTTGCACCTGCCCCTCCAGGACACCTGCAAACTCATGGTATCGGTACTGTCCCTGTAGAGACTGATGTTCTCAAACCGCGCCTCATGGCCCCCTCTGTTCCAGTCAACAGCACAACGAAAGTAAACTCTGTTAAAATGCTCTTTGAATGAAGCCCTTCCTGGAGACGATGGGGGCCTTAATTTCAAGAACGTGTTTGTCCAAGATTTGTCGTAGCACTGCAGCTGGTGACAGCAAAAACGACCCACCAAACTGTCCAAGCCAAATCAGTGCTGGCTTTGCACCTTGCTGGATTGTCCCCTAAGCTCCTGTTGCTTGGGGGTTTGTTGAGCTGAAAGAGAAGATTAATTATCATTCTGGGAAGAAGCTGGAAGATAGCCACAAGTTCTTGAAATCTGGTGTTGCTGCCATTGTTGATATGGTTCCTGGCAAGCCCATGTGTGTTGAGAGCCTCTCTGACTATTCTCTGCATCATTTTGCTATTCGTGACATAACACAGATGGTTACCGTGGATGTCATCCAAGCAGTGGACAAGAAGGCAGCTGGAGCTGGCGAGGTCACCACGTCTGTAAGCTCAGAAGGTCAGTGGATATTGTCCCTGAGACCACCACCACAGTCGTAATCAGTGGTGGAAGAACATTCCAGAACTGGCCGTTTACGTTTCATAATAAAGGAGTGGTTCATGATGATGCCTCGTAAAACTGTCAGAAGGTAAGGAAAATGTTTGTGGACCATTTGGTGTCTGTGTGTGTGTATGTGTGTGTGTGGCAGTTTTAACTTACTAGTTTTTAAAATCAGTACTTTTTAATGGAAGCAACTTCATCAGAAATCTGTCAGAGAATTTTGAGACCCATGAGAGCTAAGTTTAATGAGAAAACTGTACCTTCTTTTGGTCAACACTATAAATCCCTACAGTACTACTGAGGAGAGAGACTTAAATAAGAGTCATCCATAATCTATTTCTGCTGTTCCGTCTGATGAACCTTCAGAATTTGATAATTCTAGATTAACATTTTTTTGTGGAGTGGAAATTGGGTGGTGGTTTTTTTTTTTTTTTTTTTTCACATTGTCTGAAAGATGAATCATCTGGTTTTTAAGGACATGGTGAAAGTTCTGTGGCAGCAACACTTCATAAGTTTGGACAGAGAAGCAAAAAATTATCTTTGTTTATAGATAAGCTTGTTATAAGAAGGCCAAATTCTACAATACTAAGGTCCATGTGTTGCATATCAAATTTTATGTAGCTACATCAATATTGAGTACATATGTTGGTATCATCTCAAATTTTAGTTCCCCACTTAATTGGAACAAACATTCTCACATCTACACATACTGAAGTCATCTCAAGAACCCAAAGTGGGCAAGTTCAATTGTATTGAAGACTATCCTGCTAGGGTTCATTGTATCTAGACTGTAGAGGGAAAAAAGCTACTGGATGTTGAGGAAAAAACAAAACAAAACAAAACAAAACAGAGAGAATTCAAACCCAGAACTTCTAATTCCCTCTCCAGGCGTCTTTCCATCATGCACGTGACTATAGTGTTCTATGAAGCCAACCTAGCATAGATCATTGTTTGATGTCCTCTGTAACGTTTGCGGAGCAGTTACTACCTAAACTAGATGACGTCTCAAGTCATCCTGGCTCTTAAAATCTAGGCAAGACTGCTTGTGGTCTCCACACACTTCGTGCTGAGAGCTGGGTGCCCTCTCCACGATTTCCGTGCAACCCCGGCGGGGCCGTGGTCTCACGATCACCTCTCAGACCTGCTGTCTTTTTGTCCTCCACTTGGCTTCTTGCAACTCTTTCTTTTTTGCCACCTGGATTCTGAGCTACCTTCCTTAGTTTTACACACAAATTTTCACACAACGCCTCTGTGTTGCAGATTTTGCAAAAAGTTCAGAGAAATTAAGAAGTAGTTGGGGTTGCCCTGCTGACCCGTAAGCAGTTAGAATTGAGTAATAGTTGCCCTGTTTTATGAAGTCTTCTGGCTGCTTTCCCATGGTGCTCAGACGTTCTCTCTCCTTTCAGTTCCCTCCTTCCAACCACCACCAGCTGTTTTTTAAACACAAAGTAATCCCACCCTCCATTTGTTCTGCGCAGACTTCTGAATCTTGCGGTAGACCTATTTTTTTTCATACTCCAGTGCTCCAAGGAGCTTTCTTTATTGAAGACCATTTATTCCCGAAAGGAATTCTATTATCAACTATTATGAAAACAATAGGATTTTTTTTAAACCACCCACCCACGATACCACATGTTCTGAGGAGTACACGGGAAGAAAATCTCTCAGAGAGTAGCCCAAAAAATAGGAAATAAACGCACATAACTCAAACTTCTCTAGGGCCTTGCCACCTTGTGAGAACAGAGACCGCACACACGACATGTAAGAGTTCATTCTCTACAACTTGCTCACCTTTCCCCAGGAACCCCAAGCCTTGTGTCCTGACAGATGGGAAGAAGGCAAATACAACAGAAATTTGGCTGGTCCAACTGTGAAAATGACCTGGCTTAGCATCTGAGGGGGAAAGGTACCTGGTGGCGAAGAAGGGACAGTTACTAGAATGACCACAGGCAAATGGCGGCCCCCTTGAGGTTTCAGTCAGCTGGTTAGGTTCTGGGCTTGAGTCACCAGGGTTCAGTGGTAACAGCTAACTGCCTTCTTGTTTCATCTTTTTTAGCTTTACTCTCCTCCCACCCCCAAAAATCTAGGGTTCTGTGGGGTTTCCATTTCTGACCAAATGGAAAGTGTTAACACTCAGAATGCAACTGCCCGTGGAAATCCACGTACCTTCGTGTGAGTACGTCTCTGCTATGAGCAGAGAGAAAAACCAGTCAAGTCAGGGCAAGATCAGTTGTGACCAAGTTTTAAATAACGCTGCTTCCCCACCACTCCCCTCTCCCCCAGTCTTCCATTCCTTTTTCCACAACCTCCAATCCAAAGAGCTCCGAACTCAAAAAGGTTTTGTGCATACAGTTTCTACAATGTCATTTAGTGGTGAAGCCAGACCTGCACAGATGCGAGGCTCCTCGTGGTCTTTCTTCAGCCCTCCTCCCACCTGGGAGCTGTCAGGTGCTTCCTGTGCAAACATGAAAACGCCTGTTTACAGGGTATTCCTCCAGCCTCACCAAGGGAGGGCCTCTAAAATGTGGATGTAGAACATACTTCTCCAAAGTCTGAGACATTCCGAATTCCAAAACACTTCTGGCCCCAAGGGCTCCAGAGGAAGGTCGTGTGTCTTTCCTGGCATCCGCTGAAAGAAGCGGAGCATTCATGGCGGGTGGGGAGGTGAGGATGGTTCCAGGGGTCCAGTTTTCAGACAGCCTCGTCGGAGCCCGTGTTCTGCCCAAAGGAGAGAAGACGCAGACCCGGGACTGTGTTGTAGACACACGGAGTCATGTGGAAGTGGTGGCAAATGAGAGTATCTGGGAAACCCCGCTGACTCCTTCAGCCAAAGCCAGGCTGCCTGTCGGGGCCCGTTGTCCAGTCTTTCCCCGTGGTCCAGCAGCTCCCCACCACCTACAGCGCAGACGGATGAGGGCAGCGCGAGAAGGTCACAGATGTTCGAATGGAAGTGGCTCCTTTTTATTTTAAGAAATAGGATCATCAGAATTATTTTTTTCATTCATTTAATTTTTAGAAAAGGGATTATTTAAAAAAAAAAAAAAGAATTTATTTATCTGACAGGAAGAGAGAGCACAAGCAGGAAGAGCAGTAGAGGGAGAGGGAGAAGCAGACTCCCCACCAAGCATGGAGCCTGATGTGGGGCTTGATCCCAGGACCCTAAGATCATGACCTGAGCCGAAGGCAGATGCTTAACCTGCCTCCCCCACCAGGCACCCAAAAAGGGATTATTTTAAAAGGAAAAAAGAGGAGCACCTGGAAAAAAGAGGCTCAGTCAGTTAAGCAGCCAACTCTTGATTTCAGCTCAAGTCATGATCTCAGGGTCCTGGGATCGAGTCCCACGTGGGGCTCCATGCTCTGTGGGGAATCTGATTGAGATTCTCTCTCTCCCTTTCCCTCTGTGTCTACCCCCATGTTCTCTCTGTCTCTCTGCCTCTGTCTCTCTCTAAAATATATAAAAGGAAAAAGGACACCTGAGGTGAGTTACTAACGTGGTTCTCATACCTTTCAACACATCAGAATCACTTGGAAAGACTTCGAAACTACTGGTTCATAAACCCAACCCAACCCCACTGAAGAAGGAGCCTCTGCAGTGGTCCCAAGGCCCCTGGAGTTTTCGGAGTGGCCTGGCTGATTTTGATGTGTGGACAAGGTTCAGAACTATCTTAAAAAAAATTTTTTTTTTAATCTTTAAAGAGGGAGAAAGAAAAAGACCTTCTCCCTGTTTCTGCATAAGGAATAAAAGTGCCTCAGATCCAGAAAAGCCCAAACAGGGTGAGGAGCACGCTCGGCAGTTCTTGTTTTAATCACATGTGCTAACCACACAAAGGAAGTTTCATTTCTGCGAAAATTATCAGTTTCTCTTTTATGCTTCTTGTTCGCCATCCTGGACCCATAAAACACTTCTGAGGCGATGATTTCATCTCTCCCATTCCCGAGGGCGTGGATGCACCCTGAGTTTATAGACCATCAAGGATGAAGGGAACATCTGCTCTCCGTCAGAGAGAAAACCAGCTTCCCACATACTCTCTGACGTGCCGGACGGAGTTCAGCCGAGCGGACGCCTTGATGAGGAACCAGCTTCTTTCTCTTCCTTCCGCCGGAGCGGAATGGAGTTGACGTTCCTTAGGTGTATGCTCACGTAGTCTGGTTCTCCCTTCTTTTTGTGGGAGCCACCTCAAAATGAAGACAGCGTCCAAGCTAGTCTCTCTCTTATCTTCCCTTAAATAGGGCTCCGCAAATGCTTTCCGTTTGGTTCATGTCTGTCACCATGAGGGTTTGGTGTCTCTGTGGGGTCTGACGGTTCTCTCCCTCTGCTGCCTGGGGGGGTGACCTGCCAAACAGGATGCACGGTCTCACACACCTTCCGAATCATCATTTTTCTCTCTCGCTTTGGATTTTCTTCTGCTTTCTCCCCCTGCAGATCTCCTCACGGAGGCTGCCTTGCTTCCCAGTTTAAACAGGGTTCTGTTTCTCAGAACATCATGTGCTTCTCTTTGATAGCGCTCATCACAGTGTAACTCAACGTTTATTTAATGTTCGTTTTCCTACCAGATAATAGAATATTTGTAGTCAGGAAACAAGTCTGGCATTTTGTTACTGTTGTTTTCCAGTTTGACTTAGTTTTTGCTTTTCTTTTATCACCAAAACATAGTCGAATGCTAACACAGAGTGGGTGATAAATACATATTCACTGAATTAATGAATCACATACATTGAGTCCAAAGACTCAAGTAAGCTGGGGCCATTGGATATGTTCCTCCGAAGGTCACTATAGACTTTATGAAAAGGTGTCCGCGAAAGCAGATGTATCTAGCAAAACCAGAAAGCAATAGACTGAAGGACTGGAGCCCAGGGAAGGAGGGATGGGCAATTATCGTGGTAAAAACAAAAGCATGCAAACTGCAGAGCTTCAATCAATGAGTCACAACTAACATGAGCATTTATCTCACAGTTGCACATACTATCTGTATATCATCGTGATTCAGAACGAATACCTTGATGATGCTTTATTTGCTGTAGCAAATGCTTCATTGCAACTTGTTTTGTTGGCATTTATTTAAATGCCCATAAAACTCTCTCCCACAGATATTAAATTTTATAATTAATCATTCATGAAGTCTTCTTTAATCAACTTTTCTTTAAGTATTTCAGATTCTTGTCAGGCCCATTCATTTCCCTGGTGAAGATCAAGAATTGGTTTTAGATGATAAATTAACTATGTTCTCCCCAAGCACATTTTTCTTAAGCGTCTGAAAACATTCATGTGTATCAATCTGAGTTATGCAGTGAGGCCCAAGCCACAGTAAACACAGTCTAATGAGCAGCATCTGTCAGCCCCAATGCAAATGATGTCAGGCATGCTCAGGTTCCTTGCATTTTTATGACAAAATGAATAGATTTGTGCTATTCAGTGAGTCAGTCAGCCAACACTGCGTGAGCGCCAACCACCAATCACACCTGGGAATAAGATGATATATAACACGATAGGATGTGATTTATAACACTGTGCCTGCCCTCATGGGGTGTATAGTTCAGGTGAGGAGAGAGACATGAGAGCACATAGGAGCTGTGAAGAGTTATAGCAGCTATCATGGAGGCAAGTACAATTGATGGAGAAAAGGCTGGAGTTTGGGATGACAGGGGGATCAGAGCAGCTTTCTGATCTGAGCTGCATCTTAAAAACTGAGTAAATAAAGGGATTGGAGTGGGAAGAGTCATGGGGAGAAAGGGTGGTCCAAATATGATGAAGACATGGAGCAAAGACCCAGGGGCATCAAACAGCATGGTGCCTTGGACATACTAGTCGTTAGGCGTCTGTAGGACCCAGTGACAAAGGAAAGAGGAGAGACATGCAGAGACCAGATCACAGAGGGACAGAGGGTCTTGTGGCCTCTGCTAAGCAATTTGGATTCTAGTCCCTTGGCGATGTACGGCCTCAGGAGTGTTTCAAGGAAGGAGTGGCTTGGTGAGATAAATATTTTAGAGAGTTCACTCTGGCAGTTGTTTAGAGATTGAATTAGCAAATTTGGGCTCTAGAGACGCTTTATTCATTTATTCAAACATTTCTAAAGCATCTTTTAAGTGCCAGATACTGTCCTAAGCTCTGAGAATACAGCAGTGAACCAAAGAGACAAGATGTCTGCTCCACAGAGCATTTTAGCAGAGACGTATAGACGATAACCAGAGAAGTGAACAGATAAACGAGACAAATGGAAGCTAGCATCAAGCCCTGAGCAGATGTGAAGACAGGCTGATGTGAGAGAGAGCAACCAATGGCTATTTTAAATTGCATGACTATAAAGACCTCTCTGAGCACGATCTGAATGACGAGGGAATAGGTCACTCTGTACCTGGAGGAAGGACCTTCCCGGCAAAGGATACACAGGGTACGGAATCTTTAACACAGAAAAGCGTAGCCAGCTCAAGAAATGGAAGGTAGGCCGCCGTGCCTAGAGAATAGCGGCAAGGAGGTGAGGTGGGAGACGGGGCGACTAGGTCAACCCAACTAGAATCCAAAGGCCGTGTGACCCAGATGTGGCACAATGTGTTTGAATTCTATTTTGAAGACTATGGGAAGTCACGTATATAAGTCACGCCTGGTTTTAGGCAGATGACTGATATGTGATACATGTACACCTTTAGGTGATCCCTGGCTGTTTTGTGGAAGGTGGACAGGAATAAAGCCAAGTGAAGCCAGCAAGTGATTGCAGTCGTCCTTGTGGGAGAGATTCGGGGGGACTCATGGGATGTCGGTGGAGACGAAAAGCAACAGACGGAATTGGGGCACGTTTGTGGGTGGGGGTGAGAAGGACTGGGTGGTGGGTCAAATATGGGGAACAAGGGACAAGGTGGAATCAGAGAAGACCGCTGAATGTGTGCTATGTGCAGTGAGCAGGCGGTGGCAGTAATTACTGAGGAAGGGGCAGGTCTGAGAGGACAAGACAGGAATCTCTCTTGGGCCGTGTGAGTGTGAGCCAACTCTTGCATCCAAGTGGAGGTGACCAGTTGGCAGAAGAGTGTTCGTGTCCAGAGCTCCGAGGAGAAGTCAGAGCTGTAGATAGAGTCAGCCCCGTGAGGTGTGGTTGACGCCCAAGACCGGGTAGAAGGGAGACAGTGTCCCCGGGGGAGAGGAGGGTGCCCACAAACCAGCTCGGACTGCTGAGCAGTTGTGAATATGGTTTTAAAAAGATACTGTGGAATCCTAGAAACGGAGAGAAGAACAAATGGCTTTAGAATACGATCAGAAGGAAAAGAGTAAGATGCAGAGTACCTCTTGCAGCGACCTGGCTTGTCCATGTCTTTTGACCATCTCTGAAACCTTAGTGCCATCAGAGCGTCCAGCATGGTATAGTCATTAAATAGATCTTGCTGAGCCCAAAACTCAGGCAAAAATCCTGGGTGGAAGAATTATACAGGCTTGGGAGACTTCAAATTGAAGGCACGGGAGTGGGTGACTGAGATTGCGGGAGATGGAGATTCCTAGAGGGTGAGATCGAAGCCAAGGGCAGACAGAACCGGGAAGATAGCAACATGTACGCAGTGTTTAGCGAGGGAACACGTAGCGACTTCTAGCAGTGGAAACTGGCAGGAGCACGTAGCCCACAGGAGCCAGGAGGGTGTCACGGAGGTGGCGGCGGGAGCAGAGTGAAATGCTGCGGCGAAACGGTCTCCCCAGCAGATGCAGAGAACGGGAGAGTGAGCGAGAGAATCTTGGATGTAGTGGGTGAAGAACAGGTAAGAGATCATGACAGTTAGGTTCGGCTGTTCTTTCGGGAAATGGGGAGTTGTCCTTTAATGAGTATAGAGTTTCAGTTTTGCTAGATGAAAAGAACTCTGGAGATGGAGTGTGCAGTAATGTGAATGTACTTAACACTGCTGAGCTGTGGCGTTTAAAATGTTTGAGATGGGAGGTTTTATGTTATGTGTATTTTGCCACTTAATTAAAAAACGCTTTTTAATGCAGGTGAACAACAGAGGTAGAACAAGATTGATCAAAAGGGGTCGCCTTGTTCTGAAGCTGGTGCAAAAGAGAAGCAGATGCTGAGGAGGATACATGTGTAGGCACCAGTGCAGGACACGGAAACAAGAGAGTACATCAGCCTCCCCTTTCTCATGAGGTATGACGGGAGGTCATCGGTGAGGACGGGAGGGCGCACGGGGGTCACTCCGATGTCCGTTATCCACAGTGTTGGAGAGAGACAGCATCACATGTTTTCCCTCTCCCTTCCTGCTGGACGTGTTACCCCCAAGCATATAATGTGCTCTAAGAGTTGGTCAGTGAGAGTAATGAGTCTCCTTTCCCACATAAATCCCCAGTCTTGTATTCAAGACTCTTCAGACTTCTATCAGACTCAACATGCAAATTTTTTCTTCTCTGGTTATGCAGCATCAATAAGATCATGATTCCACAGACAAGTCTTTTTTAATATCTTTTTATTTTAATTCCGGCATGTTAACGGACAGTGTTTTATCAGTTTCAGGTGTATAATACGGTGATTCAGTACTTGCATGCGTACGATTCTGTAATACATTCCTTCTGTACTACATGCGGGGCTCATCACGACAGGTGCCCTCCTTCACCCCCATCACCTGCTTCACCCCTCCCCCCCCCCAACCTCCCCTTTGGTCACCATCAGTCTGTTCTCTGTAGTTAAGAGTCCGTTTCTTGGTTTGGTCTCTATTTCCCTCTTTTTTCCTTTCTTGTTTGTTTCTTAAATTCTACATATGAGTGAAATCATATGCTATTTGGCTTTCTCTGGCTTATTTCACTTGGCGTTAATATTCCCTGGCTCAGTCCACCTTACGAATGGCAAGATTTCGTTCTTTTCTATGGCTGAGTAATATTCCTCTGTGTGTGTGTGTGTGTGTGTGTGTGTGTATCACATCTCTTTTATCCATTCATCTATCAATGGACACAAGTTGCTTCCATACTTTGACTATTGCAAATAATGCTGCTATAAACACAGGGGTGCATGTATCCCTTTGATTTAGTGTTTTTGTATTTTGGGGGTAAATACCCAGTGGTGTGAGAATTGGATTTGTAGGATAGCTCTATTTTTTTTAACTTTTTTGAGGAACTGTTCAGAGCGGGTGTCCCAGTTTGCATTCCTGCCCACAGCGCACAAGGGTGCGTTTCTCTCCACATCCTCGCCAGCACTGGTTGTTCTTTGTGTTTTTTATTTTAGCCATTCTGGCAGGGGTGAGGGGATATCACACTGTAGTTTTGATCTGCATTACCCTGATGATGAGTGATGTTGAGCATCCTTTCCTGCACCCAGACGAGTAGTTTTGAGAATGTGTTTGTTGACAACTCACTTTGCAATCTCAGCATAGTCTTAAACGAATCCAGAGGAATAAAAGAAGAATTGTAGTAATTTTATTTTAAATGTGAATTACTTCCAATATCTGAGAGTAGCTTGCATTTATTTTATGATGTCAGAAAAGAAGCACTAACAATGTACAGAAAACGTTAAAAATCCCTTTAGTGGAATGTCATGGCCCAGTGTTACTCTGCTGGCTTAGTAAAGCCAACAAGAATAGAAACGGACAGATGTGCCTGCACCTTGCCTGGCATTTAATTTATCCCAGTCCACATGTACGGTAGTATTTTACTTGCTTGTCAAATTTTATATATATCTATATTAACTGGCTTAAATTTTTAAAAGAGCACCGTATACCTTATACCTTTTTTATCAAGGAAATGTTCAGAAGTGACTTTTTTGTATTATTCATAAATATTTTGGTATGTTTTCTAAAAGCTAGGAACTCATTTTTTAAACAACAATATCATGATTATATCTGAAAAATTAATAATTCCTTAATATCATGAAGCATCCACTCAGCATTTAAACTTTCCAATATAGTTTGCTATAGTTCGAATGAGGACCCAAAAAAGCTCCATATGGTACAGTTGGTGGGTGTGTCCTCTAAGTCTCTTTCCATCTATAAATTCCCCTTCCATCATTCTTTCTCCCCCTACCCAGGCTCTTCCTCTTATATTGAAGTTGGACAATGAGCCAGGAACTCTGCTAGATGCTTCATGGAGATTATTCTGTTTATTCTTCAAGTAGCTATTATAATTACCCGATACAAAACCAGGAATAAAGGGTTAGAAAAATGAATACGCTAGCAATGGCAGAACTGCGGTGAATCTGCAGGTCTGCTCAACCCCAAAGCCCCCGTGCTTTCTGTCAGCTCTGGCCTCCCAAATCACTTGTCCTGGGGCCTCCAAAGCCCAAGAGGACCTGTGTTTAATTTTGAAATGCCATCCAAGCAAACTGGAGCCCAGGCATCCCAGAAATCTGGGTTTTTATAACAAATGCAGGAAAAACAGTGTCGAACCTTCTAAACACCTTGTTATTTCCAAATTTCAGGGTCTTTATAATTCCCGCAAAAGCAACAAAAATTACTGAGACAGTAGCTGAGAGAATGCGCACCCCCCCACACACACACACACTTACCCTTGCCTTCAACTTCCAGTAGCAGCTTTTAGCTTTTCAGGGCTCCGAAGGCAATGAAAAGGTTGTTGTGACTGGGGAGGGAGGATCACGGGAGACAGAGATCCAGAATGGCAACTCTCATATTTCTCTCCTTGTCCGCCAGTTTGCAGAGCCGACCACCACTGAGCGTAATGGAAATCAGGCAGACTTCACTTGTCTCAAAAAATGTTAGTGCTTTAAAACCTTATAATAAAACAAAATAAGTTTAAAGTACTTGCAGCCTCTCAGACAATTATTTTGATCACAGATTGTGTGCTTGATCAAAAATCCATCTCACAAAAAAAAAAATGAAGACATATCCAACAATACGTCAGAAAAAAACAAAAACACAGCTAACATATTTGCAAATGCTTCAAATAATAAAATAATACTCCTACTGCTATAAATAAGCATAAATTTATTTTATATACTGATTTTTAAAAAGATTTTATTTATTTGAGAGCGAGAGCATGAGCGAGAGCACAAGTTGGGGGAGGGACAGAAGGAGAAGCAGACTCCCCACTGAGCATGGAGCCCGGCAGGGGGCTTGATCCCGGGACCCTGGGATTAAGATCTGAATTGAAGGCAGACACTTAACTGACTGAGCCACCCAGATGCTCCTGTATATCGGTGTTTAAAACAGTACCAATTTACTGGATTGCATGTAGAGCTTACAAACAATATAATCCTACTGAATCTCCATATTTACTAGTATTATACTTAACATTCAGTCTCCTAGACGTAGGTCTATCATTTTCATTTTACTTTTTTATATACATGGTGAATGCTCTCCTTATGCATCAGCCAACGTTGACTTTATTCCTGTATGTTTTCAAAGCACATTTAATGCATCAATCTTCGGTCACACGTGGGGTTAGAAGCTAGACACCAGAGGTCTAATGATTAATAAAACAGGGTTACTGCCATCAAGTGTCTCAGCCTGTAGAGAGCCGACATGAAAAGGAACAGAGTGCAAAGTGATGAGTGCTTGGTGTGTACCATGATACAGGGGTGTATGCAGTCCCGGAAGACTTCCGAGTAGGTCATATATGAACTGATGGTGGAAGGACAATGATGACATTGCTGATGATGGTGATGGTGTTGATGATGATGATGATGATGATGATGATGGTGGTGATGATGTCGATGATAGTGATGATGGTGTTGATGAGGATGATAGTGGTGTTGATCATGATGGTGGTGGTGATGGTGTTGATGATGATAGTGGTATTGGTGGTAGTGGTGTTGATGGTCATGGTCATGGTGGTCATGGTGGTCATGGTGATGGTGGTGATGGAAATGATGGTATTGATGATGGTGGTGATAGTGATGGTGGTGGTGACGATAGTGGCGTCATCACTGAGCACTAGCTAAGGGCCTAATGCCTGTGCTGTGTTTTTATGTTGCCTCACTAAATCCTCCCAACAGTCCATTAAGATCAGCTTTACCCACATTTGTGCAAAAGAAGTAACGAGATTCAAGAAGTTAAGAATTTTACCTAATGTCATACAAAGAGGTAGGTGGAATCAAAACCGCCTACTCAAACTTCCCGTTAAACCAAAATTTCTGGTTCCAACAACAGCTTCTCATAGGAATCCTCTCAGCCTCTATGCCCAGGAGTTTGTTGGTTGGCCAGGGGAGGGGGTCCTCCCAGGCAGAGGGGCAGCTGCTCACCAAGTCTTTGAAGTGAGGGACAGCAGTCCACATCTACATCAAGTAGAGCCTGGTGGAGAGGAGAGAAAAATTATAGTCTCTGATGAAAGCTTGTTGTCATACAGGTAGATACACTAAACTAGATTTTACCTCTTTGCCACCTGACTCAAAATGAGAGTCATAGAAAAACAAAGAGGCCCCCAAACACTAAACAAATATAAAAGTTAATTCTGGGGGCGCCTGGGTGGCTCAGTGGGTTAAAGCCTCTGCCTTCAGTTCAGGTCATGATCTCAGGATCCTGGGATCGAGCCCCACATCATGCTCTCTGCTCAGCAGGGAGCCTGCTTCCTCCTCTCTCTCTGCCTGCCTCTCTGCCTACTTGTGATCCCTCTCTCTCTCTCTCTCTCTCTCTCTCTGTCAAATAAATAAATAAAATCTTTTAAAAAAAAAAAGTTAATTCTGATAAAAGTGTTGGGGGCAGGTAGAATGACCAGTGGAGTTCATTTACAGTGAAACTGAAAACTAGATATGTTGCCTCTGTCTTCTAAACGGCGAGCTACTTTCAAGCAGAAATGAATGACCAGGTTACCTAGCTTATTATCTACTTAATATATGCATTCATTTAACAAATACCTCTTGGGGGCCTCTATGTGGCGGACACCACTGGGCCGTGCCGAGGGGAGGCTGAGACCATATGAGGCCTCCCTCAGCTAGACGCGGTCGCAAGGAAGAGACTGACCTCACAGCAGGTCATGGCAGGTTGTGTGCAGGGCGAGCACGTGGCGAGCACGGATTCCAGTGCGTGCTTTGTCCTCCCTTCTGCAAACGGCCCAAGGGTGGGAACAGGGGTGCTGTCTCCAGCGGCACCCCAGTTCTGCAAATGCACAAAATGTAGCATGGCTCCAACTTAGAAGCTACTCGCTTAGAAATTAGCTTCAGGAGGAGACCGAGTAATTGGAATAACAGCAGACAAGAGCCAGTGGTGGACGACTTTTCAGAACCTGAAATCCTTTGTCTTTCTCGAAGCCTCTGCCACCATCCTGGTGGTGCCTGTCATGTCACAATCGGAGAATATCACCTTTCTGCCCTCTGGGAATCGACCTTTGTGTCAGATACTGCAGATAACACTGAAAAAAAAATGTTCACTTGGGAAAGAAAAAAAGAAAAAGAATTAAACCTTGCAATTAGTAGTGTTTAAAGGCTCTCACTTTTTCCTCAGTTTGCTTAAAGCTAAAAGCCTCCTGGCAGGGTTTTGGTTTCTAAGGGTAATAACCACAGGATTCAACAATTGTTAACAATGTAATACTTGGGCAAAGTAAATGGATAACTAATCTGACACTGAAATTGCACTAGGGACACACATTGAGGTGATTAAGCCTCAGAGGAGCCCAGGGAAGCAGTCCGCCTTCTGTGGAGGAGGCAAATCGTGGTCTCTCCTGAAGAATCTCCACATGCGTGCATATCGGGGGGCAAGAGGACGGGCGTGAAGGACGGTGCCCGGTGCCAGTGTGCCGTCACAGATGGAACCAAACGTTCCCTGGGTCTTCGGCTTCAAGGATGCCTCTGCCTGCGCCCTCCTCCTGTCCGTGCACACGGCACTGGCAGCGTTCATCCTGCGGACCCCCGTACCCAGGCAGGTTTCCACGTCCAGCTCACAGGGGAGGCACTTCTGCATCGTGCTTCCCGAGGACACGCTGCTCTTACACAGATTGGGTCCTGATAACCGACTAGGTATGAAAGCAGCCGAAAAGCCAAAGAGTGACGAACTTGAGTAAATCTCAGTGGTTTAGAGTTCACGGTTTGATGAAGTTTGTAATGAAGCTGCCTTTGCCTCTTCACGCATCACTCCAGGAATGTTCCCTTCCGGGTCACCGTCCATTTTCCAGCTCGCGTAAACACAGTTTTATCTTAATCACCTTATAATAATGTCTTCTCTGGACTTGACGGCCCCCTTCAGCTACTCCACATTTTTCTGTTCTCCTTTGCGGCAAAACTTCTTGAAAGATTTGAGTGTCCACTGTGTCCTCCTCCAGCTCCATCAACACGCGACCGTCTTCTTCTGCCATCACCGCTCCCCAGAACTGCTTTTCCAAGGTCACGAGTGATCACCACAGGATGGAATCGATGCCCAGTCCTCATCCCACGTGATGGACCAGAGATGCTGGATAGGACTGGTCACAGTCCACTTCTTAGAAACACTCTCCTCGCTTGGCATTCATGGCCACACACCGGCTGTCTCCTTTACTGGTTTATTTTCTTCTCCACGCCAAGTCCTTGGTTCCTAGGTCCTCTCCGGGAATAGGTTTCTCCCCATTCTCCCCTGGCATCTCATGGCTTTCAATAGATTGTCTCTATGTTGGCAACTGCTGGATTTAAACTCCCACGCCGGACCTCCCCACCTGAGATCTTGGTTCATCCCTCCAGCCATCTACTCAGTAACTCCACTGGGGGTCTCAAAAAATATCTCAAAATGAATAGGCCCAAAATGGAATTCCTGATCTTCTTGCCACCCTCAAATTTGGTTCACCCTACAGTCTTCCCCATCTCAGGCAGGAGCATCCATCCTTCTACCTATAAAGCCAAAATCTCAGCATCTCCGTAAAGTCAGGGTTTTCTTCTTTTTCTCCCATATGTAGAGGGACCCCAATAAAATGTCCTTTGAGGAGGGACCCAGAGCCGCAAGTACTGTAAGTCTTCCTCCCAGTCTTCCCCAAAGGGAATGTGGTCATTTACCAGGGTGACTGGGCACTATGGAAGTGAAAATACCCAGACTTTTCTGGGATTACGGAAGACTGGCTGTGAGTGGGCACTCATTCCTGAGAACCCCAAACGCCACAATGGTCTCCCAGACCAAATGAGGACCTACAGAAGTCAGACGATAAGAATGATTTTGGCTTAAGTCTTTCATGAGCCCATTGGGTCCAGGTCCCCATCCTGTGATTATCTCACTAATGCCTCGTTCCCTAGTCCCAGTTAAACCTTATTTAATTGGAATCGACATTCTCAGCAACTGCTAGAATCCCCACAGGGAAGGCAGACGGATGATGGTTAACAATACAGACTTCAGAGCTAGTTTGCCTAGTTTCAAATCCTATGTGTGACAATAGCTGTGTGACCTTGGACCAATTTCTTAATGTGTCTCTGTTTTGGTCTCCTAATCTTACAAATGAGACGACAATGTCCTTTAAGGGTAGTATGAGGGCTAAATGACCTAGTATCTGTCAGATGCTCAGACCAGTGCCTATGCATAGTATAAGTGCTATATCCGTGTTGCTTAAGTAGATAAAATCCATGCTCCCTTTATCGAGCACTGCCCCTCAAATCAGTCTGGAAATCCCTTTGGCTTTACATTCAGAAAGTATCTGAAGTTTGATGACTTTACAGTGTGTCGTCCCCGCCCCCCCTGCCGCTACCACTATGGAGCCCCCCACTACCCCTGGTCTGAATCACTGCAGTAGCCTCTTCACTGATCAGGCCCTCCGTGACCTCTCTAACCTGACCTTTTAATATTCTCCATATTTACTCCACTGCCCTCTAGCTCAGGCCCCTGCTTGCTCCTTCTCGAATACTCCAGCTTCCTCTCACCTCAGTGCCTTTGCACTGGCTAGCCCCTCTACCTGGAATGCTCTTGCCTCAGAGAGCCTCATGGCTCAACACTCTTGGATGTTGTGCTCCTAGGAAAGCCCCCTCGGACCATTCCTATTACCCTCATACGTCCTCCCAACACGTACACATGAGCTCCTTGTCCTGCTCTATTTGAGTAGCACTTGTCACCTTCAGAAACGTGTATAGGTTACTGTATTCACCCAGGGATCCCGCAAAAGATCATGAGAAAGTCCTGAAGGAGTATGGATCCACCAGATGGAAGGGATCGATCTGGGTCGTGGGTCCCTGCGTGGAGAAGAATTGCCCAGGAGAACCTCCTGACCAGCAGCATATGCTCTGATCCCCCCTCTGAGCAAGGGCTGCCTGCTTGCCAGGAGCTGCCTCCCCCGTTCCTCACCCCTGCTCCACCCGGCCTTGCCATCGCTCGCAGGCTCAGTGAACAGCCCCAGAGTAAACAGGTCCTACGCGGGAAGAACTGTAACAGCAGCACCTATAGGACCCAGCAGCCAGAGGACGAAAAGCAAGCACAAGACCCCAGACCAGCAGCTCCTTGTAAACAAGAACTGCAGGAGAGGAAAGAAGACAGCTTTAATTTCTTGATGAGATCTTAAAAAATAATGACAACAATAGCTCTCAAAGAAATTCCGTCTCAATATGAGAAAAAAGACCTCAAAGAGACTCTCCCTTTTTTTTTTAACTTTACATATTCCACAGCTGACGTGAAGGCGCTGTGATTCTCTGCTGGGAATCGAATGGGGGCCCGGATGATCAAGCGAAAGATATCTTCACACAGAAAGGAAAAACACAAAGAGACGGAAATCATTATGAGAAGTTTTTTAAAAGCGCTTGGAGGACAGATGCAGAGACCTAACATGTGAATAATAGGAGTTCTAAAGGAGGGAAAGGGAACAGATGCAGGAGTGCATTAATTAAGGAAATAATAGAAGACATTTTCCTGGTTTGAAGAAAGACTCGAGTCCGCAAATTTGAAGTGCTCATGGAGTTTCAGGCAAAATTGATGGGGGGAAATTAAAAGCTAACAAGCAAACAAAAACACATTGGGGCATGTGGTGGCAGAACTCCTAAACTTAAGCATTAAAAAATGTATAGGCTGTCAGACATGGAAACTGTGTCATGTACAAAGGAAAAGGTCAACAGAAATGGGGAAAAGACAGGAGAGTGAGACTGAGGAATGACAGGCAGAGAATGGAGGGAGGAGGATCCCAACCCCAAATCCTCCCCCTTGCTGAGGGAGCCACCTGCCAGGGTGGGGGGAGGCTGGGAGCTACTCTGCGAACATCCAGGGCTTCTGTCACCTTTGGAGATCTATCTGAGGAAATAGTTTGGGAAGGACTGGAAGACGACAAAATGCAGATTGGAACACAGTCTCCAGGGAGGCACAAGATGGCGAAGAAACAGAATGTGAATCTGAGTCTCTCTCTCTATGTACCTACGTGTGTGCGTGCGTGTGTGTGTGTGTGCACGTGTGTGTGTGCGTGCGCAACTTTCCACCTAGAAACGTATATTTAAGTCTGGATGGAAAATAATGGATGCCTGGGAATTCGTAAAGTCGGTGCTAGATAATGGTCCTACAAATAGAAGAAACGTCCTGCAGGGAAGACCTACAAATGTCTAAAAGTACTAAACTTGCTCATCAGTCCTTGGGAAGGGAGGAAGGAGCAAGTGGAGAGGAACAACTTTTCTTAAGCTTTTATCTGAGATAAGAGTAAGGAAAAAGCTTTATGAAGGTAGAAAAGGACAATCAGAGAATAAAAGTACCATAAATAAAAGTTCCACTTGTTTTCACATTAACCACAGAGAAAGGAGGGGTTCCATAGAAGTGAGCAAAATGGGAAAGTAATGCATAGACGAGTGGGAGGTTGTCCTAGAACCTCTACAATTAATAGGTCAAATGGAGAAAATTAATGGTACGCTGATCAACCCGCCAAAATTAAGGGGAGGAAAGGAAAACCTAACATAAATGGCATGCCTGAGGTAAAACGAGAGAAATAAAATCAAAGATACCGAAATTCTATTAAATGTGAATGAGCTGAATTCATCTTTCTAAGACAAAAATTGTCAGCCTGCACTTTAAAAAGCAGATGTATCTTATTTCAAAGCACACTTAAAACCAAGTGACTTACTTAATGTCGACAAGAAAGGAAGAGGCAAGCAGATGCCAGGAAAAGACATTCTTTTAAAAATGAAAAGAAAGGAAAGAAGAAAACCAACAGTACAATTATAATTGGCAAAGCATCGTGTAAGATTAAAAGCATTAATCAGGACAAGAGGAAGATGATAAGATGCCAACACCCTTTATGAAAAGGATGTAACAGTCATAAATCTCTAGGTACCAGATATCGAAAAAGCTAAATATATCAACCAAACCCCAATAGAAATATTTTAAAAAAGGCATAAACACTGATTTTTAGTGGCTTATTTTAATAACTTCTTTTAGTATATAAAATTTCTATTTTTGCTTATGCCTGTGTTCAGTGCACTTGGCCTGTTTATGTTTTAATGTAGGTCCTCAGGTGTAGTTAGTCTGAGGAGAAGGGCGTCTGTAGATGTTGATTATGAGGATTCCAACCGGGTCTGCTTATCTCGACAGTTGGAGATCTCCTCACTATTCTGCGCTGACATCCTTGGGCCAACGAGACCCCAGCAAGAGGATCACAAGGCCTGTTGAGGCAGAAGGGGCGTGAGGGGATGCTCTGTCACTGTGAGTGCAGCATGGCCTCATCTGCACCTTGGGCTGGACGGGCTGGCTCCTGAGGGGAGGGCTTTGACCTTCATCCTGCAGCCCCGCCACCATGCCTCCCAGAGGCACGGGCACCCTCGAGGGAGCCCTGGGGTGCTCCCGGTCCCCTCGGCAGGCGCCGGGCAACAGTCAGCTTTCTTCAGTTGCAGCAACAAATGGTTTTCTTGCACACCATGTGCATAAGACCCTGTGTGGGTTCTTTTTTTTTTAGGGCACTTTTTCCAGACTTGCCTCAAGCCTGGTGAGTGAGCCAAGGTTCTAGGACTCGTGTGTGGCTTCCAGATGCTTCCTTGTCAAGGTTTGTCTGGCAACAGTCCCTGCTGACCCGTGACTTAATTTCCAACAGGTGGAGGCAAAAATTAGAGCTAAGTGCCAGATAGTGAGTTTCTAGGGAAGGTATACCTATTCCGTTTAGAAGGCTATTCTCTATCCTCATCTCAGGTCCTTCCTTGTTTTATTTTTAAAGTGGCCTTTCATTTCTGAAATGATGGTAGATGCCAAGGGCTTTTTTTTTTCTCTTTTCTTAACAACTTACTTGAAAAATAAAAGATTGACAACCCCATGACCCCCAAATAAATTAATGGATGGATGGATGTAAGATGTATTGCTCTATGAATGCAAGTCTTTGGGACCCCCCCCCCCGTTCTGCATGGTTTCCCTTCTGTAGCTCTGAGGGCTCTCCGTGCCCCAAGGATAGAACATTTCTGCACTTGCCTTGCCCTGTTTGCACACGTACCTTGACCAGCAGTGGAAGGGGTCCAGTCATTCAAGGAGCCAGATTTCCTCTGGTGGGAGGGGGGCCCCATCACAGTTCTGCCCTGGGAGGCCAGAAGAACACACTGCATTGCTAAACATCACATGATTCCTGGCCGTTTTTAAAATCCCTGATGGAGTCTCTCCCCATATGACCAACTGATGTCCAAAACCTGAATTCGGGGCTCCTGGATGGCTCAGTGGGTTGAGGCCTCTGCCTTCTGCTCAGGTCATGATCTCAGGGTCCTGGGATCGATCCCCGCATCGGACTCTCTGCTCAGCGGGGAGCCTACTTTCCCCTCTCTCTCTCTGCCTGCCTCTCTGCCTACTTGTGATCTCTTTCTGTCAAATAAATAAATAAATAATCTTAAAAAAAAAACTAAATTCATGTTCCCCCACATATTCTACTTAAGAAACTCATCATAATCCAACATCATTCTAGAAGGAACATTGTCAGATACACACAGAGCGATCATCACTAATATGACAAAGTTGCCCTGAATCTGTCTTCAAAATTCAAAAGGAAAAAGGATGGAAATTGGAGGTTATAATTTTACCAGTATCAATCCAAAGATAGACAAGTACCATCTTCATTCACATTATACTTTTATCTTCCAAAATTTCAAAAATGATTTCTGATGTTTTATCTCCATAATTTAGTGATTAAAATATTAGAGAGTTTACTCTAAACCCTAGGTGAGTTTGGAAGTTTGGCTCGTTCGACATGGTGCTTTGCTTCTTTCCACAGCAGGAGATAGCACGGTGTGGGGAATTTTGGTCTGTCCGACAACAAGTATCTGAGTCTAAATCATGACTGAAAATTATTTATTAGCTGTGTTGCTTTCAGCAAGTTTGTAATCTCTCTAAGTTGAGTTTCACATCTGTAGAATGGGTATTATGGAACCAACACATAATCGTGGTATATCTGGTGTGAAATATTCAAGAAATGCCAGTCCTGTGTTTTAAAAATCCAGTTAGACTTCCAATTTTAATTTAATTTAATTTGTTTTTTAGATTTTTTTTTTTTATTTATTTGACAGAGAAACACAGCGAGAGAGGGAACACAAGCAGAGGGAATGGAAGCGGGAGAAGCAGGCTTCCTGCCGAGCAGGGAGCCCAATGTGGGGCTCGATCCCAGGACCCTGGGATCACGACCTGAGCCAAAGGCAGACGCTTAACGACTGAGCCACCCAGGCGCCCCCCAATTTTAATTTTAAATGAACTTTCACAGGATACCTCCTTTTCTGCTTGGGTTATTTAAAAAAAAAAACAAAAAAGATGGGCAGGAAGAGTTTAAATTTGCTTTCAAGTTTGTGAAGAATTATACAAATGAGCCTGGAGTGAAATGGTTTTGTGCCAAATGTTTTGCCTACTCATAACACCAAATACCCACAAATACGAACCACAGGTGGTCCGAGCGTTAAATTCACACCACTGTCTCTTTAAACAGTGTCCTCAGCACTCTGCTTGGGCGCTGAATCACGCCTGACTCAGAGGTTTATAAATACTGCTCCTTGAATCACTTGGAATTTTCTTTAGTGGTCCTCTACTTCCCTTTCTAAGTTTCGATTGGACCTGACCCTGCAAAGGGAGTGATGTCTGACAAGTTCACTTCCCACGTTTACTGGGGCTGCTAAGTCTCTATGACGTCCAGAATGCGTTTATAAGAGGGAACATTCTAAAAATAAGCTTAATATATTCTCATTCAGTTCACTGTATAACTGATGTAACTTGAAGACAGTAAGCTCCACTCATCAGTTGTCGCTAACAGCTTCCTAAATGTCAGAGAGAGATGGAAATGTTCTAAATCGGGAGGCCACCCTTAATCCCTTACCAGATAAATTAGAATGCATACATTTTCATAGGGGAAAAAATGCTTCAGAAAGATAACGTAAGTATAGAACATTCAGAATCTAAGCCTCATTTGGTGGAAATAGTTCAAAGGGAACACTCAGAAAAACAGCTAAGGTGGCATGTTGAAAGCAGCTGAAATGGGATTGCTGGAATGTGAAATCATTTCAGTGAGGGATTTATTTGAGGACTCGGGGCTGAGGAATTACAGACGCGAGGCACAAGTCAACACTGTTCGAGTCACCTCGTCCTCTGTGCTCGCAAGAATGTATAGCAGCGAAGATAATCCGAAAACCTTTTATACTGCTTTTGTATTACAACATTATTTGCAGTAGATTTATTTCCCCAGGTTTATTTAAGACTTGTTTGCCTTTTTGTGTATTCATTACCTGATAGATGAGGGGGGTAATGAGATTCATTACCTGATAGATGATAGTGCCCAGCAGCATCCTCAAGGGCACAGGGAAGCCGGGGAGATGACATTTTGCCAGAGATAATCCACAAAATAAATTATGTCTGGAAGTGAGTGGGAGGCGTCTGGAGCGAAGCCAGTCGCAGTACTTGATGACGCTGCCGTCCGTCAGCCACCCTCCCGGTGGCCCGGGGAGGTGCACACCTACTCACCACTGCTGCTCTCCTCTCCCACAGGCCCAGACCCACCGCTCCAACGAGGTCAGGGCTGGAGCACTGTGGATAACAGGCCTCACAAAAGGAGCATCCTTTCCGTGGTCCAGGTAGGAAAGGCTCACCTGGGCCTTGGGGGAGAGCCCCCTGGGCGTTTTCGAGGCCAGAGACACACTTGAGATGTTTGTTTGTTTTTCTGGAAGGCCTGCAGTCACCCCAAAAATTGAACGTGTTGTGGAACAGAAGTATGTATGCTGAGTGGTGGCAGGATTGACCGAACTCTGCATGGTGGCCTTCTGGGAAAAACCTTTCGGTCTGGCTCTGTCCCCCACTGTGCTGTTGAATATGTCAGTGTTGTCTCCGTGTGTTCCGGACCAACAACAAAATCCAAAATTGTCCTCGCAGAAAATCTTCGCTGGCATTACAGTAGCCAAAGAGGTGACACTGTGATTGCGAAAAGCCAGAGTGATCCAAAACTCCAGTACCTGTGAGGGAACGATTGGTTTGCGAGGAGACAAAATGTTTCCCAATAGTTCATCAGATTTCTTTAAAAGTCGTAATTACGCACCAGTGGATCGTGTTTGATTAGGACGTGATAATCTACAGAACTCTGCAGATTCCAGATCCTGGGGACCTCTTCCGTCTGGACTAATCAGAGGCTGGATCTTAAGATTTGGCGTCTGAGTGCATTTGCATTTCTAAGTGACAGCCCTAACGGCCACGGATTTTTTGATGACCACCCAACGTGTATTCTTTCGACTTGATTATTGCCTTCTGCTCAAGTGAATTTATTATTGCCACCAAAAGCATTTAGTTACCAGTAAGATATTCTTCAAAAGAAAGGAGCACCCCCAAGTTTGGGGGATCGAAGTCCAATGAAAGCTGACTTGAATCAGTTGAAAACTCCAGGAGCTAAGGCCACCTCGCTGAGGGTGACCTGAAAAAAAGGATTCTCCAAGGAATCTTTCTGACTCTTAAGAAGGAAGTAAACTGGGAATGAATTTTTTTTTTTTTTGCAAAAATATTCTCTGTAATCTTCTGAATTCTAGGGAAGGTGACGCTGGAACAACAAACCCTCCTTCCAGAAATAGACAAAATCATAAAATCAAAATCCCAGAACCGAGTCCTCCATGCTGCAAGTGGGATGTTGCCGAAGAGGGGATGATCTGGTCTATTAAGTCAAGGAGAGACAGGATCAAGAGATCTCCCCCAAAGCGCAGGTGGTGCTCCCACCCTGGATGTGGTGCTCACCACCCCTCGCTGACGGATCTCTCCAGCAATCCCTAAGAACGAGGGTGACAGCGAGGGGCGAAGGTGAGCAACCTATGGGATAGCGGTTGCAGGAGCCGGGAAGAAAAGCAAACCGGAGGACGTAACAGAAAACCTCGCAGCGACTCAGCTCGCTGCCTCTTCGGGTTCTCTTTCAAATGGGGAAGGAGGCAGGACCCTCAACCCCATCCTGAAAGGGCAGAAACGACCATGAGAAAGAGGAAGGCCACTCCCACGGAGACAGGTTTTCTGTAGGAATTAACCGCAGTGTATAATGGCATCAGACCACCGATGAGATTCTGCCAGATCTGTTTTCTCTCATCCACAATTTTCCCCGCCTGACCGCTTCCTCTTGATAGATCCAAATGCGCTCCCCAATTAGAGATATTTGGGACACTGTACGTAGAGGGACATCTATCCACAGTGACAAGTCACACTCCCAGTTCTGCGGGTAAAAGCCCCAGGGTAGATCTCAGAGAAAGCTGTGCCCATTGTGTGTACTTGGAGGCTGAACAAAAAAAGAATCTAAACTATCTGCAATAATTTCAGAGAAGAGTGGAAACACAACTTCCATGACACCCATCGATTCCCTCCCTTCCTCAGCTGTGACCCCCATTCCCTCCTACCCTACTGAGTTTTTAGAACAATCCGGCTCATAACCTTATCCAACACCCAGCACTCCAGTTATCTATGTGAAGATAAAAAATAAAAACAGGACAAAAAAAAAACAAAAAACAGACTGGAGTCAACATCTTCTCTGCAACATTCAATGCCCAAAGTAAAGGGAATCCCAATTTTTTTTCACCTTTATTAAGTTTTTAATTTTCATTCCAGTACAGTTAACGTATAGTGTTTTATTAATTTCAGGTGTACAATAGAGTGATTCAACAATTCTATACATTACTCAGTGCTCCTCCTTTTTTTTTTTAATTAACATATAATGTATTATTTGTTTCAGGGGTACAGGTCTGTGAATCATCAGTCTTACACAATTCATAGCACTCACCATAGCACATACCCTCCCCAATGTCTATCACCCAGTGACCCCATCCCTCCCCCCACCCCCCAAAAACCCTCAGTTTCTTTCCTGAGATTATGAGTCTTTTATGCTTTATTTCCCTTCTCAGTCCCATCTTGTTTCATTTTTCCCTCCCTTCCCCCCACCCCCACCCTGCCTCTCAAATTCTCATATCAGAGAGATTATATGATAATTATATTTCTCTGATTGACTTATTTTGCTTAGCATAATACCCTCTCATTCCATCCACGTCATTACAAATGGCAAGATTTCGTTTCTCTTGATGGCTGCATAGTATTCCATTGTATTTATACACCACATCTTCTTTATCCACTCATCCGTTGATGAACATCTAGGTTCTTTCCGTAGTTTGGCTATTGTGGACATCGCTGCTATAAACATTTGGATGCACGTGCCCCTTCAAATCACGACGTTTGTATCTTTAGGATAAATACCCAGTAGTACAATTGCTGGGTCATAGGGTAGCTCTATTTTCAACTTTTTGAGGAACCTCCATACTGTTTTCCAGAGTGGCTGCACCAGCTTGCATTCCCACCAATAGTGTAGGAGGGTTCCCCTTTCTCCGCATCCTCGCCAACCTCTGTCGTTTCCTGACTTATTAATTTTAGCAATTCTGACTGGTGTGAGGTGGTATTTCACTGTGGTTTTGATTTGTATTTCCCTGATGCCGAGTGATGTGGAGCACTTTTTCATGTGTCTTTTGGCCATTTGGATGTCCTCATTGCACAAATGTCTATTCATGTCTTCTGGCCATTTCTTGGGCAGATTTCTTGATTGGATTATTTGTTTTTTGGGTGTTGAATTTGGTAAGGTCTTTATAGATTTTGGATACTAGCCCTTTATCTGATAGGTTATTTGCAAATATCTTTCCCATCCTGGCAGTCTTCTGGGTTTGTTGACTGTTTCTTTTGCTGTGCAAAAGCTTTGATTTTGATGAAGTCCCAATATTTTTATTATTGGGACTTTTATTATTTAGTCCCCAAAATAGTTCATTTTTGCCCTTGCTTCCCTTGCCTCTGGTGATGTGTCTAGGAAGAAGTTGTTGCAGCTGAGGCCGAAGAGGTTGCTGCCTGTGTTCTTCTCAAGGATTCTAATGGATTCTTGTCTCATATTGAGGTCTTTGATCCATTTGGAGTCTATTTTTACGTGTGGTGTAAGGAAATGGTCCAGTTTCATTCTTCTGCATGTGGCTGTCCAATTTTCTAAACACCATTTGTTGAAGAGACTGTCTTCTTTCCATTGGACATTCTTTCCTGCTTTGTCGAAGATGAGTTGACCATAAAGTTGAAGGTCCATTTCTGGGCTCTCTATTCTGTTCCATTGATCTGTGTGTCTGTTTTTGTGCCAATACCACACTGTCTTGATAATTACAGCTTTGTAAAAGAGCTTGAAGTCTGGAATTGTGATGCTGCCAACCTTGGTTTTCTTTTTCAACATTCCTCTGGCTATTCGGGGTCTTTTCTCGTTCCATATAAATCTTAGGATTATTTGTTCCATTTCTTTGAAAAAAGTTGATGGTATTTTGATAGGGATTACATTAAATGTGTAGATTGCTCTAGGTAGCATCATTTTTTTTAAAGATTTTATTTTATTTATTTGGCAGAGAGAGATCACAAGTAGGCAGAGAGGCAGGCGCAGAGAGGGGGAGAAGCAGGCTCCCTGCTGAGCAGAGAGCCCAGTGTGGGGCTCGATCCCAGGACCCTAAGATCATGACCTGAGCCGAAGGCAGAGGCTTTAACCCACGGAGCCACCCAGGCGCCCCTAGGTAGCATCATTTTTAAAGGAAACAGCCATGACTCATGAGTTCTGCCATTCAGTAAAGTGTCTTTTTCTTATAGCAGTAACAGAAAAATCTTATGAAATATGCAAATCTTCAGAAAACACACAACTAGGGTGCCTGGGTGGCTCAGTCAAGTTCAGTGTCTTCCTTCTGCTCAGGTTGTGATCCCAGGGTCCTGGGATCAAGCCCCACATTGGGTTCCCTCCTTTGCAAGGATCCTAATTCTCCCTCTCCCTCTGCCCCTCATGCCTGTGCTCTCTCGATCTCTCTGTCAAATAAATAAATAAAACCTTTAAAAAAAATACATAACTCATGTACTCAGGAAAATGATTTGAAGGTTCCAGTGGCAGTTAGGAGGTGCACGTAAGGAAGTCACAGGTGCAGGTACAGTGACATGAAAGGCCCAGATACATGAATTCAGACACATAACCAAATCTAAACCACCTGGCACATAAGGTTATTAAACAAGATGCAAATGTAATTCTTTTTTTTAATTAACATATAATGTATTATTTGCTCCAGGGTACATGTCTGTGAATCGTCAGGCTTACACAATTCACAGCACTCACCATAGCACATACCCTCCCCAGTGTCCATCCCCCAGCCACCCTATCCCTACTCCCCTGACCCCCAGCAGCCCTCAGATTTGTTTCCTGAGATTAAGAGTCTCTTATGGTTTGTCTCCCTCCCCGCTCCCATCTTGTTTCATTTTTCTGTCTCTTCCCCCCACGAACCCCCGCCCTGCCTCTTCAGTTCCTCATATCACAGAGATAATTGTCTTTCTCTGGTTGACTTATTTCACTTAGCATAATACTCTCTAGTTCCATGCACATTGTAATTCTTTAAAGTAGAAATAATCAATTCTAGAGGCGCCTGGATGCCTCTTTCAGTTAAGGGTCTAACTCTTGATTTTGGCTCAGGTCATGATCTCCTGGTCCATTGAGCCCACCTCCCCTCCCCTCCCCCTGATTCGGCTCCCTCTGCCCTCCCCCTACTCATTTTCTCTCTCTCTCTCTATCTCTCTCTCTCTCTCTGACATAAATAAATCTTGAAAAGAAAGATATAATAAATTCTAAAAGAGTACTATTTTAACAATTCGATAATCATCCAGGAAGAACTCCCAGAGGATACCAAGAAAAACCTGTGAAGTGGAAAGAAATATTATCCCTGATAAAGTCTTCATCTTAATAGGTATCAGTCATTAGATATTATTTCACTTTAGTAACCTGAGCATGTTTGTACCTAAGGATTTAAAAGAAATCATTAGTGAAACTAAATATGGGCTTTAATCCCTAAAATTACTGGAAGAAATTTAAAGAGGAAAACCACAAACATTGACCATATCAAGATAGAAAACAGAAGCAGTGAGAAGGCAGAAACATGAAATCAAAGAAGTAATAAACCTGTCTTATAAAAATAAATGTAAAGGAAATCTCATTATTAAAAGAAGTGATTTTTAATTGGGTCAGAAAACAAAATCCAACTCTACATTGTGTGTGGAGAGATATACTCAAAAGTAACTCAGAAAAGTTAAGATAAACAGTGGATAAAGATACATTCTATCAATATTCACTGCAAAAAACAAAAACAAAACACGGGTTATAATGCAAACATCAAAGTAGAACTTAAGGGAAAAAACGTGAAATAGAATCACTTTTGTTAAAAACTGCAAATTCACAAGGAATATTATCTGTCATAAATTGATGCGTCCAGTAGCATGCCATAATAAATGTCATTTAAAAGTTTAAAAATAGTTTACTGCAGATGTGAAGAAACTAACGTAATTGGTGTATTCCTAAAATATTAGTTCAATAAAAATAATAATAAAATCACTTAAGTGTCTTTGTAAATGCCACATTTATAGAGAGTACAGCTCCCTTCCAAGCTGCCATGGGATGTGCACAGAATCTTACCGAGTGTTGGGCAGTAACAGCGGTCTGGACAATTTCAAATCACTGAATTGGTACAGACCCTATCTGAACATAATGCAGAAATAGATTAGAAATAATCATTAAAAGGGGCGCCTAAGTGTCTCTGTTGGTTAAGTGTCTGGCTTCGGCTCATGATCTCAGGGTCTGGGGATGGAGCCCCACATTGGGCTCCCTGCTTAGTGGGTGGTCGGCTTCTCCCTCTCACTCTGCAGCACCCCCTGCTTGTGCTCTCTCTCTTGCTCTCTGTCTGTCAAATAAATAAATAAAATCTTAACAACGACAACAACAAAAAACCTCATTAAAAAAAATAATCTCCAATTAGTTGGAAATTTTAAAAGGAAAAAAATGGAAAGAAGGAAGGGAGAGAGGGAGAGCAGGAGGGTGTGCTTTGTGTTTACATAACTCTTGGGCCAAAGGGGAAATAAAACCTGCAACCAGAGGTACTAATTATAACATAATGTTAATTATAATATGAATATTAATTATAATGAAACATTATATATGAAAATTTATGAGATATAATTCTAGGTCTATTCTTAGAGAAAATTGAATAATCTTACTTGTTTTCTTTAATTACTAGGTTACTTCTCATCATTTTTCCTTCTTTATTGATCTTGAATGTCTGTTTGAAGGACTATGACAATGAGAGAAAAGACAGAAAAAAATGTAGCCAACGTGAGATACAGATAAATCACCGAAGGAATTTTTTAGCATGGCGGGACTTGATTATGTCCATCATTGCAAGCTTCGTGGGTCTCCAGGTTAGTGAGAAAATGACGTGAGGTTTTATGATCCAAATAGTCACAGCTCTGGAAACAGACTTCCCCATATCCTAACGAAGGATGAACTTTAGAAGCAGCCAACCATTGTTCCAATCCCTGTGACTACATGAAATGACCCTCACAGAGCTCTCCCTACCTACCAGCCATTGTTTGAAGCACTTTTCATGTATTAATTCATTTAATCCTCACCACAAACAAATGAGATAATACCATGCCCCAATGTTAACTTCTTTCTAAGCACTGAATTGATTTATAACTCAAGATTTTATTCTCTGCCCTCCCCACTTCCAATATATAAAAATGTGTGGCCCTTTTCTAATCTTGTAACTATATAATCACCCAGCGAAGCATGTCATATAATCAGAAGGCCTGTTATTTTTCCAGAATGCCCTCTATTTTTCTAATATATCCACCATGTGTGTCTCAGAGGACCATCCCAGATCCACTCCTGATGTCTAAAACTATCAGAAAGAACCAAGCTTATTAAAATTGTCTTCTTTGGATTTAAAGAAAATAGTGTTTCCCTTCTAGGTGATGTTCAAAATTTTTCCCATGTGTGATGACAGATGAATGGGGGTCTTGACATATGTTCAAATAATAGAACTTTTCCCTTTTAACTATATATTTATGGGGAACAAAACCAAGTAAATAGAGCCAATGGATGTTAAAAGCAGCATTCAGTTCCAATACACTGTTGCAGCTAACCAAGGAGCTGCTGTAATGATATTGTGCAATGAATCTTGTTTTAATATTTCTCAGAAAATTATTAAAATTAAAAATTAGATGAGTGTAGCTTAGCAATCAAAAATCGTCCTAGGAAGCCTCTACAAAATCAGCCTGAGAGGTCACTGCAAACTCTCCTAGCTCTCTAAAGATAATTAGTTTCTTTTGAATAATGCTTAAAGGAAAATCATCTTTTAGCTCTATGAGTGAGTTAATCTTCTGGGATTTTTTTTTCCCCCAAAACAGGAAATTTCTCTGAAACTCTGTGGTACAAAACTATAAAAAGAAAGGGGAAAAAAATTCTAAGCTAATGAACAAATAAGAAATTGAAATTGCTTGGTTCATTCAACTACATTATCCCTTATTATGTCTGAGACTTACCATGCTTTAATTTTTTACCAGCTTGAAGTGGAGGAGAATGCTTTTAATAGAAGTTCAAAATGCACATATTCGGGTGCTCAGCAAAGCCCGATATGAGCACATTCTGTCAAATGGTGGAGTGGATTCAATAAAATGGACCCGCCTAGGCTAGTGAAGAGACCTTTAGAGACAGAAGAGGGGTCTTTCTTGCTCCAGCATTTTACCATCCCTCATATCCCAGCATCCACTGAATATCAGTAATCAGGTTTACTGGTTAGTACATTCATTCAACATACATCCTTCATAATGATTTCTGTTTATTATTCCTGCTACGAGTGAACCATTTGTTGTAGTGGTGGTGGTGATTGTGTTATTATTAGTCACTAGGAAAAGAGTCATTTCCACTCTCAGAAGGACTACATCCTACCTAGGATCTCTTCCCCGGGTACTGCCATCTCTCTCCTGACCTGGAGTAAGACGCATGCTTGCCAGGCTGGGCAGAGTCCAACAGGCGGCATCTAAGTCCAATAAAATATAAAAGGTGCCATGTCTTAAAAAGACAGATCGTAACCCTGAATTCAGTGCAGCAAATGAAACCACACCCCTAGAATCTAAAAATGTGTCACTTGAACCAAAGAATCTGGCCCCCCTGTCCTCTGAGGGGAACTCTGGAAATAAGACACCCAGCACACGAGTATGGTGGGAGGACTGACCGCAAGAGTGCTCACCGACTTGAGTTGCATCCAGTTGGTCTTATTCTATATCAGAAATGTGGTGTCTTTGTGGGGACCTGTGACAAATAGGCTTTTCCGGAAAATTTTGCAAACACAGTCATTGAAATGATGACATGAATGTGTTGACATAGGAGGATACGAATACTATGAAGGAAATGTAGAGTTTTCTTAATAAGAACATTTTGGTTAGAAATTCCACTTCTGGTCATGAGATAGTAATAGGCTCTAGAATTATCATCCCACCATAAACACCTAGAAAAGTGGACCAAAAAATAACAACAGCCCCGGCTTCAATATTGAACCATAGGTAGCACAGCACGGTGGTGTCTTCGAGAAGGGAAACAAATGACATGAGCCCTAGGTTACCTCAGCTCTTAGCCCGGAGACGATTTCTGGAGGACAGTGCAAGGAAGAGGGAGGCCAAGAGCACCCAGAAGCATCCATGAGTTGAGGAGTTCGGTTGGACTTGGGGACACTGAAATGGTCAGAATTTACAGGGTAGAATGCTGGAGAAGAGGGAGATGCCTAGAGAAAGAGAACCAGAAATCTGCCCAGGAGTCTGCTTGAATTGTGAACTGAATACCAATCTTTACAGGCATTGGGTAAAACTCCACAAGGCCTGAAAGGGTTAACTTCTGGGGAACAAGTAATTATCAGGCAACTTGAAACAGGATGAGTCCTGGAGCTCATACAGGACTGGGAATCATTCAAGGTCCCAAAACTCAGAGTAAAGAGATGCTGATGAATGCATGGGGCATTCAGTCAAGATCTCAGAGAGCTCATGCCTTGGAATAGGACAAAAAAAATGTTTTAAGGCTTTATTTATTTATTTGACAGAGAGATCACAAGTAGGCAGAGAGGCAGGCAGAGAGAGAGGGGGAAGCAGGCTCCCTGCTGAGCAGAGAGCCCGATGGGCTCAATCCCAGGACCCTGAGACCATGACCTGAGCTGAAGGCAGAGGCTGAACCCACTGAGCTACCCCGGTGCCCCATAGGACAAAATTTAAAGAGCTACTCCAGATATTTACATTGAGGAGTTTAGAAACAAGCCTTGATCTAATCTGCATATAACTTAATTGTATGCTAGAATGAAGTCCAACCCCCTTCGAAGAAATGTAATAAAACCCAGCACTCAATAACATAAAATTTACCATGTTCATTATCCAAAAAAATTACCATAAGGGTAAACATAAGGAGAAGAAAAAAATGTGATTCACATTTTTTTGTGTTAATGGAAATATAATCAGAAATAACAGAGATGATGGAATTGACAGGCAGGAATACTGAAACGTGTTATAAATATCTTCAATATGCTTAAGGGTCTATAGGAGAAGATGAGAATTTCTATATAGAACTTCTAGAGATGAAAAATAATTATCTATTGGATAGGGTTAATATCAAATTAGACATTGCAGAAGGAAAGATTGGTGAGCTGGATGATGTAGCAAAATTTATCCAAAATGAAACAAAAAAGAATGAGGAAAAAAATTGGACCCTGAGTGACATGGGAAGATGTCTAACAGCCTAACATACATGTGTTTGAAGAAATGATGGCCAAAAGTGTTCCAAATTTATTCAAAACTATAAACGCTTATGCCTGAGAATTTCAACAAACTGTAAGACACCACACACAGAGATAGAACACCAAGGCACAACATAATCAAATTACTGAAAAACAACAACAAAGAGAAAATCCTACAGTTACCTAAAGAAAAAAAAGTCACCTTACATAGAATGAAACAAGATTAAGAATAAAAAATTATCATGCCCACAGAAAATTGTATTAGTATCTACTGCAGTTTAACAGATCACCCCCAAAATTAGTGCCTTGCAACCACGCAGTAACAGATGACATTTCACAATTTTTGGTGCATAAGGAGTTTGGGACTGGCTCACTTCGGCAGCTCTGGGAGAGTGTCTCACGTGATTCCTCGACTGGGGCTGGAGAATCCACTTCCAAGGCGCATCAGTCTCCTGTCTGACAAGCTGATTGATGCTGACGAGTTTGTTTCTCTCCACGTAGGCCACTTGGTGAGACGCCTTGAGATCCTCGTGTCATGGTGAGTGGCTGAGTCCAGAATGAGTGTGACAAGAAACCCAGGGGCAAGATGTGCTGACCACAAAGCCAGTCGGAGAAGTGACAGACATCCTGCAGTTTCAGTCATATTCTCTTGATCACACGGGTGAGCCCTGATTCAGTGCGGGTCAAGGTTACACAAACAGGTGAGCACCAGGAGGTGAGGAACCTTGGTGACCATCTTGGGGGCTGGCTGCCATAACCAGAGAACATTTTTTGAGTGCTTGAGAGAAAAAAAAAAAAAAAAAAAAACTTCAACCCAGTACTTTATATGTGACAAATTTTCTCAAAGATAAAGGCAAAATAAAGAATTTATCAAATAAAAACTGTGAGAAGTGCCACCAGTGAACTTGCAGTGCAAGAAATATTAAAGTAAGTGCTTCTGACAAAAGGAAAATTACACCAGATGAAAATTTAATTCCACCCAAAGGAATAAAGAGTGCTGGAAATGACAAATATGTGGGAAAGTGTCGAATACATTTTTTTTCTCAATTTTACATTTACAGAAAAGGTAATTGACCACTTAAAACAAAAATAATAATAATTATTGGAGCTTATCATGTATTTAGGTGTATGAGGGTAGGACAGCAATACACAAAGAGTGGAAGGAGAAAATGGAAATCCGCTATTATCTGATCTTTGTGTTGTTATAGGTGAAGTGGTGTAATGTTTCATGAGTTCGCATGGTGATAAATTAAAGATGCGTATTATGAACATTAGAGCAAATGCTAGAAAATATGTATCCGAGTAAATTTCAGAAGAGGTTTACTTGAGATAAAAAGGGATATTTCATCATAATAAAGAAGTCAATTCATCAAGAAGACAACAACAGTGTCGGGCATGTGTAGATGTGATAAAATACAGCCCTGAAAGCCGACCAAGCGAAAGTCTACAGACGGTGACAAAGAAATAAACAAATCTCTCATGTCTAAAGTTAAGAAGACTCTCTAGACACAGTGTTGGTAAGGATGGGAAGCAGCTTGAACCACCATATGCTGCTAGTGAGAGTGTAATAAGGTACAACTGCTTTAGAAAACTAACTGTTTCTTAACAATTTCTCTGGGTTCAGGACGCCTGGGTGGTTCAGTCGGTTAAGCCTTTGCATTCGGCTCAGGTCATGATCCTGGGATCCTGGGATCGGGACCCTCATTGGGCTCCCTGCTCAGCGGGGAGCCTGCCTCTCCCCCTGCTTGTGCTCATTCTCCCTCTGACAGATAAATAAAATCTTTTCTTAAAAAATAGGAAGGAAGGAGGGAGGGAGGGAGGAAGAAAAAGAGATAGAGAGAGAAAGAAAAGAAAAGAGAAAAAGAAAGAAAGAAAGAAAGAAGGAAAGAAAGAAAGAATTTCCCCGAGTTCGTGTTGCCTCGCTGGCCAAGTCTGGGCAGACTAGTCAGCCTGTGAGCTAGCACCTGGCAAGGACACTGTCACAGAGGAAACTCTGGAGAAGACACATCCAATCTACAGACATCAGAAATGAGATCAGTGGTTGCTTGGGGCCAGGGAAGGAAGGACTGGCTGGGAGGAAGCCTGAGGGAAGCTTTTGAGGTAGTGACTACACGTGTCAAGGTTCATCCTCCTCTAAGCTGGGAGCGGATGACTACATTGTCTGCAGAGTGTGCTTTAGTACGATTTATTTTTAAAAAACACTTTGGCCTCATCGTGCGTCTGGTGTATGTTGTAAATACAGTTTTCAAGGGTTTCTGAAATTAGTTTGTCACCTTAAATAGATCAAATAACTTCTGTGTGTCTCGGTTATTTAGAAAGGTGAAGTCAAAGCCATGTGCTTAAATTAAACTAAAAAGCTGAGATTTAACACACCTTCATTGCACTCTTTGAAAAAGTTTTATTTAAAAATGTATGGTTGTTGCCTATAATTTTCCAATGTGAATTTGCTTTGGAATAAAGGTGTTACTCTGCTGTAAGGGGCTTACAAAGACTCGCTTATAAAATCTTAAAGGAAATTGAAACCAGGACAAACAACTCAAAATCTACGCAGTGTCCTAATCTGAGCAGCAACAATGACAAAAACAGTGATAATCCTGCTAGAAAATACCAGTCCCATTAAAGTGACATTTTATTCCTAATAAATAAATACTATTATGAGTATGGGAATCTCCCCAAAAGCTCAAGTTTTATAAGGAAGTGGGGTGCAGAAGGACTGAGTTTCGCCATTTACAAGGAGAAAGGGCAAATGCTCAGAGATCAAACAAGCCACCCCAGAAGTACTTCTAAGATGGAGCATGTGGCCAGGCTGGAGGGGGCGGGTAGACGGGACGGATGGGCCAACCCCACAATGCCGTATTCTCCCCACTGTGCTGTGTGCGGCTCAGGGAGCGGGTTTTGCATCCGACTGCCTTACCTGGTTGCAGTTGAAACACCGGGGAAAAAATAAGTAAAATAAAATAAAGTGCTGGGGGAAATCTACATCATCAAAGGATGTGACTTTCACTGTGTATGGGCACCATTCTCCATTTTCCCAAGTCAGACTTCTGTAAGTCTGACTTACAGAAACAGGGGTCAGAGTAGAGAATAGAGTGTACTTTTTTGTTTAATCTTTGAGCCCAAAAGCCCTCTTGCCCCAGGCCAGGGCAGACCCGTCAGGCTCACATTCCTGGAGCTGCCCATACTTTCCCCTCATGTCTGTGTCCTTGTGTATTACCTTTCCCCTTGGAGCATAAGGTGTCGATTTCCTCACTGCTCCACCCTCAGCACCTGCCATCGTGCCTAGGTTCAAGAACCAACCCAATATTGGGTGACTGAAAGAAATAATTAAATGTTAAGACACCGTTAAAGTAAAACCTAACTTGCCCTCAGCTATGGTGGTTATATAAATTTTACAATACTGTTCTTTTCCCTTATGCCTTTGTTTTCTTTGTGTTTAAAATAAGGGACAGAAATCCCGGATTATGTTTGGACCTACCCAGTTGGTGTCAGTGACAAAAAACAGTGGGAAGACACGGGAAGAAAGATAATAAGCTTGAAAGATGAGTAGAAAAATAATTGTCCCTGTGGCTGCCAGATCTCTGTTGTAAGCGATCATCAAGTGAGCCTGCTTAGATCAAGGTAAGCCCCACCCGAGCACCCGTCAACCCATCTTTAGGACTGAATTAAGAAAGTCATTGGAAATAATAATATTACAACGATTTGCTTCTACAAAATTCACTTGGTGCTTTACCATCTACTTTAGTTCTCATTGTAAATGGCACCATAGAGGAATTTGTGTCACGCAGATTAGACCACAACACGTTTGCAGCTTTGTAATGAGTAGAGGGAGAAAAGGAACCAGTATAATAAATATTGTATCTTGTTCCCCTCTAAAATGCTATGCCATTGTTCTTTCCTCAGAATTCTGTGGAGTCTTACCGTGCTCAGTTGGAAGAACTTGTGTGACTCTTGATCTTGGGATTGTGGGTTTAAGCCCCACGTTGGGCGTGAAGGTTACTTAAAAAAAAAAAGGATTATGCCAAAATTCTACAAATTATCATAGAAGTCACTGATGAGAAAACTAAGGCCCAGAGAAGCTGCATAGGATCCTCCTGCCTAAGGTCATCTGATGAGTTTATGGAAGAGCTGGGCTAAGAATTCAGAGGGTCAGACTCCCTGCTCAGTAGGACTGAGTGAGTTTTCATTGGTCGTGAGTCTTCTCTCGTTGTAGGGAGTTCTGCATGTCTTCCTTCTCTCCCTTCTTTTTAGAATTGGGTCTTGATTTCTGAAAATCTGCCATAAATCATAAGAGCCTGATACAAAAATCTAATGCTTTTATTCTGCTGTGTAGCCATTTGCCAGGTTATTCCTACCATATGTGGGACGTGAAACACAGGAAGCTCATGCATAGAATGCACACACCAAAAAATGGGAAGTGTAGCCAGGGGGGTTAAGTAAGTTGTTTTAAACATACAATTTAAAGTAATAATTAACCTAAGGCAAAGTTATGTTCCTAAATTTCAGATTTTCCATCACGCTCCAAGATATGTCAACCTAGTCAGCTAGGGATCAATTTTATTGCCTTCAGATGTGGCTTAAGGCTTGGGAACTTGTTCTACATGTTTTTGCCAGACGACTGGCAAATTGGATCGAGGGAAGGCCCCGGGGTCAGGGGCCGAATTAAAGGTCCTAAAGTAACATAAACTCAGAACCACACCATTTGAGGGCTTCTCTCAAAAGAAAGATAGACAGACCTTCACCCCAGAGCAAATTTGGACTTTCCTTTCAGAGATTTATGCTCCAAAGAGTCTTCACAATTGGGTGGTGGAAGAAAGAATGCATTTAGAAGACGAGCGCTCACTGGGCAGGGCAGGATGCCTCGTGGTTCTGAGCACGAACCCCGACCCACAAACCCACCTGCGTTCCAGGTCCAGCTCTGCTCCTCATGAGAGCATCTCTCTTCGGGCAAGTCATTTAACCCTGCTGCACCTCAGTCGCCACGGCTGTAAAATGAGGGTATTGATGGCACTCACGTCATAGAGCAGTAGTAAGGGTTAAGTTAACTGATATTTAATGCATTTCAAGTACTCCCCGAGGCCTCTAATTACTATATCAGTGTTTGCTCAATAAACAAAATTATCTCCCTGACAGCATTTAGGGGACTTCTGTTAAGGAAGTCCTTTCTCTGTGGTTCCTGAGAGTGTATCCTGTGGTCCTGCTTCCTCACATGGGGGTGATTGGAAAGGGCGCTCCCAGTCCTCCCCCAGCACACGAGGGAACGGAAGCCTGGGCCAGAAAACCCAAAGCCTGCCTCACGCCCTTAGCTGCCAAAGCTGATCTCTTAGGACAAAACGAAAGAAGAAAATCTTTCAGAATAAAACAAAACCAGAAGGAATAGGTCTGCACCTAAGACATGAGTGAAGTCCTCGATCCCAGCACTATCCCTGATGAGGAATCGAGGCATTTACCCCTGGGTCTCTCAGGTGGCCTTTCAGTGAAAGGTAAATTGCTTTTGCCTTAAGGCAAGTTAGCTTCACAGACAACTGAGCTCATTCAAAGACGGTCATCTGAAACACTGTCAACCCCCGGATCTCTGAATGTCCTTGTAATTGACATTCTGTGAATAAACACATAATAGCAAATATATATTATGCAAGCAGTTTACACTTACATAATTTCCATACAGTATATACTTTGTCAAGCATTTTTCTAAGTGCTTTACAATAATTCTGTAAGGTTATTACTGATTTTATCTCCACTTTCAAGATGAGAGGTAGGAGGCACAGAGAAGTTTGAAATGTTTCCTAAGGTCACGTGTGGACCTGGGATGCAGACCTACACTGGCCCCAGAGTCCATGCATGGAGTAGTTATGCATGAATGGATTCAGGACACAATTCCAAGGGACCCAGTGTGACAGCCATAGCACTTGGCTGCTTCGATATCCACTCGTTCGCACAGGGTTCAGGAAGTGCAGGCTGCAGTATTCCAGCTTTGGTCCACAGATTGGGAATAGATGCCACCCTCTTCCCAGGTGGCCCCCTGCCAACGACCGCAGGGTGAGGACAGTAGGGTCTGGCTGCTTCTGCCCACAGCAGGACTCCTCTAACTGGCAAGCTTACAGCTGGAGTGGGAGCTCCTTCTGGGGTTGGCAGAAACTGTCAGATGGGCACAGTGGCCCGAGGTCATCCCTCCCCTTCCTACCCCCCAGGGCACCTCTGGCACTCCTACCTCTGCCAGAGGAAGCCGGCGGCATTCCCAGGCAAGCATCGGACCAAGATCTCACCAGTAAGGAAAGAGGACACAACTGTAGTGACAGGAACCTGACCTTGAAGGAGAGGAGCGCGGACCAGAGGCATCGAGTTGTGGGGCTAGGCGGGATCTAGCAGGAGCCGGACGCTGAGCGGCCCCACTGCCTCACCATGGCACTAACAAACGCACTGGCTTCACGGGATTTCACCTCTTCCATGACAGCGTGTTCACCCTCCCTCCGGGGCAGATTTTAACCTTATGCTCCCGTACCTGCTTTCCTCTTGTCATTTCCATACCAGCTAGAGGGTGAAATCTGACTTAATCGCAGAATATTGACAGCTTTGGCAGATGCAAATGCTTCTTACTCCCCCGGTCTTCCTTGGAAGAGAACACATCGGCTTGCACCCCACGCTATTCCACAACGGAGCTTTTTCTCCGTTTAAAAGACATTTTGCTTTTTCAAAAGGCCACTAATCTTTTATGTTCCGTCAAAATTAGATGCTTCGATTTAATTGACTCCTTGGTAAACATTACAGAATGGTATTGTAGGAAGGAAGGGGAGATGGGAACCCATTCGGATTTCCCTACCATGGATCCAGCCTTCTGGAAATAGAGATAGCATAGCACATTATGGTAAAAACTAAGAGGCAGGAGATAACTTACAATTTTTTTTAAAAACCGTATGAATAAGTAGTAAAGAAAGCCTTAGGGAGAGATGCTGCAAAGTATTTATGGGGTAGACCAGCACCCCACCCTGGACAATGCTAGTGATAGTTGGCCTTTGATTACAAGCGACAGATCGCACCTGTCGCTGACATAAGCCAACAGGATATACCGGAAGGATGTGAGGCTCGGAGAAAGGGTGGAAGGCTGGCAAGCAGGAGCTGCAGCAATGGGGCAGTGTGACCAAGGAGCCTTGCTGGGGCAGGACGGAAGTCCACCTACTTTGGGCATGATCGTTCTTCCCTTCGAGATTTCAGATCCCAGGCAGAGAAGAGCAGATTGGGCTGGCTTGCGTCACTCCCCAGTTCTTGGGGAGAAGTCTACAGGACTCCTGATGGCAGTCCCAGCAGACAGTGTCTACTGGGGAAGAAATCATTCCTAAAAAGGAAATCAGGTTCCTTAAAAAAAAAAAAAATGAGTGCTGAACAGTCAGATAACATTAACTCTTGAATAGGTTATGTCACTTTCCAGCTGGTACTAGTGAACCAGTTCAGTGAGAGGGAGAGGACTTCTCTGCGCCCCTCTCGAGGCCAGTCGTCCTTCAGCTGAATGCACACAATGCAAATAGGGAGAAGCCTCTTAGTACTACTGGGTCAGTTCTCTGAGAAAGATATAGATAAATTAGAGTGTCTTCATTTTTGGCGAGGGGGCTGGATACCAAGAAAGAGAGAGAACCATCCTGATAAAACCATGTGATAAAAGTCACGTTCTAGGGGCACCTGGGTAGCTCAGTCGTTAAGCGTCTGCCTTCGGCTCAGGTCGTGATCCCAGGGTCCTGGGATCGAGTCCCGCATCGGGCTCCCTGCTCGGCAGGAAGCCTGCTTCTCCCGCTACCATTCCCTCTGCTTGTGTTCCCTCTCTCGCTGTGTTTCTCTCTGTCAAATAAATAAAATCTTAAAAAAAAAAAAAAAGTCACGTTCTACAAAGAAGAGCTGAAGGAAGACGTGCGTCTTGTGGCTCTAGAATCACTCTCTTCCCGAGGAGTAGATCCCAAACCAGTGATGTTTGGAACCGAGGGATTGATTTCAAGTTGATGAGAGGAGGTTGGGTCTGCTTTCACTGAGCACCAAATGCTGAAAGGATCCCTATTTTAAAGAAACAAAACAATACCCAAAAAATCAGAGCTAAGGTTGGGAAATTACAGAAAAAGAGAACTGAGCTTGATAGAACCATAGTAACAATAATAGCTATCACTTTAGCACATACTCTATGCTAAGCACTATGTTCTCTCTCTCTTTTTTTTTAAGATTTTATTAATTTATTTGAGAGAGAGCCCAGAGGAGAGAGAGAGGGAGAAGCAGACTCCTTGCTAAGTGGGGAACCCGATATGTAGGCTCCATCCCAGGATCCCGAGATCGCGACCTGAGCTGAAGGCAGAAGCTTAACAGACTGAGCCCCCCAGGTGCCCCTTGGGCACTATGTTCTACTCATTAAATATCCCTGCATCTCAAACTTTCACACCCCAGCATCCTTTATGATGGAAGAAAGAGAATGCTTATTACCTCCAGGTCCCCTCCAGGGACTGGGGTGGAGGGCAGGGCAAGGAGTCCACAGCAATGGTGAGATTGTTGAGGGCACTCAGATTCTACATTTAAAATTTATGGGACTTCTTAGGCTGCTTCCTAATATATCAGTGCTTAAGGTTTTTACATTTTTTTTTTAAATTATCAACAACCTAATTTGAAATGCTGGGAGCTACACTGTATTTATCTTATGGGTTTGTTTGGGGGTCCCTAGAAGCATCATTGAATAACTCCATGGGTCTGCATACTCATTTCTGAAGGGCAGTCAAATATTTAGGAAAGAATTTTTTTTTTTAATGTTTCAAACTGTCTGAAGGTGGAATGGGCCATCGAGAGCAACCTGCACATGGACAGGCTGACTTCCAGGCCACAAAGGGTGAGTCCGAAACTCTGCCCATGAACAGGACTCAATTCCTTCATTCACTCCTTCCATTTATCCATCAGTCTCTCTCTCAACCCCTGTCCTTCAGAATTATCCCAACACCAGAAGCCCCGACCACAGTGGGCAGCATTGGGGAAATGTAGCAAAAGGTCGATGACCCACAGAAGCTTTCAAAAAGCGACCAAATAGGCAACCAGACAGATGAGAGAGAGCCCTTACTTTGCTACTGATTTAAATATGGTCTAAGTCCCGTTTCTCCCATTCTTAACTGTAAACAATAATATGCTCAGAAAACTTTTGTGAGTGAACCAGCAAAAATATTACCTGTCTTAAGTTATTCAAAGAGTTTAGAACTGGAAGGAATCTTAAGATTAAGGTAGTCTGTCGCCCAGTGAACTGGGGAGATCATTTGGAGTGGGGAAGCAGGGTTTTGGCTTTTTCCTCCTAATCTGGTCAGGAGTTTCCTGTCATGGTGTCCACCATCTTGGACCTGTCTGGTTGGATGTGGCTCCCTGAGGAGGGCTGCCAGGACAGGCCTCCGACCTTCCTGATAGCTGGCCTTGACGTCTTTGTTGCTGATGTTCACGTATCTTAACTAACTGCCTCCTCTAACTTAACCTCCCTCATTTTACCAAGAAAGCCGAATCCCTAGCAAGTGAAATAGCTTGACTGAGATTGCACAGCCTTTGGGGCAAAATTGGGCCTTTTTACTCCCAGTGGAATACTGTTTTTGCAGTGACAAGGTATGTAATAATGGAAGGAGAGAGCTTTAAAATGCCACATTCAGGCACAGCCCACATCCTGGCCCTGGGACCTTGGGCAAGTTGCATATCGTTTCTCATCCTCAGTTTCTTCATCCGTAAGTGGGAATGATACCCATGTCAGGGGATTCCTCTAAGAATGTAAAGAGGGAATGTTCACAAAGCAGTTAGTGGGGTGTCCAGCAAAATGGAGGTTGCCTACAAAAATACTTTTGTTCTCCAACTTTCAGCCTTTCTTATTTGGTTGCCTCCCAAGCCTTCTTACTGATACAGCCCCCATGGTTTTAATAAGAAGCATGGGCTTTCCTCTCTTCTTTTCAAGTCACACCATTGACAAAATGATACACGGAGAGAAGGAGCAAGAGAAATGGAGCCAATGCAGTGAAATATTAGCAGTTGAGGAATCTGACTATAAAGGGATTTCACACTTGATTGTAGTTGACTTCCAAGTGTTCTTTTTTTGGTAAAGATTTATTTACTTATTTCAGAGAGAGAGAGATGGCAAGCAGGGGAGGGGAGCAGAGGGAGAGGGAGAGAGAGACTCTCAAGCAGACTCCACGCTGAGCACAGAACCTGACATGGGGCTTGATCTCACAACCCCAAGATTGTGACCTAAGCCAAGACCAGGAGTCAGTTGCTTAACTGACTGAGCCACCCAGGTGTCCCCCACGTGTTTTTTTTTTAACGTTGGAAATCTTTTCAAAATAAATTATTTTTTAATGGAAAGATAAACTCCATACCTCCACATTTTATTTTTTCTTCCATTCCCAAGCCCTGTTGCACAGCAGCTGGACCAAGGTTTGTAGTCACACATGCATCTTAAACTACACATTAGTAAGTGTGCCCTTCCAATCCCTCTGCTCTGGAGGAAGTTAGATTTGTGATTCCTCTTTCTGTCATCCAACACATGAAACGAGGAGGAACGGTTCCAGGGCCAGGGCACAGGCTAGAGCTTTGAATGATAAATATGTGGTTACCCTATGTCAGCCACTGATTCCAAAGAGGTCATGTGCTAAATTGGAAAAGTCCCAGTGTCAGGGAAAGTAATTGAGAGACTTTTATATTCAAAATAGCACAGATTCCCACTGAGAAGAAACCCAAATCTGTTTTCCTTTCACAGTGATTTCACGCAGCACTCTAAAAAAATGATTTGGAAGACATGTCCATCAGCAACTGAATCCAATACACGTTTTTCTTCGTCTGATGGAAGCTCCAACATCCTGGTCCACTATAGATTTGGTAAGCACAGATAGTCCCTACATGCATTATTCTCAAGTTTATGTAAAGAGCCCCCCATGTTTAGACAAATAATCTGTGGACAATTTCTACAAGAGAAAAGGAGAACAATATTGATATTATCCTAACAAGGATTTTTTTCAGATCAGCAGAATGACCTTGTTTGTTGTAACTTGACACATAAGGTAGGAATGGTAGCCTAGATCCAAAGCACCTTCCCTGCCTGCAGACCGCAGCATATAATTCATTCCCTCACCCACTTATGTAAAATAAGATCTCACTGAGTTGCTCTTAGTCACCAGTTATCATGGTATTCACCATAGAACCCCAACTTATAGATGAACCCCCTAGATGAGGGCCCTGCTCTCGCTGAATTTACAACCTAGTGGAGAAGAAAAGCGTGAGCTTTTCTGATCATAATGAATGTGGTAAGTTCTCTGACAGTGATGGGGGGAAGTCCACGAGAGGGGCACCCCGCCCAGCCTAGGTGGGTCTTCCCAGGGAAAGTTACGTCTCAGCTGAGACCTGAAGGCCAAGGAAGAAGAAACCAGCCCAGCTGAGCAGAATGTCTTCCAGGGAGAAGAAACACCACGTATGATTATGTAAAGGTTAGAGATTCCAAGGAAGTTTGGAGTGAAGAGGAAAAATGAGACTGGGAGGCCAGTGGAAAAGCCAGATTCCACACACCCGTGAACACACACTCACCCCCCTCCCAGAGCTTGCCTGGAGGAGAGGCCATCTCTGCAATGTGGCCGCACAAGGGCTGTGTCCCTTGGCTTCGCTCTGACACACGGTCTTTCCTCTAGAGATAAGACCACCTGGATAACGTTGACTTTGGGAAGACCTGTTTCGTGGGTATCAGTCGTCTTTAGTGCCTTTGCCCTCCCCTCTTCAAGTCTGTTTCTTCGATGCTGATGTTAGAGCAGAAGTACTTGCCATTCACAGAAACCTTCAGATGTGCCTGGCACTCTCTCAAGTGCCTGACAGGGATCATTTAACCAATTCTCAAAAATAATCCTAAGGGGCATAATTATTATCCCTATTGTATAAATAAGGAGACTTACAGTCACGTACACGAGCTGGCTGACTTTCCCAAGGTCACGGTACTAATAAATAGCAGAGTCGATGGCAGAACCCAGTTCTATGTGAACCCGAAGCTCCCCTTCCTAACCATCCTGGTACCCGACCCCAGGGTTCCTAGTTTGTATGCCATTCCCTACAGAGTCTTCTTCTCAAGTATCTATCAACTAATAAATTAAAAGAGGTAAAAAAGAAAAAAAAGACAGAGGTCATTATGGGCCTAGCACCTAGGAGGTATTCAAAGTGCTAATGGCAAACAAAAGTATTAACTGATAGAATTAAATACATTAACTGTGATTTTTAAGCAGAGAATTCTTAAGGCGGCATATGACTTCAAGGCCCAAAGCAATGAGACTATTCTTATAGGAAGATGCCTGGCACGGGTATAAGGGATGGTAACCATGGCACCCCCTTAAATCCCACCATGGAAACGACTCCCTACCTTCCTGCTTGTTGCTATGCTACTTCCCCTTGGATGATGCTTCTGAGGTCTTAGCAGGAACCCACGCCGCCACCACCACTTTCTTCCCATGTCTCATGAATCAAGGTGTCAGATGGGGGGGAAATTAGGCCCTCTCCCAAACCATAATTATAATAGCAAATAGAGAAGTAGGAATTTCCAACTCTAGTCAGGAGGGCAATTTAGATCATCTTCATACCATTACTGTTCTGCCTATTCTGTAACCATAGAGCAGGTCTGTTTTGTTGGTTTGGTTTGGTTTGGTTGGTTTCATAAACAACACAACTAGCTGTTTTTAGAAAAAAATACTTCACTTTTTGGAAACTAATTTTCTTGTTCGATTAGCAAAAAAAAAATTTTTAATTTAAAAAAAATAAGCTCAACAACAATGATCCCTAAAGATCACTCTGGGTTGAAAACGCTGAGAAACAAGCTGTGTCTAAGACTTGTCTTAGCGGTGAGTAGACACAGTCTAAGGTTGGAAGGAGTCCCTCTCCTCTAACCCTGCTAGACCGGTTTCCGTTCTTTCCATATTCCTAGTGTAAAAAATACTCAAGTGTTTGCCACTCTTGAGCCACAGCTCATCGGATTCATGAGTCTTTCCTAACATTGTCTCTGACACACGGCCATTGGCCGACTTACAGACTATAGGCAGAGGAGGCCAAGAAGCTCCCCCCTGCTGGAGACCGCCCACTTCTTTTTCAGGAACCTGTAGTTGCTATTGGCTTGTCTTTATCCTGAGCCAAAATCCACTCCCTGTAATTGTACTTCCCAGAGAAAAAAAACACTGTGGGCCACATGAGAGGTGGGCAGGCCAAAGACAAGGCTACGCGGGATTTAACAAGCCACAGAGCAACAAGTGTGCTTACACGTCTTCCTTGAGTTTCCTTTTCATGAGATACATAAAAATAATCTATGCAGGGAACGAAGACTAAAATACTGACCTTGGGTACAAGAGGGAATGGGGTGAAAGTGAACCAGGCCTCCCTATGAATAAGGAGAGTGTTCATGCTTTTTTGTAAATAAAGGAAGAGAGGGGCCAAGGTCCAAACTATAAATGACCCAAGGCTTCTTCTAGTAATGAAAGAGAGAATGTGAAAAACCCAAATGAATCACGGTCTTGATTCAGGCTACGAGGCAGTGAAAAACGGCTCCCAGGAAGAGAGGTCGTGCCTATGAAGACAAGTGTGGAGTCATTTCAAACATAGCTTCCCTGTGCGCTGATGAAAAGCCTCACTGGTCCTTCTCTACGGGGAGTGTTCCCGTCACAGCCTGCCACCCTGGGATAGCGAGCAGAGGCTGCATCTGAAGAGTTAAGTTGTAAGTAAAATGCTCTCCAGGGTGGCCACCTGCCAAGGGTCAAAGGGTGGGTTGAGGGGCATTCTCTTATTGGCTCCTTTTTGTCCTGGGAGGGCATGAGATACTTCTGGTGGTGCGTAAGGAATGCCGTTCTTTGGACAAAAGGGAGTGCGGCTCCCACTCTGGTTGCAAACTCGAGCAAATCTCTTCCTCTCTCTCTGGTGTAGCCTGCTTGTCCCAGACCAAAAGGTGGAGGGTGCAGTGCGGGCCTTCTGTGCAGGGGAGGGCTGGCATTTACTGTATTCGTATTACTTTATCTGTCATGGTTGCTCTGCTCCCAAATTTCTGCGAGGGGGATATGTAACCTTCCCTCCCCAAATTGTCTCTGCCTGACAAATGGCCATGGTGATGGACAGCATTGTTGGGGGGCACTAGGAGCCCCACGTTTTCTGTCATCCCCATCTAGGGTCTTTCATTGTTCAGAGACAAAACTGGTCCCAAGCTATCGAGGGGGTAAGCTCCTTCCAGAGATCATGCATCATTAACAAGACCTGTTATCGCCCCCTCCCCCGGGCGATTTTGGGGACTTCCTAAACAAGTCCAAAGCCATGGTCAGTTTTCTCCATATTTCAGGGTGACCTTACCCACAGTCTATACTGGACCCGACAGGACCACCTAATGAGAGTTCCTAAGGGCCTTGAAACCAGAGATGATTAGTGTACCAGGGAATCTAGAAGTGACCACAGAGCAACCCACTTAGCTCATTGGTGTCAGAGGACAGGTGGCTGCTTCATAGCTAACCATGCTCAGTCTCAGGTCTAATTTGCACTCCTTAAACAAATGTTTCTTTATTTCTAAAGTATATTTGGACCTCTTGATTTAAAAAAAAAAAAGAAGTAACATAGGGGCGCCTGGGTGGTTCAGTGGTTTAAAGCCTCTGCCTTCGGCTCAGGTCATGATCTCAGGATCCTGGAATCAAACCCTGCATCAGGCTCTCTGCTCAGTAGGGAGCCTGCTTCTCCTCTCTCTCTCTGCCTGCCTCTCTGCCTGCTGGTGATCTCTCTCTCTCTCTGTCAAATAAATAAGTAAAATCTTTAAAAAAAAAAAAAAAGTAACATCGATTTAAAAGTTTGTAGTGATATATCAATCCTCCACTATTGTTTTTTGTTTTGTTTTGCTTTGTTTGACTTTGTCATGGTGTTAACATTTAACATGAGAACTAACGACAAAATTTTAAGTGTCCAGGACAGCAGTGTTGATTATAAGTACAATGTTGTGCGTCAGAGCTCTAGGACTTAGTCATTGTGCTTAACTGAAAATTGACACCCATTTCCCACTCCCCTTAGTGCCTGCTGACCACCATTCTACCCTTTGATTCTAATAATTTTGTTATTTTAAGTACCTCATATAAGTGGGATCGTGCAGTACTTGTCTTTCTGTAATTGGCTTATTTCACTTAGCATAATGCTCTCAAGGTTTCTCCATTTTGCTTCATGTTGCAGAATTTCCTTCTTTTTTAAAGCTGTGTAGTATTCCATTGCACCTATATACTTTTTTTTAATCCATTCATCTGCCAATGGGCATTTAGGTTCTGTCTGCATCTTAGAGATTGTAAATAGTGCTGCAATGAACAAGGGAGTGCCGATATCTCTCCTAGATTCTAATTTCAATTCTTTCAGATAGATGTCTAAAAGTGGGATTGCTGGATCATATGGTAGTTCTATTTTTCATATCTTTGGGGGAATTTGCATACTGTTTTCTATAGTGTGTGCACTATTTTATTTTCCTACCAATAGTGTGCAGGCGTTCTAATTTCTCTACATCTCCATCAACATTTGTTGTCTTGTGTTTTGTTTTGTTTTATTTGTTTTGTTTTGTTTATAATTGCCATCTGGACAGATGTGAGGTAATATCTTATGGTGATTTTGATTTGTTTCCCTGATAATGAGTGGCGTTGAGTATTTTTTCAGATACCTTTCGGCAACACACCATATATCTTCTTTGAAGAAGTGCCAATTCATGTCCTTAGCCCATTTTTTAATTGAGTTCTTTCAGATCTAATTTGTGTGTGTGTGATCTCTTTCTTAATATCACTTGTGCCAGCAAGAACCAAAAGTAATACTTGAATGAAACAAAAGAACAAATCGGTTTGTGGTCAATGATCCCATCTTCTCCCTAACCCTCCTTCACGTGAATCATGCAGGAAACGTCAAATGGACTGTCCATTTCTACCAGCCCAGGTGGGCCCTGGGTGGACCATGGGTGGGTGATCCATGGAACCCTGCTGCCTTCTAGATTGCTGACTCTAAGCAAAATGGATACATGGGTATTCGTCTGTCTCTAAAAAATTGAGCTCTTGGTAATAGTCATAAAGCATTCTAGCTTTTATAAATTTTATAAATTTTGACCGTGGTCAGACCTTCCCAATCATTTTAGGTCCTAGAATTTGCGTTTAGAGCCAGAGGGCATGGAATCACTGCAGAGCAGAAGACCTCAGAAAGAAGCCACTCCTTTCCTTTCTGCATTTTGTCACTCATTCTGGTTTTGGTGTACCACAGACTCCCCAATTCAGCCTCATTACCAGCAAAAGTGTTAGTGAAAACCCACTGATTGCCCTGAGTACATACATGTTAGTAAGTCTGTGTGAATTATACTGCCTGAAAACAGTTCCTTTCTTGGGACTTTCATGAATTATACAAATTATATATTACTTCATTTTTCCTGTTTTCCAAATAAATTCAGCCACGTGCTATACCACTACAGTTAATTAGGTCTGTATTAGGTCTAATTTCATTAAAGGCATTTCTATTCATCATCCTTGGCCAAGTAATCCCAAGGCCCTGAAGTATTTCAAAGTGTATTCTAAAAAGAGTTAATATTGATTTCCATTTCAGCATATGAGTTCCCCATAATCCACCCTTCACCTGGTCTATTTTTGCATTCACTCTCTTCTCTGATCCATGTTCCATGTTGTGCTTTTCTGTTCCTTTCCCTCTATCCTCGTCTCTTTGTTGCTGGTGGTTTCTGCTCCTTTCCATTCATCAGCATTTTTGTACTCTTCCTCCTGGACATCTGCTGCCGCCGCTCTCCTTTTGTGTCCCCGGCTTCCCTTCCGCGTTCCTCCCTCCCTCGCTGTCCTCCGTTCTGCCAGCTTCTTTGTCTCTTGTGCTGCTGACCAGACGCAGCTCGGGCTTTGAGGAGCCCACTTTCTGGCAACAGCTAAGGATCCAATAGCTCTTGAAGCTGTGGGCAACTCGTAACATTCAAGTGAGAAAGAGAAGCTCGGGGAAAACCCTCCGCCACAACCTTTTCAGTAACATCTGTGTTCTAGCCGTGGAATAGGACTAACGCTATGTAGTGTTCAAATTGCCTTGTCTCCTTCGGCAAATGGATCTTGTACTCAGCCTTCCGGAGTGGGTGCTGAAGGCTTTTCCCCGCCCAGCCTGCTGCACTGTGTGTGTTTCTTCGTTTACCAAGAAAGTCATTTCACAGCTTTGGACTTGACTTTGCGCACCTGCCTGGCTGGGAGATTTTCTGGCGCTTATCGAATCCCTGATAGTGGAGGCAATGGTTTATTCCTGCCTGGTGACACCACCCTGGAGGGAGTGTGCCTGGAGCCCTGGGAGTCCCCAACATGGTCTCCTGGGGCATTTCCCAAGCAGCCCTCTCCTGTCAATCCACATGGACTTCTGAGCACCGAATCGTTCTCTGTCAGATTTTGAATATGACTCAGGGATTTATTAGACACATTCACTGCTTTCCAGGAGGCAGCCATTTAGGCCAAGTGACAAGGCTCATGAAAACCAAAAAGATAAAGTGAGCAAGTGAAGCCACGAGCAAGGAAGTGAAGAAGACAGTTGGTAAGAGCAGCTGGGATTGAGATAAAGGTAAGATCAGGGTTGACTGGGAAAAGCAAGGAGAGCCTTTTGCTTTTGCCAAGGAAGAGGGTAGCTATAGGTAAGGAGCCCAGGGGGTCAGGAAGATGCTAGACTGTGATGGTGACACATAGCGCCCCACAGATTGGGTGCCCGGATATCTGCCCTCGGACCTTCTAGTCTACAACCACACCACCCTGAACACACTCGATCTCGTCTGATCTCAGAAGCTGAGCAGGGTCGGGCCTGGTTAGTACTTGTATGGGAGTCCTTGGGCATCTTACCTCTCCATCTATATTCTTCCCCAAAAAAATTTTCAATATTTCCTAATCTAGTGGGCTAATGATTCCCCAAATCCACCCCCCAATCCACTCTCCCCAGAAGTCTTATCCATGTAATTAAATGGCGTCACCCATCACCAGTTGCTTAGGCTGAGAATCTCAAGTCATTTTTTTTTTAATTCCAGTACAGGTAATGTACAGTGCTCTACTAATTTCCGGTGTACAACATAGTGATTCAGCACTTCATACGGTGCTCAGCACTCGTCGGGATAGGTGTACTCTTAATCCTCTTCACCTGCTTCCCCATCCCCTCCCCCCACCTCCTTCCTGGTCACCACCAGTCTGTTCTCCCATGTTAAGAGTTTGTCTCTTAATTTGGCTCTTTTTTTCCTTTGTTCATCTGTTTTGTTTCTTACGTTCCACGTCTGAGTGAAATCGTATGGTCTTTGTCTTTCTCTGTGGAGTCGCTGTGCTTCTCCTCTTTCCCTCACCCTCGTATCTGATGAATGTGTTGGACGCTCAGCCCCAAAGCATATCACACATTCTCCCAGTCCCCCCATGTCCGTTGTTGTGGCCCAAATCCAAGCTCCCGTCTCTCTCCGGGATGATATGATAGGCCCTCCCCGGTCAGCCTCACTCCACCTTCCTCCCCCTCCAGTCCTTACCTACACAGCAATCGCAGGGATCTGTCTGAGGTGAACATCAGAGCCTTTGTCGTCCAGCTGAAAGTCCCCCAGTGGCTTCCCACTCCTCACCCTGGCCCTGCATGACCTGACCCCTACCTCTTTCTCTGACCTTGCATCTCACCACTCAGCTCCATTCACACTGGCCTCCTTTCAGTCCCTCAGACCTTCCCAGCTGAGGGTAGCCTCCATCTTTGTGCCACCTGTTGCCTCCATCTGGAAAGCTCTTCCCCCCAGTCTTTGTGGGACTCTAGTCTCCGTTTAGTCTCTTCAGATGAAATGTCTTTCCTTGACAAAAAAAAAAAAATTTCCTGACCATTCTGGCTAAAGAAAGTCCTTCCTGCCCTTCTTCACTCTCTCTCCAATGGCTACATGGTATTTTTTTCACAGGACTTACCTGGAATTATAGTACATATCTAGTTGCATTTGAGTTTCCTATATGTCACCTCCCCTGGGTATATCCACTGCAATTCCTCCAGTACTTAAAGTGATGCCCAGAAGTGCCTGAAAAACGATTATTCAAGAAAGAAGTGGATGTGGAATGAGGCCCTTTCTGCATGCTGGAGAAATTCCATCTGATGCTTGGCATGAGGACAGAACCCAGGCACAAGGACACATCCTGTGTGTAGATACTGGTGTTACCTTCTCATCCAAGTAATTGGGGTTTTAGACTTTGGAGAAGCCTTGTAGAAAAGTAATCAGGTAAAACCAGATAGCAGCAGCATTTCTATACATTTAGAGGGCACAAGGCCGACGATCACATTAGCAGGTCATTCTTCCCACCAGTTTGATGGGAAATGGTTAGAACCTGAAGCACAATGAGTACCATTCATCAAGTACTTACTCCGCGGCACATCTCTGCCTAGGCACTCTGTACTCGTGATCTTATTTTATTCTCACAATTACACTGTGAAGTAGTCATGTTCCCATTTTGTAGATGAGAAAAATCGAGGCTCAGAGAGCTTATATAATGCTTAACGTCAAAGAGCGGCTGCATGGTAGGAAAAGAACTCAGACACAAGACTGCGGGAGGCTACCGCTGGTGCCTCTCCCAGTCTGGCACACTTCCCATGGGAAGATGCAGCCCCAGTGATGGGTCATGCGCTGGCTTGCGAGGGGCAGGGGCCATGGAAGACGTTCCAGTCACAGTGCCCTCTGGGAGAAAGTGGGCACCTTGGCGGGAGCGGGGGGGGGGGGCTCTCCCTTAGGGCTCTGTCACATTGATGGGAAGCAGCGAAGGAGGAGGCTGCGAGACACTCGCCTCAAGCCTGTGATACAACTTCCCACGCACCTGTGGACCCACCGTGACCTTGCCAGAGGATGTGGCTGAAGTGAGGTTGGAGAGGGACAGGCAGCAGGAGAGACTCAAAGAGTTGTATGCATTTCGTAATTGCCTGTGGCACCCCAGACGCTGTGGTCTTGACTCCTCACCTGAGGTCTGGCCCTGTTAGACCCTCTCCTGTCGTCATGGGTCTTTCCTCTGGGGCACTTGGCACAGTTACAATTCTTCATTTTATGTGGAATTTCACATAGTTAAGGACATTATCGATTTTATACCCGTCATGATATGATCGTGTATCATCACATCAAAGGATGCATAATGTCTCAGGAGTTCTCAGTACAGTGGTGCCGGATTTGATCACTGGGTTGAGGGACTGGCAGCTAGATCTTTCCATTGTAAGGTACATTTCTCCTTGTGCCATTAGCTTGACTGAAGGGGTGAATGAATGAATCAATCAAATCTGTGGAGTGATATTTTGGCAGCAGTGGTTTGTAACCTGGGCTCTCATTAGAAATCACCTGGAAACGGCTAGATATTCTGATGCCCAGAACCCTTCCCGACCAATGTTATGAGACTCTCCAAGGGCTAGATACTGGGGTCACAGTTTTAAAAATCCCTCAGGGATGGCAGGGAGCAGCTAACTTTGAGAATCGCTCATCTCATGGTTTTAACAACTACCAAGGATCTCTACCTGATCCTTAGCTTAATTTTTTCATTGGGGGTTGAAAATCGGTGATTTCCTAATTCTGTAATTCCTTCTCCTTGTATCTTTTTAAAAAAGTTTTTCTCAATCAGTTGGTTATTCTAAAATACCACTGTACTGAAAAGGCAGGATAGAAACTTAATTCTTTTGTCGGATACCTTCTTGCTTTGGGAAACTCACATGGTGACATTACTCAGTTGTCAAAAAGGATAATGTGGGAGCCATCAGGATTCTGTGGCCCTCAGACCCTCGTTCAAAGAGTCCTCTCATTTGTAATCTCTGCTGTCCCTGTCGTGTGACTCTTTGCTGCCGATTGGGGCCCCTGTATTAGTTCCCTGTGGCCACTGTAACAAATTAACCCAAACTGGTGGCTTACAAAATCTGAAATTTATTTTCTCCCGATTCTCGAGGGCAGAAGTCCAAAATCCGCCTCAGTGGGTGGAAATCAAGGTGTTGGTGGGGCGGTGCTTCCTCCAGGCTCTAGGAGAGAATCCAGACCTGGCGTCTTCCAGCTTCTGCTGGCTGCTGGCCTTCTGTGGCTTCTGGCTACATCATTGCCGTCTCGCTTCCACGGCCACATTTGCTCTTCCTCTTCTGAGTGTGCCCAGATCTCCCTCTGCCTCCCTCTTACACGGATACACATGTTTGCATTTAGCGTGAATCCAGGATAATCTCTCTCCCTTGCTCATGCGCACTCCCGCTCTCACTCCTGCTTTCTGTCTACATATAAAGGATTATCTTTTGAGGAGTCAGTTTTTAACCTACCACGGTTTCAGGAGAAGACAGGCCATGCGGGTCATCGGTCAAGGTGTGCTAATTCTATTCTTCATTCTTTCTCTCTCCCCTTCTAAGTCATCTTAATATTACCTCTTCTCTTAGAGCCCAGAGATTGATCTCTCTCTCCCCCCAGATAGATGATAGATAGATAGATAGATAGATAGATAGATAGATAGATAGATAGATAGATAGATAGATAGATGATAGATGATAGACAGACAGATATGGATATGGACTCAAGTGTTCATGCTGGTCCTCAGTTGTGCTCTGTCCACCTAGCCAGCATCTATCAGAATAAAGTATAGGATGCCTGTTTCCCTACACGTATTAGCAATTCAATTTCCTCAGTTCTCTCCTTCCGTCCCTCTGCTGCTTTGCCTCTCTAAAAATGATCTTTGTTTCCACTGAGGCTTTCTGTCCGCGGACTTCCCTCTCTGTCTCTTACGTATGTTATTTTCTGTTTCTCCTCTTTAGGATAGTTAAGACTTTTTCTTTCCCTCTCTGCCTGGGAAATATTTCCTCCAGACTTAATCTCAGGCGTCTTCCTCATAGCTCCCAGTGCTCCCTGATGGAGATGGGCAGTACTGGATTTTAACAAAACCAAGAATATGACTCCCACAGAATATTCCCCTTGATTCTAGACCTGCGCGATTGTGTGCAGGACGGGCTAACCTTGCCTTTGCGGAGGTTGGCTAGGCTCATACGATCTCACTAGTTGCACCCTCTTCCCTCCTACTTGCCGTTCTCAAACGGCTCTATTTAACATCAATATTTCTTTCTGTGTTCGTGGCAGGTGGTAATTCATCTGTAAATGTTCATTTGGCCTTGAACGTCTTTCACAGAGGCACCTGCCAGCATGCCAAAAAATAATTCTCTCCTTATGCTAGGCAGCCTTTCCAAGAAACTTCACACCAGGTTTCTGAAAAAAATCGCCGGCTTTCCAGTTTCCCAGGGAGGTAGATGAGTGTCCTCACATCTTATAGGGGAACAAGGTAAGACTTGATATTTAACTGTAGCAATCAAGGTACTAAATTGGAGGAACATTATTTTTGTTGTTGTTGTTCTATTTGTAATTGTTCAAACCCTTTCTGTCAGGTCAAATGAAGACTATTTTTTTTTAAATTAACTCCTTTATATCAAGCCAGTATCACTCCTGTATGATTCTCTGCTGCTAGAGCTCAATTATTTAGAAAACTCAAAAAAATTGGAACACTCGGGTTGCTCAATGGTTAAGCATCTGCCTTCAGCTCAGGTCATGATCCTGAGGTCCTGGGATTGAGCCCCATTTGTGGGGGGGGGGGTCCCTGCTCAGCAGGAAGTCTGCTTCTCCCTCTGCCCCTCCCCTCACTCATGCTTTCTCTCTGTCTCTATCTCAAATAAATAAAATCTTTTTTAAAAAAAAAGAAACTTGAAAAAATGGAATATGTAGATAATTTCATTTTCTGGTGACTCAAAGGAAAACTATTTTATTCCTAATATTTATTATTAAATGTCTCTCCAAAATGTAAGTCTACTTTCCAGTAAGCAGGGATCATCATTTATCCCATTTCTACATGACAATGCAGACCTTACGTGATATCGTGGGATGAACATTCTGACAAGTAAATTATAACTAGAATAAAAGTTCTTCATCTGGGGTTTATGATTGAGCTTCACAGTTTATGAACTGTCTTCAGTTATGTACAAAATATTGCACATTTTTCTGTAGGATAATTGGCTATAATTTTCATCAGATTTTCAAAGGTGTTGTAATGAAAATAGACCACTTCTTTAGAATATGCAATGTATGTAGAGCATGATACTATTTATATAAAGTTTTTAACATGCAAAAAAAAAAAAAAGAACACTCAACTACATAATTCTGATTCATGGATCCAAATAAATGTAGTAAAAGCATAAATCCTGGCTGAGGTCGATAAACACCAAATTGAGAAGCGTACTTGCTTCTGTGTCTTACGCTGCTCAGACTGCTGCAACAAAATGGCATAAGTGAGTGGATTAAACACCAGGAAGTTCCTGCAGTTCTCGAAGCCGGGAAGTCCAAGATTAAGGTCCCAACTGGTGAGGGCCTTCTTCCTGGTCTGCAGAAGGCCACCTCCTCACTGTCCTTACAGGGCAAAAGGAGAGCTCTGGTATCTCTTCCTCTCCTGTGAAGACACCAGTCCTGGATGGGGTTAAGACTCCACTCTAATGACCTTGTTTGACCTTAGTACCTACTTAGAGCTCCTCTCTCCAAATACAATCACACAGAGAGGCAGGGCTTCCACATAGGACTTTTGATGGGACACAGTTCTCTCCCCAGCACTCTGGGAAGGGGGACAATGACCAGGGAATGGACTGGAGGCTATGCAGAGAGTTATGTCCTGATGTGCAATTTTTTTTTCTTTAAAAAGAAAGAAAACTGAAACAAGTATGGCAAAATGTTGAGATCTGACTCACAGGTAGGGGATAGGTGAGTCTCTAGGCTCAAAATTTAAAAAAAAAAAAAAAAAGGAAAAGAAAGAAATAAGCAAACAAAAACTTACTTAGATTTCTCCAGAATATTAGCTCCATATTGTCAGGGATTTTATTCATTCCTTTCCTGCTATATCCTCAGTGCCCAGTGCAGGTCTGGTATTCAGTAAATATCTATTGAATTGAGTGAAGGGAAATGACTAGAAAATTAACTCGTATCTTTACTGAGCCTTAAATGTTCAACAACCCAAAACCTTTATGCTGTGTTCACTTTCTAGAATTTCTTTACATGGGTGAATATTATAAATCACATTAACATACTGGAAATAAGGTCCTAAGTGTGAAAATGATAGTAACAATGAACCTGGATATGAGACACAGTGTCTTACCTATCCTAGAATTGATAGAGTTCGAAGAGGTTTTGGTTAAATCTGACTCTTTTTTTTTTTTTTTTTTTTAAGATTCTTGCCAATTGCATTCACTTCTAAGGGAATATGACTTCCCGACAGCCCTGCTAAGGAAGGGGAGCCTTGTTTTCTAACATAGAACCTTATGGCTCACTGAGTATCCATGGTCGTATCAGGATAGGGAGCTAATCTTAAGGTCCCTCTTGTATTGATTGGCCAACGGTCAATGACTGGGTGGACTGTTCCAAAAAGATGAACTGTGCCAATCAGATTCCTTTCTGGTTTAAGGAATTACATGGAAACCGACAGACTGAGCAATTTACAGCAGAGGTAGAAACTAAAACTTAAGAACTGTCAGAAGATGGAGAGATGTGGGGCCATCACAGTGCACCAGGTAAAGGTCAAAGTTCTAAGACAATGGAACTGAAAGGATGCAGACGAAGGCCAGTGGTGGAGAGAGAGAAGATAGAACACACCTACAGGAAAATATTGTTGAGAGGAGGAAGGACAGACGAAGTGTGAGGGCATTTCGGAAGGCCAAAGTGGCCCAGCTAAAAATCATCCAACCTCCTTACTTTATCAGTGAGAAAACTGAGGAGTTTGGGAATTTACCCAAGGTCAACAGTGACCAGGAAAGGACGCTTCAGTGCTCTTACCTTCCTCCAGTGCTTTTCTAACTCATATAGCAGGCCGATCCAGTGGCAGAGGGGAATAAAAAACTCCTAAGGGCTGATGGCACAATATAAAGTAGGTTCCCTTGCGGGCAAAATTCCTCTGTTTTTAAAAATTGAGAGTCAATCTTGGTTTCTATTCCACAATCTTGGTTTCTGTTCTCTGTTTTCACATCTGGTGCTATTCGAGTGCATGCCGCCCGAGAGTGTAGCCTCTTGAACCCATGGTTCTGTGCCCGCCCAGCCTGCTGCCTGTCCTCCCAATTCAAGGGCGTTTCTCCACCTCCATCCAGACTCTGCATTCCCAGAGCACAGCTGGCAGTTTTGGGATGAATTTCAGATGAAATTCAAAACTCTCTCTGAGCACCTAGTAGATACTCATCTGGATCGGGTCAGAGGGATGGACTTCGGGAGGGCTCTTGCCTCCTCATGTATCACCTGCAGCTAGGAGTCCCGAAAACCCCCAGACTCGGTGGATCGCCCTTCCCTTGAAAGGCTTGTTTTAGCAGCCTGGTCTGTCATTCCATAAACTGTGAGAAGGTCAGTGTCCTCCCCGAGGTTTCCCAGAGGTGTGTACATTTTCACTGACACCTTTCACGTCAGTGGGCTCTCCCCTCTGAATTCTCCATCTTCCTGGTATGCGCCCCCAACAACATAGCCACACTGCTGCCATATCCACCCCCATGCGTGAGACGCCCATTCTTCAGTGCTCCTGGATCACCTCTGGGTCTTGTTGGTGCCATCTCCCTGCTGTTCTCACCGGCTCGCCAGGGCCCCCGCCCCTTTGTTGGGCACTGCCTATGCGAATTTTAAGTTCCTCTCACTGTCTTCAGCAGGAGCCTCTCAGATCCCTTTGGTTCTGTGCTTCCTTTCAGCCTGTGTACTGAGGGCATCTGCTTCCAAACCTCCACCTGGGCATAGGGAAGTTTGCCACGCAGTTCAGGGTAAGTCTCATTGCAACTGTGAGGTTTCCGCAAAGACTCAAAGGTAATGGGGGCACTGGCCACAGGTTTTCTGTCGGAAGAAGATTGCCAGAAGGAGGAGCAAAAGTGGTCCTGCAGGGGAGGACCTGGTATGTGCACAGAGCAGTGAGCGAGGAGGGAGAAGGAACAGAGGAGATGGGTGTAGAAACTG
>CM053613.1:85005845-85031748 GCA_028646535.1 Procyon lotor | reverse complement strand
AAAGTGGTATCTTAACAAAGTTTTCAGCCGTGAACTTAACAAACCAGTTAAAACCATATCTCCTACCAGGGCACCTGGGTGGCTCAGTCGGTTAAGCATCTGACTTCAGCTCAGGTCATGATTTCAGGGTCCTGAGATCAAGTCCCATCTGGGGCTCTGTGCTCAGCGGGGAGTCTGCTTCTTCCTCTCCCTCTGCCCTCCCCCTGCTCCGGCTCACTCTGTCTCTCAAATAAGTAAAATCTTTTAAAAAAATAAATAAAACCATGTCTCCTACTAATGAAAAAGGTGACTTGGGATCTGGGTGATTCAAGATGGTTACAGTTCACCCAGAGCTTTCCAAGCAAATATCTCTGAAATTATAAGCAGAACGTTATAAAATTTATAACGTTATAAAATTTATAGAGTAAAGGAGAACGTTAGCACGAGAGAAACTGACTTGGCCAGAGCGCAGAGCTGGTTCAAAGTGGGACTGAATTTCTGAGACTCCGAGACTCCAAACCTCGTGCTCTTCCTCAGTGTGGCTGTATCTCTCCGTTGTCAGTGTCACCTGTGGTTTCCGCCGCATGGAGAGCCCACAACCACTTCCAAGGGACCTTGCTCGATCTGGAGCCCCTGCTGACAGGGCAGCCGTTGGCCCTCCCTCTCTGGCTTCTACTGACTGGACGGCAGCAGTCAGTTGACCCCACAGGCAGCCAATCCACAGCCTGGCCAGCAGCCCATGAGGTGGCCTGGCACCAGAGTTTTGACTCAGCAGAGAGACCTGAGTCAACCAGGTTCCAGCTGATTCTTCTTCCTCCCAACCAGGAGACCCTAATTGACTCAGCCTTTCTGTAGATGGTTGTAAATGCTATTCAGATGAATTGATTGCTTGGAACAAACTTGTTCAACTTTCTATTTTACCGCTTCTACATAAACACGTCCGAATAGAACAGGGCATCGCAGGTTTGGAAGTTCCCATTCTTCTTAATCTCTGATAACTTCTTTGAGAATTTTTGTGTGGTGGCTTCCTCGGTCCCACCCAATCTAGGTCCTCTCTCTCCTCTTTGGTCTCTCCTGCATCTGTGTGCTAGGCAGCATTTTGAGTTCTTTGGAGAAATTATCCTACTCAAGGCTCCCAGCAACCCCACAAGGGAAACAGTATTCAGATCTCCGTTTTACAGAGGAAGAACGCAAGGTGCAGAGAGATGGTACTGGTTTGGATCGGGGGTGCCAGAGGACAAAAGACGGCAGAGGAACAGATATATTTCGAAAGTGGAACCAGCCAGGACTGACTGCTGAGTTAGAGGTGGGAGTGAGGGAGGGGAAGAATGAGCGGTGATGCCTAAGTAACAGAGTGAATTATGAAGCCATCTGTCCAGCCCAATGGTTGTCTTTGCTTAGATGTTCCAGACGCCCTTCCCGAAGACAAGTTCACCATGTCTAGAATGAGATTTTATCACTTTTCTGCAAGACTTGCCCTTCTTTTAATATTTTCTTTTTCAGAGAGCATCAGCATCATGATTACTGAGTGGCAGTTACCTTACAGAAAAGCCTGCAAATGAGAGAAGCAGTTAAAACAGTGGTCAATGTCCTTCTAGGTATTCAAAGTGTTTTCTCCAACTTATTCATCATTTACTAGACTTTTAGCTCCCATCATTTGGCCATAAGCCTCTCAGGGGCAGAGATCGTGTCTGTATTTAGAGCTGACATTTCCTGAGTATTTGCCAAAGGCCAGGCCTTACGTTCATCCCATGTAGTTCTCCCAGCAGCCTTATGAGGCAGGGCCCAGGGCACCATGGCTAAGAGCCTGGGTTCAAACCCTGGTTCTGGCCCATGATCTGGGGGAAATTACTCAACTTCTGTGGGCCTTGGTCGTCACACGGGACTCTGGGAGAATAAAGAGAGGACATCTAACCCAGATAGACAGGATCACAGAAGCCTTTCTAGAATGAAATGAATTGCTGTACTGAACCTTTGTTCTCAAAGTATTAGGGGAATAGTATTGCTGGCACAGAGAGTGCTCTTCATGGAGGCCCGGGAATAAGCCAGAGCATGGAACCTTCCGATAACTGCCAAGGCCGTTGACCAAGAGCAAGGGAGGGTGACACAAGTACGTACAAGAGAAGCAGGCCAGGGATAAGATCATGGGAAGACATGAGGTCTGGGGCAAACTGGGGAGCAGGGACCATCTACCGGGGCCAGCCTCTACTCCCACTACCAGCTCCTCATTCTTCTCCTTGACCCATGCAGCTTATCTTGCCTCAGGCCTCCTGCACTTGCTTTGGGCTCCATCTGGAATGTTCTCTGCACGGGCTGGCTCCTCCGCATCATTTCAGCGCAAACACAACTGAAAAGAAAGCTTCCCTCATCACAGCCCGCAGCCGCCACAGACCTGCTGCCGCTCCACTCTGATTTCTCCAGAGCACTGACTAGTGTGTGAAATTATTTTGTTCATTTATTTGTGGCTTTCATCTCCTTGTGTAATTGTATATTTTTAAATATAAGCTCTGTCAGAGCAGGAAAATTTCCAGCACCTACAACCAGGGCTGACATAGGAAGAGCCCCCCAAAAAGGCCATTTATTCATTTTGAGTCAACAAAGGTGCTTTTATTGTGCACCGACTCAATGCCAGGTACTCAGTGCTACAGAGATGGACTTGACCATCATCAGAACACAGGTAGTACTTAGTGCCACAGGAATGAGTGAGAAAACCCAGGGCATGTGCGCGGGGCCGAAACCTACTGGGTCAGAGAGGAATTGTTTGTAGGAGTAGACAGAAGAGGTAGGAGGGAAGCAGGCATCACAGGAACCGAGGGAGAACAGAGCTCATGATATAAATTACAACTTGATTAGATAAATGGCTTCTGGCTGATTGTGATGCGTGACAGTTACTTGGGATAGCTAAGACTTCTTTCCTTACTTTGTCTCATTTTTGTGCCCGTTTGGGGACTTCTGAAGAAAGCCTCATCTACATATCTACCTTCTGTCTGGGTTTCCTAGGATATATATCTCTGTAGTGATGTCACGTCTGTTCTCCTTTTACCTTATTCAAGTAAACTTTCCAGAATTCTCGTCTTCAGATAAATAAATTTCCATTTAGATATGTATCCATCTGATCTAGAAATAGAGATCTATATCTACATATACAGATATCTCTGGTGTCTATCTGTCTACATCTGTATTTATATCTATATCTATCTCAGGTGATTGTAAGTGCTGAAAAAAAAAAGGGGGGGGGGCAGGGCCAGGGGATGGAGAGTGACCAGAGTGTATATGAAGGCGGGGCTCTGTGTGATGTTGCAGATAATGTGTTGAGAGACGGCTTCTCCAATGAGGTGACATTTGAGCAGAAATCCAAAAGACATTGAGGAGCAAACCTTGTGGGTCATTGGGGAAGAGTGTTCCAGAGAGAGGGAAGAGCCAGAAGGCCAGTGTGGAAGGTGGAGAATGAGCAGGGCAGAGTGCAAGGAGACAAGGGGTTGCCAGGTGCAGAACGGACTGAAGGAAGCAGCAACGGCCTTCAGCTGAGGAATTCTCCAAGTCTGCTTTAGGAGGTAGGGGGACATCCCAGCAGTGCCCAGAACACAACAGGTGCCCAAGAAGCCCTTGTTTAATGAATGAATCCCTAAGCCAGACAGAGAATTATTTTGAGATCTCCATCCTGGGAATCACAGCTCATTGAATGAGTCCCTAATTCATGCAAATGTACCATTTCATTATATTTAATCTAGTGTTTTCTCGGATTTTTTTTTCAAATGTGTGTCTTATCTTTCCTTTTAAAATTTTGGTTTATTTAGGATGTGAGACATGTCTTTTTCTTTTATGATCCAAAGTCCAGTGCTGGAACTCAACAAACAATGTATTAGATTTAATTAAATCAAGAAAGGTAGTGGAACATAGATATAGAATAAAAAAATTTTAATTGTAAGGTTTATCTCTGGGTGATAGGATAAGAGATGATTTGTAATTTTGAAACTTTATATTTTTGCGTGTCCTAAAAACTTTCTACCATGAACATGTATTCTTGTGATCATTTAAAATAATACATTAGAATACTACAAGGGACTAGACATTAAAGCCAGTGAAAACCCCTTCCATTAACCCTTGTCCAAGATCCATGAAGCTGAAATACTTGACCATCAATTTAGTTATCGGCCAGCTACATCTAAAGGAGCCTTGGAAAATGTCAGCCCTCCCTTTTGTATATAAAGAACTGCTCATCGAGACAATACAAGTTATTGTATGGACCTGATCCTACCGAACTCTAAAATTTCTTACATATTTTAGCAAAATGGTGACAATACATTTCATCAGGACAATGTCTTCTAGTACAAGATTTTGTCCTTGCCGAAGTTTACTGAACATTTAACCACCTCATGTAGCGATCCTAAATAAAATACATTCCTGAATTCCTCTAGCAAATTCTCCATTAAAAAGTAGAGACTGCCAGGGGCACCTGGGTGGCTCAGTCGTTAAGCGGCTGCCTTCGGCTCAGGTCATGATCCCGGAGTCCTGGGATCGAGCCCCGCATCGGGCTCCCTGCTCTGTGGGAAGCCTGCTTCTCCCACTACCATTCCCTCTGCTTGTGTTCCCTCTCTCGCTGTGTTTCTCTCTGTCAAATAAATAAAAAAAAAAAAGTAGAGACTGCCAAAGACAGATAATGCTCCCTTTTTAAAACAGATGCTTATAAAGATGACCCAGAGGGCCTAGCCCTTCTCAGTAAACCAGGATTCTGTGTGTAAAACTCAAAAGCTGGAGAAACATCTCCGGGGAATAATGATATTGTTTCAGATCAGGTCATTTTTGTTGTGATTTTATTTATTTGAGAGAGTGTGTGCATGAGCAGCGGGGAGGGGCAGAAGGAGAGGGAGAAGCATACTCCCCACTGAGCAGGGAACCCATTGGGACCCCGAGATCGTGACCTGAACTGAAGGCAGACGCTTAACCAACTGAGCCACCCAGTCACCCCAAAATAAGGTAAATATTTTGACCCAAATGGGCCATGAGACATGGGGTTCTGTAAATGGCTGATCCCTATGCCAAGGTCTAGCCCGAGGCCACCTCGGCCTATCGAGTTTAAATCTGTATGCTCTGGAGTGAGCACGGGATGGAGAAGACAGAAGACAGACGGTTTCTCTATGATCAGAACTCACCTCCACCAATGTCCTGATGGCAGTCTGTGACCTACCAAAATCATTAAAAGCCATCAGATAGTTGCGTTATAGTCCTTTCTTTAGCCTCGGTCCTAGCCCTGAAGCACTCACTTAGGGGACCCGTGGAGATGTGCTTAAGGCTCCCCGCCTGGCTGAGCCCTTCATTTGTGGCTCCTGGATGCTCTGTGACTGAAGATCCCTTGGACTGTCTACCTTCAGACGGAAGCAGCTGATCTCGGACACGCCCCCTGGGCTTCCACGTGAAGGTTAGAAGTAAATACCTGGAACCTTGCAGCCTGGCCGATTTCCCTGCATCCCTCTGACTTCGCCTCGGGGCTCATGTGCCTGTCCCCTGTCCTGGACTCTGAGCCAGCCTGGACCCTACATCAAGGTGCCTTTCCCAGCCCAAACGCCCAACTCCCGTGGTGCAGTGACTCAGCAGCAAATGCACTGTGCTGAGAATCCTGTTCTTCCTGCAAACTGCAGCCCTAATTACAGGGCTATGCCTTCTGCTTTATTCTTGTGCTCTTAGTTGTTTGTTTGGGGCAACTGTCTTGTTTTAATCTGTGCCTGCTTGTTTTTCTTTTTTCCTTCTCTTCTTCATTATTATTATTTTTTTTAAACCAAGCCCCTACCTTGTTCTGCTATTCCCGAGTTGGCTCCTTGCCTTGTCCTTCGAAGTTTATTTCTAACTCCCCAGTTCTTCTGAGATCTGAACTCTGCTTGGCCCATGCTTTCGGAGACTGGAGGCCCGAACCTGGTTCCCCTGGCCGAGTCAGTACTGCCTTCTAACAGATCAGTGCGGAAACAGGCAGCCACAGGCTGGAGAGTTACAGGCTGTCGTGGTCCCCGGGCGGAGCGAGCCCCAGTGCTTTCTACACCGAGGAACTGCAGGTGCCCCAGGGAAGAGGACGGAGCTCCTGCTCTCGGAGCGCTGACATTCTGACGTGGGAAGACACGATAAAACAAAGACACCTAATTCTCAGTGATGAGTGTTATCAGCCCCGTGCCTCCTGCTTGACTATCTGTGAGGCCAGCAGCTTACCAGGACTTGTCCTGTATCGGCTCATGAGAACCTCCCCGAACGCTCCCTTTAGGTAAAGCAGTCCCATCAGAAATCCTCATAGGATCTGAGCTTGGAGCCTTTGGCAAGGAAGTTGTAAAAACACTGACTAATCCCTAGCTACTGTTGGCTGGGAATCCTTTAGCAGTTTGGGGACCGCTCCTTCCACATGACCCTAGGTATCTTTCCCTTGCCCGGGAAGCCCCAGGGCACACATGTGTAACTCACAGGACTCCCGCAACTTCCTCTTCCTTGTGGCCACGGTACCATTTCCAAAAATAGTATCTGTTTGTGTATAAAATCAAATAGGAAGGGGTGGACAGTAGCACACGTCACCAATAAATGTGGACTTTAAAAATATATTTTTGAATAGCTAATTCAAGCACCCAATTTAAAAGTTGAGAAGCTGGGGTGCCTGGCTGGCTCAGGCAGTAGATTATACGACTCTTGATCTCGGGGTTGTGGCTTCAAGCCCCATGTCTGGTGTCAAGCTTGCTTACAAAGAAAACCTAAAAAAAAAAAAAATAATAATTAAATAAAATTCAAAAGCTATGGATGGCTATAGAACAAAAAGGGAATCTTTTGCACTCTTCCTGATAATCGTCCAGTCCACCTGCCCAGGACAGTCAGCATTACAAATGTCTTGTGTGTACTTCGGAGAAAATACAGGGCACGTACAAGCCCATGCAGAGATCTTCTTTGTCTTTCACACTCCGGGTAGCATACTAGATACACTGGTGTTTACCTGACTTCTTCCAAAACAATTCCATAGACATAAAAGCCACTTCACTCTCTTTAATAGGTGAATGACATTCTAATGCATGCAGATACCGAAATTTCTGTAATTTCCTAGTAATATTTAGGTTTATTCCTTTTTTTTTTTTTTTGCCTTTGCAAATAATGCTGCAATTAATATTCTCCTGACAGTGCCTTTTCACATAGGATGCACTCTAACCTGAAAATTCCATAATTCCCTCTCCAGCTAGCTCGGTGGCATACATTTGTAATTCTGTATACCGATTTCCTTTTAAACCAACACATGCTTGCAGAGGTGATGAGGATGTTTTCAGTGCACCTGAAACTCCATGTTAAAACAAAAAAAAATTTTTTACACTTCTGAGCTGGAGGGGAGCTGCTAGGAAACGTACGGCCCCTGTCAAAAGAGCCGAGCAACACCTTGGGAACATTTTAAAATTCAACACTAAGTGTTTATCATTCTCAAAATTCCTAGGCTGACCCAGTGTAGTCAATGAGGGCAGCCACACTGTCTGGTTCAGGTAGAAAATCGAGCACATGACTCTATGACGCAGCATATTGAAAACCTTGCTGTTCTGCTCTCTGGTGGCCTCCCACAAATGCTAGGGGGAAAAAAAAAGAGTCATGCTGCTAATATGGAATCTTGTGGTCACTCAACAAAAAGAAGAACTCCTGGGATTGGCCAAGAACACATATCTCGTGTCCTCTGGTTTCCTTTCCCTGTGAACTCAGCGTTAAAAAGCAACTCTACGCAGTCACTGAAGGACATGGGCAGGAACGTGTTTTATCCCCCCGTGTCTGTCTCACACAGATCAGGGGCCTAGGAAATGGTTGTGTAGGGTCATGCTATTAAGAGAACTTGACATTTCCCAGATGGTTGGAATTAACCAAGACTTCTCTGGAAGACGTAAAAGAAACTGAAAAATCATAGTAGTCATCTGGCTATGGATGTGAAGCTTGGCAACAAGAAAACCCAGTGTTGGCCAAAGAGCTGGAGATGAAGCACGCGGAAGGGACTCTTGACTTTGTCTCAACTAAGGTAAGTGTTTTGGAAGAAATGGCGGAGGCAGGAGAAATAGTTCCCTCGCATCCTCAAGTGTATATCCTCCGGGGACACACGTTTTCAATGAGGAATCACCCAAGGACACCCCTAGGAGAGCTCTGGATGGAATAGAAGCAGTTGCCAGGGGTGTGTGTGCCACTTTTGAATCTGAGGGTGACTGACGCGTCATCACTTTTGAAGTCTCCGGAGGTCTCAGAGAAGGTGGGTGGCCATTGGGAGGTCCCGGCTGAGGCAGCCAGGTACAATGTGATGGCCCTCTGAAACTCTTGTCTCTTGAGGTTCCAGTGTGAACGTAGGTGTGGAGCAGCCTATCTGGGAGCTACAGGGTAGAAAGAATGCTGCTCTTGCAACCATCCTCTCCACTCTCCCCCGACCCCCCAGCCCTGCTCCAGCCCCCTAATCTGTTCTTTCCAAAGCATTCGCTTTTAACGAGTGAGGCTGTTCCAGGGCTTTGCCTATTATGAAGCCACAGCCGCTCAAATTATTTAATTAGGTGCAATTCAGAGTCAACACTCAAGGTCCGGTCTTGGTTTTATAACTAAAATACAGGTTGGCTATCTCTCCAGAATTGGTCACAGCAAACGTACCATACTTGCCTAAGCCCATTTTGAAGTTTTATTGTCAGACATTCAAAATTTGATCCTTAGTTTCACCACCTGCAAAATGAAAAGTGGGATCCGATGAAAATGATCTCAAAGTTTTCTCTCATCAGTCTCGTGATCTCTGAACTCCTTGGAATTTCTTTCCTATTTATTCTCTTTTCCTTTTAAGTAAAATAACTTGGAGTCAAGAAAAGATGATGTCCCTAATGCTTGTTTGTCTCAGAGCCACAGAAGCATTTTATTTTTGTGAGAGATTTTCTTTCAATTCTGGTGTCCTTAAGATGAACAACCATGCTTAGTTATTATTATAATAGTGGGCATTTAAAGTTTTCACACCCTCTCAATAACATAAAAGTCTCATTGCCCAACTCTTTGTCTTTTCTAGATAATACTATAAAACATTTCCACATGCTTATCCCACTGTTACCACAAACACATGCCTAAAACCAAACTATTCTAAACATTTGTTCAAAAAAGTAGTTCCTCTAGCCCTAAACTTCCCCTTTTTTTCCAGTCAGCATTACTATAGGTTTCATATTCACACTTGTGAAGTTATTTTGGACTTCTCCCCTTTCTTAGGTCCATCTTCGTCAAGTGTATGCAATCACTCGGTGCTTTTCAGGCCCTCATGTCTCACTAAACTGCCCCCTCCTCTCCTCCCTCGCAATTTCCTTCAGTAGGTCACGTCTGTTCTGCCATATTGGATGTCAGACTCGTTTCCCTGTTCCAGTCCTTCCCCTTGCAAAACCATCCAGTAACCATCACAATACTTTATTTTCCTAAAATAGGATGTTCTCCATGTCACCCTGCACTCAGAACCCTTCACAATTCCCCACTGTATACAGGCCATGCTGAGCTCAGTCTCCCTTTCTCTCAGGCTCTCCGCCTCTGGCTCTGTCTGCCTCTCTCTCTCTCTCTCATTTGCAGGTCTCTGTAGGATTCGGCCCTACTTGTCCTTGATCCCTACTTGCCGCATTTCCCTGGCACTCCATCTTTGTTTATGCTGTTCCACTGATAGGCCTTTCCCCATCCTCTCTGTTGGCCAAAATACTATTCCTCTTCATCATCCAGCTCCATTTTCTGGTTCTTTTCGAAGCCCACGGTCATCTTCTGGGTGCGTCTTCCCCCCACTTCAACTTAAGGCAACTCTTCTGTCTTCTGAAACGTCATTGCATTTATTACCCATGGCACATATTTAACACTCCTCAATTCTCTTGTCTTCATTGTTTTCTTTGAACTTTTGTATGTTTTTATCTCCCCAACTACATAGTAAGGTAACTAAGGGCCGTTACGGGATCGTATTCACATGACGCGTCCTGATGCCAGAGCAAGACTGACTTGTGTTCTCATCCTTGCACTGTTACTGACTGACTGTAACCTTGGTCTGCATTTTCTCACCTGTGAAGTGGAAATAGTGATAGTTATTCAATCCTTCACGGGTTTTGTGGGCATTAGATGAGAGAGCACACACCAAGTGCCTAGAACGGTAAGCATTCACAGAATGTTGGCAATTTCAATAATTATTCATGTCTCCTAGCTCCAAAGCACCTAATCTAGTGGCTTGGTCTGTAACCACACTTAATCAATACTGAATGGAATTCGGTTGAGTCAACGAGGGAACTAAGGTAGACTGCGTGGGTGATATATTATGGACTAGGGGAACTCCTGGCATCCCTAAAATCATGCCACAGATGCTGTCACTTATTGTCACCCAACCAGACTCTTTTTAGGTTCCTGCCACTCCCTACTACTGCTCAAGAGACTTCTGAGGGTTTGGTTCAGTGAACAAGGGATGGTTTCCCAGAGCACCCCTCCCTTCCTGCCAGTCGAAACTGACCTGGCTGCAGAAGGCGGGCTACCAGACACACTAAGGGTCTTAAAGGTGATACCGGAAGAGTGGGCCCAAGAGCTCTCGTGGCCCCCAAGGAAGCCTACCAGGCTGCTGGTTCACTTCAGAGGGCCCAAGACTGGCCTGCTAAAGTGGAAAGCAGGCTCAGCAAATGCACCCCTTTCATCTTGCGGCATAAGAATGCCCACGGGCACCAGCCAGCAGGAGGCTCACAGCTGGGGACCCGTCCTCAACAGCAAAAGGGCTACAAATATTGGCCAAAGAAGTGGAGACATCTGTGCTGCTCAACTGAGCCATAAAGGGAGACTTTCTTTTTTAGACAGCTGGAAACTATAAAGCCTTAGCCCCAGTAAGCATTATGGATCTCACTACCATTAAGTAGCCCAAGCAAATTCAACAGATCCAGGCTTAAACCATATATGCTCTATTGAAAACAATTCAGAGAGGCAAGAAATAATTGTATTAAAGGTGAAAAGTGCCATCAAAGGCATGAACTCTGGTCCAGTGAGACCAGTACGTACTTTGGATGCACACAGACCTGTATTCTTCATATTCAAACTGTGTCATTTCAGCCAATTTTCCTAACCTCAATTTGCTGACAGATAAAGGGGGTTATACGTAGCTCCCATGGCTGTGGTGACACATAAATGAGTTAATCATTTAAAGCAGGCTGCCTACCTAAAGCAGTCTGTGGCACATGTTAGGGGCACAAGCCACCTAAATTCCCTTCCCTTTCACTCCACGAGCAAGTGCATCCTGCCCAAGGCTAGGAGTGAGGCACTTGATGAAAAGTCCACGGGCAGGTGAATACGATTATTGGAGCATTACTGAGATGTCGACCTACATTGTACCAGGTGTTGGACAATTGACGGAAGAAAATTAAAAAAAAAAAAAAAAAAAAAAAGGCTCTCCGCTCTCGGTGCTTTTCACACTTGCAACTCAGTGCAGGGGGCTGTCTCCTCCCAACCTCTAGAAAGGGATGTAGATTTATCCTGGGCTTAACCTCGATTTTGACATCTTGCCATTTCCAATAAGGCCAGTTTCCTTGCCGAAAGAAGTCCTTCCCCTGGGTGAAGTCCCAACAGCTTCATTCATGTAAGTTCCCTTATTGGTCTTGCTAATGCGGGTGTGGTTTTTTCCTTATTACAGAATAATGATAATAAGCAAACAGCCGCGGGAAACTCGCCCCAAGAAGGCAGCCTCTCGGTTCCCTAGACTGGCCAGGGAATGGTCCGCCGTTCTTGTTGGGAGGACGGGGTGTTGCCGAGCGGAGAGGCGCCCTCCTGGACGGGGCTGGGGGAGCTGGGACCGGAGGCCGGGGACCCCCAGGCCGGGCCGGGCAAGGGGTGCCAGGGGAGGAGGCGCAGGAGCCTCGGTGGAGCCCGACAGGTTCCAGCGGCTCCCCTCACCCCTCTCCACGCCTCCCGGGTTTTCCCCTTGGCTCGGGGTTTCCTGTTTCAGTTCTCGGTGATCTCCAGCAGCAGGTGCTGGTTTGCCAACCTCGGCTCCAGAGGAGGCGAAGGAGAAGGGAAAGAGGGAAGGGGAGGAGGAAGCGGCGCAGCGGCTGCGGCTGCGGCTGCGGGCGGGCGGGCGGCCGAGGAGCGAGGCGGCAGGCGGGAGAGCCGGGTTCGCTCTCGCCCGCGGAGCAGCGGCGCGGGCGGCGGGCGAGCCGAGGCCGCGGCGTGCGGCCGGGCGGGCGGGCGGGCAGGCATGGGGGAGCCTCCCGCTCGCCCCGCGCCCTAGCGGCGGCCGCGGCGGCCCAGGAAGGAGGCGAGAGGCGGCCGCCCGCCGCAGGGCCCGGGGCCGCTCCGGCTCCCAGGGCATGTTGTGATGGCCGCTCAGAAGAGACCGCAAGTAGGTTGAGCAACAATTCCGTGTGCGCGCGCGGCCGGGGAGCGAGTTGTGCAAGCCGGGGGAGGGGGCGCCGGGGCCGCGGCCCGCAGGGAGGGAGGGCGCGCGGGCGGGCGCGGCGCCGCGCGGGGAGGGCCCGGCTGGCCGCTGTCGCTGCGGGCCCCGCCGCCCGCTCGCCGCTTCCTCGCGGGGTCGGCCATGCCGGGTAGCGGCCCCCAGGTTTGTCACTCGGGGGGCGGGTGGGGGGCGCCCTGACGGAGCCGCGCGAGGAGGGGGAGGGCGGCGGGGCCGGGAGGCCGCGCCCGAGCGCCGGGCGGCGAGGCCGGGGGGCCGGAGCGGCGGCGCAGGGCGAGCTCCAGGCCCCGGGCGGGTCGGGGACCCCTCCCTCCCCCGGAGGTCGAGGGGCGGCCCCCCGAGCGCCCGCGGCTCCGGGGGCTCGGGTGGGGCCGAGCGGGAGAGCCCGGCTCTCCGCGGCCGCGGGCAGAGCCGTCCTCGCCGGGCTCTCGGGCTCGGGAAGGCCGGCGACCCGGGCCCCGAGGCCTAGGGCAGCGGTCCACTCCCGCCCGCCCCGGGGCACGGCCGCCGAAGATGGAGGCGAGCCCGGGCGCTCCGCACGGACACGGACCCACAGCGCCGCTCCTGCGGCTCCGGGCGCGGCGCGCTCGCGGGGTGAGGCATCCTCCGGCACCTGGGATCGGGCCCCAGCCATTAGCCTTTGATCCCGACCCCCGCGGAAAGCCCTCCGGCGTCCCCGTCCCTCCCGCGCCCCACACCCCGCAGGCTCGCGCGCACTCCCATTTCCACCCCGCGTTCGCGGTAGACGGGCTCCTGCTTCCCATTTTCAACCCCCCACACAGACGTGTTCCGGATCGAACTTGGGGAAGCGAGCCCCGCTTTCCGTCCCCAAACTGTCTCCCCCTTCACCCCTTAAAGCCCTTCAGAAACCGCCTTCGCTTCCAAGTCCTGATTACTCTGACTGGGAGCCTTGCCATTTGGGTAACCGTTAACAATACTGGTCTGTGCTCTGTGTTTGGTGATAAAGAGATGAAATACGAATCCAGATTTAGGGAAAGTTTTCCTATTGGTTGCAAGACTGTGTTGGAGTATCCCCAGGCCGGTGAGGCGCTTATTGATTCAGATTTTTTTTTTTTTAAACCATCTTAGAATAGTTACAGAGGCACTTGGGGCTGGTATATTTAGAAATTTGGTAAAGTTCATCAGTTCTTTGCTCATTTTTTAGTTTTTCTAGTGCATATCATAAACGGAAAGCGGTGGGTATGTGTCAAACACTTTTTGGGCTTTTCCAGGAACCACAAGAAGTCAGCAATACTGCGTGTTTTGATATATATATATATCAAATATATATATGGTATATATATATCAAATATTTATATATATATCAAATATATATATAAAATATATATATAGTATGTATATTATATATATATTAAGCCTTAATATATTTAGGTTGTAGAAGGTATGACTTCTATTTATTTAATCGTATGTAAATTAATTTTAATAGCAGTTTCTTTAATTGGTGTCATCCAATGTTTGACTATAAACATAGCTTCTACAAATGTTTGTAAAATTATCTTACCATTTTACCCTCTGTTCACGTGTTTTCTTCCAATTTGGCATTCCTATTTTAAGTTACCTAAACCTGTCTATTTGAAGGTACCCTTAAATATCAGAATGATCTAGTAATTGTATATTTATAATTCAAGATGGTTGAGTAGTCTTAGTTGAAGAACGGGTTTTACTTTCAAAGTACATTTAAATTCTACCTCAAGCATCTGGTCATCACTAAAGTACTCAAACATAACAAGCAAAGTAAAATGAACTTTTTAACAAAACAACAAAAAGGCCAGTATTTTTTAAGCTGCAATTTGATAATGAATGTCTAATGAAACTAGTTTATTCTAAAGGAAAATATTGAAGAATAGGAAACAAACTTGGAATGTTTGTGTGCTGATGAGAGTTTTTACTAGTCACTTCGTTTTACTACGTACTTGTTTTAATTACAAGACTAATAAAAACATCCTATTTTCTGTCACTGGCTTCCCTAGGGCTGTTTTCATGGATTACATTTGCCAAATTGGACCCCAGGTGCTTCATGGAAATTCTGTTTTTAAATTATTTTCTTTATTCTACAACTGAGTTACCTTGTTTTCATTCTAGCAGACAATCGATGGTTTTTACACTAATTTTAATTACTGTACCAGATATAAAAGTGTTGGTATCATTGTATAATTTAATGCCATTTCTGTCCCCTTTTATATCTTTTTGTACTATTTTGGGGCTTTTCGTTGTTTTTGTAGATAAATTTGCAAGACTTTTCTGATGCTGATGTGATAGCAGTTTTAAAGGAATGAATATAAGATAATTAGGCGACTTTTTTTGTCCTTTTGGTGTGAGAGTGTAGGATTGTAAAGTAATCTCCAGTTGCTGCTCACTTGACACTGGTAAGCTTTTATTCCCTCAGCAGATAGGGAATTTAGTATCCATCTAGGTGCTGCGTAAGGCCCCTGACCTCTGAAAGAAGAGAGATTATGAACAGATAGAACATAATGCTAGATGAAATGTACTAAGTGGGACAAGCAAAAAAATAAGAAATGCGGGTACTATAGTAGGGCAGGCTGCATGCCAGGTCTGAAAGGTAAGATGCAAGCGGGGAGAGCTGGATGGGAGTCATTTCCAAGTGAATAATGCTGTGAGTCAAGGGAAGCAGGGAGTGGGTCGGCCAGTGTGTCTGCAACATTAAGTAGGTGATAGGAGTAGTAAGGAATTGAAGTGGCAAACAGGGTTTCAGGATAGAGTTCTTATTGGAAGGAGAAATATGAAGTGAGAAGGTCAGGGACTCAGCAACATACATTAAATCAGGTTTCCAACTTTAAACCGAAGTAAAACCAAGTTAAAAATACTGAGATTCTGAGACTTGATCTCAAATCTGCCAAGTGTTGGGGGGGAAAAACCCACCAAAAACTTGTGTTTTGTTTTTGTTTTTTAAAAAGGTACGTTTTTAAGTGCTAACTTTCTTTATGGATCTACAACCTAGAAAATCTCCTAACTTCACAAAGCTCGAATTTTAAGATTTCGCCAAAAAACATGGTACAGTTACTGCTGCTGTTTCACTAGTGACAGTTCAGAGAAATGATGAATTGAGTATATGACTTTTGTACTGTTTCATCTCCAGAATACGTCTCCAGGACATACTTCCTTGTCTCGAAAAGGAAAACTTTATAGGAATCCTGAGCTATTTAAATGAGATAGCATGTGAAAAGTACACCCTGTCTGGCACATAGTAATTCTGGTACTTGATGGCCTAACGAGGACTTTCAGATCTGTAAGGTGGAGGTTATCAGTTCCCTGTCTTTGCTCCAGTTTTTAGAGCTGACATAATGATAGCTGTTCTGTGCTGGGCACTGAGATACCAGGCACCATGCCTATGTACTGCTCTTATGATCCTCCTTCTGTGGGTGAGGAAGCCCAGACACAAGAGTTTAAATAATTAAGCTCCACACTTAGAAAGTTGTAGAAGGGAGTTGGAACCTATGCTGACTTTAAAAACCGTGCCCTTACCCACTGGGTAGGTCTGCCACCCGGTGATTCAGTTTTTGTTCCCCGAAAACTGTGTCCTTGTGTGGACGCATGTGGACACACATCGTTTGAAAATTAAGAGACGCATGATAATTAGCATTATGGGTCTGGAAGATAAGAGAGGCATTTTAACCTTTTCTCTACTGAGTACTCCAGTGACAGGATTACATGAAATCCCGTCTGGCCAAATTGTCTGAAGGCCAAGGACCTTGTCTTTCCAGCAGGTTGCTTAGGTCCTTAGGAAGATAAGCCTGAAGACAGTTCGTCTGGTGTGGCAAATGTTAAACAGCAGTGTAGTTCCACCCAAAGGAGCATTTTTTTTCTTTTTGGTGGAAACCTCAAAGGATTTTTTATGAGTATTGGTTTTTAGTGATTTTTCCCACACTTATCTCTGAATGCAGTAATGTAATATACTTAATTGTGGAGAACTTAGAATAGGAAGAGAAACGTAAACAGTTTCTAAAATCCCTGTAGCCCCAAGATAACGAACAACGTTTTGATGGATTTCTCTCTTTAATTTTCCTATACATTGGCAAAGGATTATTTCACTTGCTTACAATAGAAGATAATCCCCCCAAAGGGTACTTTACGTGGTTCTGTGTCACCACACTGACAGTAATTCTTAATGCTCCGTGAACTAGTCCACAAGCAGATGTCTGAAAATACAAAGTGTTCTGCCTTTAAGATAATCATCAAATCCCTGAGGGTGGATAGGGAAAAAGTAGAAAATCCCAAGGTTGTCCTGTTTGCTTGGAACACGTTCTCCTGTTCCGCTTTCCCTTTTGCCTGGCTGACATCCCATTGTTGGGCCCTCAGCTTAGGCCTCGCTCAGTTTACTCTTGTACTTTTAAGATTGGTAACAGGAGATAACACTTAATTATGCCAGTCATTGTTCCGGGTGCCATACATGTATTAACGCGTGTAATGCCTACCGCCTCCTCCTCCATGGGAGTGTGTGCATAGAAAGATAGATCTTTTTCTTGTATAATTAGAATGATACTATTTATAGAGCCTTATATCCCACTTTTCTATCCCTAGTGAGCTTACACTAAGGATTTTCTCATGATAGGAAAAATATTTCAGGGCAGGACACTTGGATGTTCAGTTGCTGGAATGTCCAATTCTTGATTGCAGTTTGGATCATGATTTCACGGTCTTGGGATCGACCCCTGGGTCCGGTTCTGCGCCCAACGGGGAGTCTGCTTGAGGATTCTCTCCCTCTGCCCCTCCCCCTGCTTGCACCCTCTCTCTCTCTCTCTCTCTCTCTCTTATAAATCTTTGAAATATTTTTCTTTATTTTTAATTTTTTAACACTTTCTTCCTAAGAACATGTCACTTTATTTAATCATTGTTCTATTTCAGTTAGACATCTGGTTTTTTCCCCTAATATTTTAACATCATGATACATTAGTTGAATGTCCCAGTAAGGCGAAAAAAAAAAAAAAGTTTTCTGCATCTGTGTTCTTAGGATTCATGGAAGTCATGATCAAAGAGAATAAGCTTTAAGGTTTTTGATGGCCAAAAAGCCGTCCAGAAAAGCTGTATGGATATGTACACCTATTAGGAAAGAGCAAGAGCTACTTTCATCCCACTTTGGATGCACTGTGGACTTTTTAAGTTTTTGACAGTTTGTTAGATGAATATTAATACCTAATTTTAATGCTTTTTTTTCTACTTAAAATTTAAGTTGTTAAAGTAGTACAAGTTGATTAAGGAAAAGCAAAGAGAAGTTGACGGCCACCTGGAATCACCTTACCCAGAAATAACTAACGTAAATACTTGGACAAATATTCTCCTATTTTTTATTCCCGTAGGTATACTTTATAGAATTTTTACTTGGGTTTTTAAGTAAAATCACAAGTGTTTCATAGCCTCCCAGCTTCAGACAAAATTATTTGCTTACTCCCTTCTGTTTTCAAAATACAATATATTTCCTCCCTAAGCCTTGAGTATTTGGTGATGGTTAACTGTTTTCTTTATTTTCTGCCTTCTGTGTCTCTGCTCTCCTGTAAAACAGAATATACTGCTTAGAGCATTGATTTGTCATAACAATTTGGTGATGATACAAACTGTTGATAAGAGTATGCCTAGGATTTTTTTTTTAATCTTGTTTTAGGCTCTCTGAAGACAGGGACTTGATGGTCTACATTGTTGTATCCAAAATCTTGTACAACACTTGGCACATAGTAGACACTTGATGAATGTGTTTTCAGTACTTAAAATGCATCTGCTGATACGGGTAGGATGAACAAAAGCCTGTAGATGGCTAAGAGAGGGTCACAATAATTAACTCAGAGTAAATAACACGATTGGTACCCGAACTTTAAAAAGCTTACCTAGAACACATGATGTGATTTCTCTCTCTTTTTTAAAATTTTATTTAGTGATTTGACAGAGTGAGAGGGAGAGAGCACAAGCAGGGGGAATGGGAGCGGGAGGCTCCCCACTGAGCAGGGAGCCCAATGCGGGGCTTGATCCAGGACCCCGGGATCATGACCTGAGCCTCCCAGGTGCCCTGGAATGTATGAGCCAATCTCTTGAGGGGCCATACACGTTTGCCTCCTAGGAATATAATTAGCCTTACCTGCCCCGCTTTAAAGGAGAAGGATATTCTAGAAGTTAATTTTCTAGAATGTTTATTTTTTTAAAGTCTTTGAAGAGCAAAACATTTCAACTATTTTTTTTCTCTTTCTCTTTGTTGTTGTGGTTTTAAATAGGCTCCATGCCTGACATAGGGCTTGAGCTCACGGCTCTGAGATTAAGAGTCATAGGCTCTACCTACTGAGCCAGCCAGGCACCCCATTTTAAGTATTTTAAATGGAAAATCTTGCCTGTGAATTTTTATATTTTCTACCGTGGAGTAGTATGCAGCTTATAATTTCATTGATTGTGAAATATAAAAATAGCTAACACTTATTGGGCATTAACTCTGTCAGGCACAGTATTAAGCATTTTATTTATCTGATTTGGTTTTGCAACAATCCTGTATGATTTATACTGTTGTTTTACCTGTCCTCCACATAATGGAACTGATGCCTAGAGATGTTAATTAACTTGGTCAGGGTTATCAATTTCTGGTTTGTCTTAAACTAAAAAGCAATACTTACTAGACTTTTTTTTTTTTTTAAAGATGGCAGGGGCAGCAGGACCTAATGACTTCTATTGGTTTATATCAGTGACTTTTTTGGTCTTTTCTCCTTGGTGTTAGCTGTTCCTTGCTAATGTTGTCATTCCCTTCTAAGCTGCTGTGCCATGTGAAAGACAACAGCTCATATTATGTCTAAAATAGAAGTGTCTAGGCAGTGACTGAAAGCCAGTACGATGCTCAGATAGTCTCGGTTGGGGAACTGAGGGGTGAGGCTGCACAGGGACAGCAGGTGGGAGCTCTCCAAGCAGGGGGACGTGGTTTCGCACCTCTGCTCTGCCCTTACCTGCCTGTGACCTTAGGCAAGCCTCAGTTTCTCTTTGACTTCTCATCCATCAAACACTGTGTACTTCTGCAGAGTTGTTTTTACCAAATCGAGATAATGAGCGTAAAGTGGCACATGGGAAGCACTTGGTGTTATTATAAAATGATTGAGCAGTATCCACTGATTTGATTGGACAGAGACTTTGTCTATTTCGTTTTTCTGTCCACTTATTCAGAGGCTCTAAATCGTGGCCTGAGTAATTGGGATTACCAGATCTAAAAACTCTACATGAAGTTTACTGTTACTGCTTTTAATATGTCCATTTATATTTTAGATTTTCTCCAAAGGGCTTTGAAATCTATTACTTCATGTTTTTTAGGGTGAAGCTAAAATTAGTTTTTGTTCTTTGTTCTTAGTCATCCGTACTCATTTACTATTCAAAATTATGTGGGCTTATTTTTATCCTTATTCTGTGACTTAGTCTGTTTCAGATCTTGGCTTTTACTTGATAGCTCATTTTTATTGTGGACTTACAGGGAGCCAGTTCCCCGTGCAGTTGAGGCTTTCTCCATGTTGTCGACTTAGACATTTTTTTCTTACCTTTGAGTTGTTATTTCTGTTAATTGCCTCACTGGGGTGGTGATCTTATGTATTAAATACTTTCTGGAATTTTGCTGTAATTTTAAATGACGGCTACAGATTTAAAAGACTTAAAATGTGCAGTAAATTATCTATTTTGATCAAATAGGTATTATTTCTGTTCTAACATAGAAAAGTACGTTAAACAACGTAAAAGTCGGCACAAAAGTATGTTAAAATTGGCAATATCATGCATAGGAAAAAATGGTTTTAAATAGGGGAAACATTTTCTAAACTACATTTCTATTACTTTGACTACCTCATTTTATCTTTTAAAATTAAATTTTGAGTTTACTTAACACATTCACTTTATCGCATTTTTAGAATCCAAAAAACATCTAAAATGATACTGAAAATCATCTATAATTCTCCCCTAGAGATAGTTTTGGTATCAGTGTTCTCATTTTTAAAATCTTCTAGTCAGTACAAACACATCCTTTAAAAAATGTGTATTCATATGTAGTTTTGTTTATTATTCTTCATTCAGTATGTTTTTCTGTGTCATTAAATATCCTTTTAAATGCTTATTTTTGATTGGCTGAATGGCATTCTTCGTATTCAACCGTTTAATCAAGTTCATATCGTTGGATATTGTAGAGTGTGACCAGTCTTTTTTATGGTTATAAACAAGAGTGTGCTAAGTGTCCATGTATATTGATCATTTTACACACTGACTCTATTTTTAACACATTCCTAGATACGATCTTGAAAATTGCTTTCTAGAAAAGTTATACCAGTTTATATTCCTGTTGACACTGCGTGAGTGAGCCTGAACCGGTCCCCATTTCCCCAGACAGCCTACCTTTGTTAATGTGATAGACAGTGGGCATAAAGTGCTAAGAAGCTCATTCTGTAGAGTCAAACTAAGTTTGAGTTCCTTCTCTGACACTTCCTGGCTACACAATCTTGGACAGTTTTCTTATAATTCATTCCCCTAAGCCTCAGTTTCTTTGTAAAATTGTGATAGTAGTGCCTATAATCATGGTACTATCATCTAATACGGTATGGAGAGTAACAAGTGATGTGTATTGAAGCATAAGTCCTTGAAAGAGGCTAACTACCATTATTTATTATGAATGAGATTTCCTGTATTATATTTTGTAATCTGGCATAGCTATATTTTATAGCTCGTATGAAGAAATGTTACTCATTTTTGAGTAACCATCTAGCTACCTTACTGAACTCTTGTATGTACTGTTAAATTGTAGGACTTAGTTCCAACACCTTTTCAGTTGAGTCTGTTGATCTTTAGAATATATAACAGTGATGTAATAATTCAATTTTTTTTCAATATTTTAATTTTTTTTTCTTACTGCATTGGTTGAAGTTAGAGAACAGTGTTGATTAATAGTAAGCATTTGGGCTTATTTCTGATTTTAATGGAACTTCCTCTCTGGTATTTCAGTCTTTGAATGTCAGTGGCTATTGTTTTCATACATAGCTATACACACACACACACACACACACACACACACACACACGGGACATATAATATATACATATGCGCGCGCACATGTGCGCGCACACACACACACACACATTCCTGCAAATAAGTACAAAAGTTAAATGTGAGAAACTTGAAAATAGATTTGTATCTTATGGGAGGATTCCCTTAAATTTTTAAATCCCAATAATCTTTTAGGCAAATCTTCAAAAATATTTTTTCAGTTTTTAATTTATATTCTCTTCCTTTTTAATTGAATTCACCATTTAAATAAATCTTAAATTTCAACAAGGCTGAACTATTACTGCTTTCAGTGTACTTAATGATTCTGTCCTTGTCTCAGTGATAGACACTTCCAAACCTACTCTTTTCATTATTATCCACTGTTAAACATCATATTTGTAAAATAGTAGTTCAAGTAAATGAAACAATTTTTGCTCCTGGAATAGAACCCTTTATTCAAATGAAATCTTAGGATCAGGGTAAGTGTCCTCCATATTCAGCCTCTTAGGCATTTTTTAGAGCACTGTTTGAAAACTACTTCCCTTAAAAAAGATTCAGATAATTTACAAATCCCCAAAATGACAGTGCTACTAAACTCGAAGTTTTCAGTGGTTAGCAGGAAAACCACCTTCTGAGGTCCTGAGGTTTTTATTAAATAGATTTTGTACTGAAGCTCAAATTTAGTATGTTTAAGCACATATGTGGCAATATGTGCTACATGAAAATATGGTATTCACAAATTTACATAGTCTCTTTCTATCATTAGGTTACTGACATTTTGGTCCTGGAGTCTTTTCTTTTTTCTGCAGTCTTCCATCCACCCATTATTGTATTTTAAAATACCTTCATCATGCCAGGGGCTACCATGGACATGGTTATGTCTGTCTTTTCTGCAGCTGTCTTGGGACAGCTCCATTTGTGTAGCTATTGGTATCTGAGATGAAAATTACCCAAAACAATTTTTATCCTTCCAAATTTATTTCTTTCCAAGCCTTCTTCACTTTAGTGTTACTACCTTCTTCTCAGCTGTTGAAACCAAAAATCTAGACGTTCTTGACTGCTCAGGTCCCTCTTTCCTCTTCCATAACCAATCCAGTGCATGAGCCTTTCATCAATATGTGCAGTGAATTAACAAGGTTGTTCAGAGGCCTCTGGGTGACTCAGTTGGTTAAGCATCTGCCTTCAGCTCAGGTCACCATCTCAGGGTCCAGGTTCGATTCCCACATCGGGCTCCCTGCTCAGTAGGGAGTCTGCTTCTCCCTCTCCCTTTCCTCCCCCGGCCCCCACTCATTCTCTCTCTCTCTCTCTCAAGTAAATAAAATCTTTAAAAAAAAAATTTGTTCAATATTAGAAATATCTATTATCATAGAATAAAATCCACCTGGTTAATGTGTATTATTACAATTTGAATATGCTATGTAATTTACCTTTATTTGTAGAGCTTTTGTGGATAGTGTAAGTAAGATTAGGCATATATTTGGTTAATATTTGTGCCATCTTTGTTAGGTTTCATCAAACCTAACTGCTAGCCTCTTACTCCACCGACATGCTTTCCGTGTTTTTCAGTGCCCTCCAATGATCGAAGTGAAGCTGGATGCTTTGAGATTTTGCTACAGCACACCCATAGAATCTATAGATATAGCATCCTTTATCAGGAATAGAATAGAGGATATAAATATTTCACAGTTTTATTTCTTCTATGATATTAACACTTGTAACCTTTTCTTAAGTCAGCTTTAATTACGGATTCTTAATTTATTGGCATGAAGATTTATGAGGAGAACCTTTCCATTTTATTGAACTTTACTTTTGTCTTGTAGTTGCAGATCTCCCCACTTCTTGGTCACAGATTTAGGTTATTTGTCACTCATTCATGCATCCAGAACCAGCTCCCCATTTCGTTAACCAGTTCTGCTTTTTCTTTTTTGCTTCCTGGTTTATTTATTTTTTCTCTAAATTTTATTCCGTTTTTAACCTTTATTTGATTTGCTTGCTTATTTTAACCTTTCCAATTTAAATCTTTAATTCTTTGATTTCTTGTTGTGTATTAAATACAGTCATACCATTAATTTTTCCTTGGGTATCAGTTTGGCCACATCCCCTAAGTTATAATTTTACTTTATTTTTCTTTAACTATACAGCTTTTTGGAAGCGAGGTTTAATTTAGATCATTGGTTTTTAAATTTTGTTTTTTGGCTCTCTGCTGCCAACTCCTATCTGTGTATCGTGGCCAGAGTATATTTCCATTCTCTAGGTTTCGATTTTTACTAAGTGCCTTGAAAACGGTGATCTAGTGCAAATGTCTGCTTGTATCTCAACTTTGAAGTCAGGCAGCCTGTAGTGAGCCACTCTGTGAGTACTCGAGGTAAGGGTCATTTTTATTTTGTTCCTTAAATGCGCATAAACCCTGTAATTTGATGCCATCGTCATCATTTCTGGCCAGTGAATGAGAGAAGTAAATCTAATGCTTTGGGTTGTGGGGGGCTTTCTGTCATCTCTGTAAAGATAGGATGGTGTTAACTTTCAGAATAAGCTGCTCTCCAGTTTGTTTTAGAAGTATCTGAGTCCCTTCAGTGGGGCCTCTCTGGACCCGAGCACCCATCTGCTCACCTCGGGCTGCCGTGTGTTCCCTCCTCTGCGTTTGTCAGGACGTCCTGGGGCGGGGTGGGGAGGGGCTGAGCCCGTGGCTCTGGCTTGGCCGCGGTCCTCACTCTGCTCTTGACCAGCTGAAGAGGGTGACAGGGGGCATCTTCCGAGTCCTCCCTGCCGTCCGCCTCAAGATCCTGAAGCCGTGGGAACAAAAATTAGCTGTTCTTTCCTGACCTGTTTATGGATGGGATGAATAAACTGGCCAAGAGGAAGAGCAGAATCATAGAAAGTACTCCCCATTCTTGAGTCTGGGGAATGGTCGCAATCCTAGTGATTCCTGTAAGAAGATGAACAAATTCCTTTTTTCTGATGGGGAACAAAATGCTTCAGATGACTGCCTTTTTAACTCCCTGGTAAGCTCCCTATTGCTCTGCGTTCGTGGAGGTCTTCGGATTGCATTAAAGAGCTAGCCGAGCGGCCGACTGGCCCCCAGGCTGCGCCCCCTCCTCTTTGGAAAGAGGACCTCGTAGGGGACCGCGAGACGGCTAGCGTCTCAAGTCACCCCCTGTCCCCAGATCACAGAGATTTTCTGTGCCACAGAGAGCGTGTTTCACATACGATTTTGAAGAAACACTAGGAGTCCGCTTCCAAGAGACGATGCCGCAGAGTTGATGCCGCAGAGTCGCGGCTGGGACTCGGTGGAGGTAGGAAGTTTCAGGGCTGGCTCCGGGCGGCTGGGAGGCAGGTGCCAGGCTGGCAGCTGCCCCCGTAGCCCCGAGACCGGCCCGTGCCGCGGGGGGGCGCCCGAGTGAAGCCGCAGCAGGTGGAGAAGGCGCTCTGGAGCGCGGATCAGCAGCCAGGAGCCAGGATGCGGGTTTGGCAGGGGTACTGCCGGCTGCTGAGTCTTGGGCCTGAGCACAACTCAGAGTAAAAGGTGGATCAGAAGCGTTTATTTCCCACCTTGGTAGCAAATGAGTGCTTAAGTTTTCTGTGCATTTCAGTCGTTGGGACTACTGGTTGATGGACACCTCAGCTGAGCAGGACCCGTCCTCGTGAAACTGCACTTGACCAAAATCTTGAACTAGTTTTCCTCCCACTGTGTGATAGCCTCTTACTCAGCTTTTTGTGTGATCACTGAAAAAATAGTAAGTACTGGAAATCAAATAAAAAGATGTTATTTATCTTAGAAAGACTGGTTCCAAAGTTGCCAAAGCTTTGCTTTCCAGTAAGATAGCTTTTTGCTTACCAAGCCAAGTGGGTTAAGAATCTCTAAGAGTGAGAAACAAAGTAAGCTGATCCTGTCCTCCTTGCACCCTCTTTTCTCTGCGTATGTGCGCGCGCGCGCACACACACACACACACTAGTGCAGAGGAGGAAAGGTACAGGGACAAGGAAGGAGGTCCAGGGCACAGCATGAGCTAAGACTTTCTTTATCTAGGTAGTCATCTGGTTTGACAAGTTGTCCTAATAGTCATTGCACCTTTACCCCTTCCTCAAGAATCCTTCACACTTTGATGTTTAATAAGTATTTTAATAATAGAAGCATCCCAGTACCCTCACTGATCTTTCTTTGGGAGTTTTGACTTGGGGTGGAGGGAATCTGGAAGGAGCTACAGGGGAGTCTTTATAGTAGATTACCCGTACGTATCTCCACGGCTGGGACAGAAGGTGGGAGAGCAAAGAAAACGAGCCTCCCCAGCAACCCCTCCATCCCTCAGTTTTCTGCCTTCTGGTCCTGACTCCTGGCAGTCCTGGCCCCTGGGTCACGTGGAGGGAAGGCCTGCAGAGTTGGGGTGATTTCAGCAGACTTGGGCTCAGGGCATTCATACACAGACCTGCACACCTTTTCTCTCCCTGGCCCCGCTGAATCCGTTCTCCTGGCTCACACTTCTTTTTTTTTTTTTT
>CM053613.1:84985704-85005345 GCA_028646535.1 Procyon lotor | reverse complement strand
CCCCCCCCTCCAAAATACAATGCAGCTGGAGTTATCATCCTAAAATGTAGTTAGAAACACATCATTCACATTGCCAGAAACTCTCAAGGGTTCCCCATTACCTTTCTAAACTGTGGGCAGAAATATGCCATTCCCTTTTGAAATTTTAATTCCAGTGTAGATAACATATAGTGTAATATTAGTTTCAGGTATGCAATTTAGTGACTCAGCACCTTGATATGTCACCCAGTGCTCATCATGACGGGTGCCCTCCTTTGTCCCCATCACCTAATTCACCCGTCTCCCATCCATCTCCCCTCTGGTGACCAGCAGTGTGTTCTCTAGAGTTAAGAGTCTGTTTCTTGGTTTGTCTCTCCCTTTTCCTTTGTTTTGTTTTGTTTCTTAGACTCCTTATAAAAGAAATCATACAGTATTTGTCTTTTTCTGACGGCCTTATTTCACTTAGCGTTATAACCTCTAGCTCCATCCATGTTGTTGCAAATGACAAGATTTCATTCTTCTTTATGGCTGAGTCCTATTCCATTATTTATGAACACCACATCTTCTTGATCCATTTATCTGTGGATGGACACTTGGGCTGCTTCCATAGTTTAACTGTTGTAAATAATGCTGCAATAAACATCATAGTGCATGTATCCCTTTGAATTAGTATTTTTGTATTCTTTGGGTAAATACCCAGTAGTGCAATTTCTGGATTGTAGGGTAGCCCTATTTTTAACTTTTTTGAGGAACCTCCATACTGTGTTGCACAGCGGGTGCCCCAGTTTGCATTCCTGCCCACAGTGCACCAGGGTTCCTTTCTCTCCACAACCTCGCCAGCAGTGGTGGTTCTTGCGTTTTTTATTTTAGCCATTCTGACCGGTATGAGGTGATATCTCACTGTAATTTGCATTTGCATTTCTCTGATGATATGACGTTGAGCATCTTTTCATGTGTTGGTTGGCCATCTAGATGTCTTTGGAGAAGTGTCTGTTTAGGTCTTCTCCCATTTTTTAGTTGGATTATTTGGTTTTGGGGTGTTGAGTTGTGTAAGTTCTTTATAGATTTTGGATACTGGCCCTTTATCAGACATGTCATTTGCAAATACCGTCTGTTCAGTAGGTTGTCTTTCATTTTGTTGACTGTTTCCTTTACCGTGCAGAAGCTTTTTATATCGATGTAGTCCCAATAGTTTATTTTGGCTTTTGCTTCTTTTGCCTCAGGAGACATTATCTAGAAAAATATTCCTATGGCCAATGTCAAAGACATTACTACCTGTGCTCTGTACCATTCCCTCTTTTAAAAGCCTTCAGCGGTGTCCCAGTACCAAAGTTGAAACCCTAGTATGGCTGGAGTTCAAAACTTTCCATGAACTAGCTGCAGCCCGACTTTCTAGTCTCTCCAACAGCAGTAGTAATCAAACAGTGTTCTCATATTTTATTATCTCTCACATCTCTGAGCCTTTGTTCCTGTTGTTCTCTGGGCAACAGAAGATGCTCCCTGTCTTCACCCAAGCACAGATGCATACACCAGAGTCTGGGTGGGACTGTATTTTCGCCATCCGTCTCCGCTCAGCTTATATGTCACCTCTCCGAGTCTCAGATCATAGCCAATGTCCTTGTCTCTTGTACTGACTGATATTGCCGTTAGTAGCATTAACTTTGCTATACTCTATACTTTCTGGATGTTCATTTATCTGGCTTCCGTAGTACAGTTTTATACCCCTTAGGGTAGCACCTGTCTGCGTGTTTATACAATCTCTACTATTCACTCAGCATTATGCCTTTGACTTTCAAATAGAGGCTTTCTAAGAGACGGCTCTCCAGTGAGCACATGGGTTCGTGGCCTACTGGCTTAACCTCTCATCCAGTTTGGTTGGGTAATCATGGAACAGGCTGCTGTCTTTGTGCCTGACACCAGAGTATTACCACTTAAATCTACATGGTTTTAAAATGAAATGTGATGAAGTAGCTAACACTTATATATAAAAATGCCCTAAGAACTGAGGTACTCTATAAAGAATGATACTACTCTGGATAAAATCCCTCAGTCGTAAGAATCTCTTTTTTTCATAGAAGATTTTGTTAAATAGCAAGTAAGGGAAATTATCATCATTTAAGGGAAAAATCATCATGGCTTTAATTTCTCAGTAGTTAATAACTCTTGGATCCTAGGAGAAAGCTACCTCAGAAAAGTGTAGCAATTTATTACTTGAGGAGAGAGTTCTGTGGCTAGAAATAAAAATGTTAATGAAATTATGTTATCAGAGAGGTGGGAGGGGGTGGCTGCTCCTTGTCTAGAATGCTTTATTTTAAAATAATTTTTCACAGCCCACCATCTCAATTAATAAACTGAAAGAAATGTCTCGTTTTCTATAAGAAAAATCCTTGCTTCCTTTCAGGTGTCTCTTACTGTTTCGTTTCTTTTTTTTTTTTCTCCTCCTAATTATATTTGCATTTTCTCCTTCATCCTTTTACTCCTGCTCACTGTCAGACCATGTTTTTCTTCTGAATCACTGGCTCCCAACCCCTTTGATGCCCATGATGCTCCTTCTCAGCTTTCCATCAGCATCTCCTGGTAGCCTTCCCTGGCCGAGGTGTTCATGACCTTTACACCTTCAGTATGTTTGGCTTTTCCAAACTAAATGCTACCCCCATTCCCTCTGAGAAACATTGCTCTAAATTATTAATTTTACAAGATCCATAGGGCAAGATCGTGAACGAAGGCACAGCATGGGGCATTTGAACTCCAAGTGGCTTGAGTTCTTGGCTGTGTAAATACGTGTTGAGAAGAGCTCATGGGAAACCAACGTAGCCTTTGTCTCCATATTCTTTCTTGTCATTAGTACAGAGAGAACTTTTAGAATTACATCAGGGAGAACATAAAATAATGAAAATCAGGTTTTCTGGGTTTTTTTGTTGTACGATTTCACTTTTCCCATAAACTTTAAGATAATACATGGCATTTACTATGTACCAGACACTGCTCTAAGTTACCATGTATATTAGCTCATTTAATCTTTTTAACAACACTGTGCAGTTGGTGTATTATCCCCATCTTCTAGTGGATAAAACTGAGACAGCAATTAAATAACTTGTACGGGTTGCTGAGTTGTTGGAAGAGGGTATGGTGTGGTGTTGGATTTTATCATCGTAAGTTATAACATCTTCCTCTCGCTTATCCTCTTTTCTTTGGACCCCGTGCTGGAGTAAACTCTTCCCTGGAATTTATAGTAAAGGTTTAGGGGCTAAATCAGACCTCTTGACCTCGTGGTGCCTCTATAGGAAAGCATGGCCCGGTCTAACTCAGTTCTGTCTGGTGCACTGAGTAATGGGTTTGTCACTGAGAGAGGGTTTGGGTGGAACACCATATCCCTTTTCTAACCTCAGAGTAGGGGCGCCCACATATGGCAAAGAAAACACATTACGGGGAGTGACAAGCCAGTCTTACGATTGACAGCAAAATTCTTGGGGAAATGTCAGCATATATAACCGTCTCCAAATGTAATGGTGTTTCTGTATTAGACAATCGATCAATATAATTCACAATATTAGTCAAAGAAAAAAGTATGATCATCTTAATATCTTACTGCTATCCACATTCCTAATTTTTTCCCTAAATCTTTCATGTAGGAGGAAAACATATTTCTTTAAATGACCTTTTCGAAGGCTCTATATAGTGTGATGTGTGTGTGTGTGTGTCAACATAGAGTTACATATAGCTGACTCTTCTGAGTGCTTACTATGTGCCTGACATCGTTCCAAGTGTTTTATATTTATTTATTATTTATCGATGTCAGAACGATGTGCCTGACATCGTTCCAATTATTTTATATTTTATATTATATTTATATTTATTAATAAATAATATTCTATATAACCAAAGGTCATTTGGTTTCAAAACAACCATATCCTTTTTTTTTTTTTTTTTTTTCTTTTCTTTTACAATTGAGAAAAGTGAGGCACGGGGAGGTAAACTTGCCCTCGGTGATGCGTGAGTATGTGTCTGTGTGTGTTCAGCCTAACCGACAGTCCATGTGATGCTGCACAAGAAAGCCCTGGAGGCGCTCCCGTCAGCACTGGGAACAACCCCAAATAGCCGCTAATAGACCGCGATTAGACAGAAGTACGGAATAAGAGATACGCAGATTGGTAGGGAAGAGGCCATCTGATGATTTTATGTTGTTGTAGCTGCCCGGAAATCCCCAGAGCCTCCGCGAAGCTCTGAGAGGGACGTGGGGACTTCACGGAGGCACCTGAGTGGTTCACTGGTTGACCAGCTTCACCTGGGTCACTGAGGCTGTATATGAAATAATAGTTTTCTGAACACCAGTAGTAACTAGTCAGTAAACACAATGAGAGAAAGAAAGAAAAAATCTTCATTCACAGCTGCAAGAACAAAAGCAAAATATTTTAAGAGAAGCTTCGTAGGAAATTTATGTCTCTCGTGAAGAAATCTAGGGAACTGCATTGAAAGAAAAAATTTCAATAAGTTCTTTTTTACTAAGGTGTTATTTACAACAATATCCTATGAATGTCAGGTTTACATCATGGTGATAGGATATGTTTGTACGTTACAAAATGATCCCCAGGAAAATTCTAGGTACCGTCTGTCAACATACAAAGTTAGTACAGCGCTCTTGACCATATTCCCCTCCTGCACATTACATCTCCGTGGCTTATTCATCTTGTGCTTGGAAGTTCACATCTCTGAATCCCCTTTATCTATTTTGCCCACCTTCCCCCCCAAGCCTCCTGCGTCTGGTAACCATCAGTTTGTTTCCTGATCGTGAGTTTGTTTCTATTTTGTTTTGCTCATTTGTTTTGTGTTTTAGAGTCTGCATGAATGAAATCATATGGTGTTAGTCTTTCTTTGAGTTACTTCACTTAGCATCGTGCCGTCCAGGTCCATTCACGTCATTGCAGACGGCAAGACCTCATCCCTTCTGATGGCTGAGTGGTATTGGTGTGTGTGCCACGTTGTTCTTGATGAAACAGCTGAAGTCAGAGCGCTACTGAAGCACGTAGTATGGCAGCATGGTCTCCATCAAACTCCCAACAGCTTTTTAATTAAAATTCGTCAAAACCACTCTAAAGTATCTGGAAGCATGTATGTGTAAAAATGGCCAGGATAAAAATACGAAAATGAGGAGGAAACATGCCATGAAAGAAGACTTGCACATGCAGGGTTCCCAATATACCCTGAGTCTGCAGTCCTCATACCCGGTGCGCGCGCGGGACCAGGAGATCAGTGGGACAGCTGCAAGCGTGGACGTAAGCCCAGGCTTACGAGACGTTCGTATAAAACAGCGTCCTCTCACTCCCTCCGTTCAGAGGCTGCATGGGTGTTCCGTCTCAGAATGCAAGCCGGAGCCTTAGTGAGACCTTCGATCTTGCTTCTCCACGTGCAGTGGCATCAGCCGTGAGCTTGTTAGGACGCGGCGTCTCGGACCGCACCCCAGACTTCCTGAATCAGAATCTTCAAGATCTTCAGGGGGCGAATGCTGTGGAAAGTCTGAGAAGCGTTGCCCTGCAGAGCGCCGCACGAGCTGGCTTCGCCTGAGGATCCCTTCCTGGCCTCCGTCTTCTCTCCCTCTGCTCACCTGCCACCAGCGCGACTGGCCACGTCGCTGTTCCACAAACTCACCCTCCCGTCAGGGCTTCGTCCGTAATCCTCCCTCTTCCCGTGTCCGTCTCCTTTGCTTCCTCTAGGTCTCTGGACACTTCTCACCTTATCAGAGAAGCCGTCGCCCACCTGACGCGGACGTGTCGGTCATATTCTGTGGCTCCCCACTCCCCCTCACTACGCTGTGGGCTTGGTGACAGAAGGGGACTGGCTTCCTTCCTGCTGTGGCCCCGGCACCTGGCCCCTGGGAGGTGCCCGACTGCTGAGTGAAAAAATCACAAGCAGGCTCTAAGAGTTTCGAAGAGAGGGAGAAAGGACAGTCAACTCTTGTTTGTCCTCGTCACTGTGTTCTAAGTCGCTGCAAACCCTGACCCGTGGCTCCCCAAGAAAGTACGGGAGTCCATTCCTGTGCGCCTCTGTGGTCCGCGCGTTTTCCCGGACCCACCAACGCATAGCCTGGCCGAGCGCGTGTTGCTGTCTGAAGACACCGCAGTGGGCACGCGCTGCTGGTCCCCGGACGCCGGAGCCCCAGCCAGCAGCCCCGTCCCTCGCGCCCACACCGCTCCCCTGACCCGCGGCTCCTCACCGTAAGGCGCCTTACCGCTGGCCAGCACCTCAGGGCCACGCGTGGGGGCCAGTCGCACAAAATCACCGACCCAAAGCCCAAAGTGCAAAAGATGTAGCACCGGATGGTCCCCTTTAGGACACGGGTTTGCAGGATGGGAGCTGCGCCAAGGGGGCAAAGCCTCGCTTCCTTCAGCCGCAGCTAGACTACGTCTCGGGGCAGCGCGACGTTTGGCCCCCGACACGTGCACTGAGCGGGGCTGCAGCACCCCAGGCATTCATCTGGAGGTTTCTGGTACATTTTTTTTACGAGTAGGCAAGTCTGCAGATACAGACTCTGCAAATAACGAGGACCAACCGCATGTCATTCTCTCGATAAGTTTTTGCATTTCTATGTGCTCCGCTCCCAGAATTATCCATCACTCAGACATTTGTCAAGGTCTGGCCGTGTGCCAGGCTCTGTGCAAAACTCTAGTAATCCAAAGACAAATTTAACCGTGTTCCCCGGGAGGCTTCCTGGCAGAGTTGGGTCTTGGCTGAGGCTTCGGGAGTAATGGGTGGGATTTAATACGTGCTGCTGTGGAGAAAGGTACTTCAGAAGAAGGTCACTGGTCTTAAACTTGGGTCCGTCTTAGACTCACCTGGCCTATGGCCAGTCCAAAAATAAACATCTCTAGGTATGAGACGCTGGCATCAGTGTGTTTTAAATCCCTAGATGACTCTAGTGTGCAACCCAATTGAGAGAAGCATTGCTGGAAATACTCGTGTTTGGGTAGAATATAGGTTCTGGGAAGGGATGAGCACATCTGGAAAAGGGGTTTTGACCCAGGTATCAAAATGCCATCGGTGCTTTAGGGCGTACCTGATAGATGCCTGCTCTGTGTCAGGCACTTTGCAGCGTCCTGGAGACACAACAGAAACCAAGACCTGGGAATCCCCACCTTGTCCAAGTTTACAGTTGAATGGGGTTGGCAGCTGTTCAGGATGATTCACGCTCTAAGTTTAACTTATTATAGTATATGGTGATTTGTATTTGGAAGGAATCTTGTCCTCAGAAATCTAAATTTAATATCGAAATTATTACATCGCCCTCTGATATGAATAGAAGGCTATAAAGAGAAATTCTGTTATAACCTTCTGTTCTGATTTCGCTCAGCATCGTCTAACACAGCCATACGGTGTGTTAGCCTCTCGGTGGCTTTCCATTCCCTGCACACCAGGACAGTGGTCTGAAACCAGTCGTGTGCAGGAATTTAAAATCAGTGGGGGGAGGGCCACTGGAAGTACCACCACTTGACCATCTTATAAAGACTTGGTAGGTAAGGCACTATTTCTGTCCTGATTCTCAGGGAGAATTTCGATGGAACTCCGAATTAACGAAGAACTTTCATTGGGTCATAGTTGGTTTGTAGTTGCTTTTGTATCATTTGCCGCGTGCCATGCTTTTCTCCCCTGAGGTCCTGTACATGGTACACTCGGACACACTCTTGGAGACCATCAGTAAGAAGAGACAGACCTCGTGACAGAGCTTTCTCATAACCTGATAGTTACTCTTTATAGCCCGACTCTGCCGATCTCTCTCCTCACAGCGCTCCTGGCCGAGCAGTGTTTGAATCAGTTTGCTAAGAGGAATAATTGAACGCCTGAAGAACAAGCCCCGTGCCGGTCCTCAGCTGGGCTGCACAGCCCAGAGAGAGCCTGGTGTATGCACATGAGCACACACCAGGGAGAAGGGAGGGATGGCACAGACCGTGGGACATGAAGGTCCGCAGTGTCAGGGGAGAGGAGTTAAGTTCTTCCGAGACTTCGATGATGATATTGTGAATGTTATCGTTACTCTAAGAGGCGAAGTGTCATTAAGTTGTTAGAAGTCAGAGAATGTCTTGTCTGTATTTTTTATAAGATTACACGCTTTTGGTCAGCTATTTTTCAGCTTCAGTACACATAATGTAACTGACTTACTAGTATGGATGTGGTGCTTTCTATCCCTCTTTTAAAAATCATTTATGGCCTTTTTCCCTCACGAATTTTCTTTCCCTTCCTTATACACGAGCTGCTTTAGTAACTTGTTTCACCGGCATTTCAGATGTCCTTTGTATTCCCTCTGCTTTTCTAAAATTCCTCGATTATTTACAAGTTTAGTGAGAATTGAACATCATCTTTTTAAAGACTTAGCTGTTCAATGACTTTTTAAAAACACTGAGTGGGAAGTTAATACTGGGGGATAATTGAAGTCTTATGCTGTGGGTTATCACTTAAAGACTGCAGAAAAGTTTCTCTTTTGGGACCACTGGGAAGAAATAACTGTTTTTGTGGATTTATTTAGTATTTGTCTCTGAACCCTAAAGAGAATTGAGGTGTTTTTGCTTTTACTGATGTGGCATTGAGAGATTGTCAGACCCATAGAATTTTTATTTTGAGGAACGTTATCTTCCCTCTTAGTTATAGGATTTTTTTCTTTATATTTTTAACTTTTCCCTTCATATGTGTTTTAAAAGGGGTCTGATCAGAGTTAATGTAATAAGTCCTTTTCTCACTTTTTTTCTGTAACAGTCCTATTTTATAGCAAAACTTTTGTTGAATGTTGTTCGAGGGGGTGTTTTTCCTGCCTTAGTTCTGAACCAATTGAGAAATAGACAAAGGAGCCAGGCAGATGGACATCAAAATAGTTTTGTTTTTTATTTTTTATTTTTGTGATTAAGAGAGAGAGCACACAAGCATGAGCAGGGGGAGGGGCAGGGGGAGAAGCATGCTCCCCGCAAAGGAGCCTGATGTGGGACTCGATCCCAGGACCCTGGGATCATGACCTGAGCGGAAGGCAGACGCTTAACCGCCTGAGCCACGCAGGCACCAAAAAAATAGCTCTTTTTTGATGGAACTATTGCAAGATATGACTTAAGAGACCAGCTTAACGAGCTTAAAGACACTGAACCCTCCAAGTCAGAAAGCTTTAACTGCCCAACCTCAGGTGGTGCTGGGGAGCAAGGCAGCCTGGGCAGATCCCAAAGAGAAAAGTGCCAAGGAAGGAGGCAGGGCTTTGCTTACAAAACCCCTCTTCCCAGACTCAGCCTCCCAGCAAGTCACCCCCCAGTGGGGCGGCCCAGGCCGGAGGGCAGTGTTGCACCGACAGAGGCCACTCTGGTTGGGAAGCTGCAGGCAGAGCTGGGGACCCGCAGGGAGGAGCCCCCCCACCCCAGCAAGGCTGGGGCTCCCTCAGCCCGCAGCTGCCCTGAGTGTTGCCCTGAGCCTGCAGCCGCCGTGGAGGGCGTTCGAGGAACACTGCCAAGAGCTGAAGGCTCTTGGAGACGCTCGCCCTTCTTAAAGAGAAATAAAACCTGCCCGGGAGCACTTTTGTTCCCATGTTACTCCCTGATCGGTTTTGCTCCATTTTCTTACACTGTGTGTATGAATGAGGGTTTTTGTTCGTTTTGTTTTTTGTTTTGTTTTGTTTTTTTAATTCTCAAAAATAATAGTTTTTGCTGCATCTGTCTGCATCTGTAACCTTTCAACCTTTGGGGGACAGCCGGGGAAGTTTGAACAATTGTGCTTCCGTGGTGGTGGTGGTGGTAGGATCGGGAGAAACTGTACATTATATTTTGTTCCTCCCCCCCCATACTAAGGGGAACAAAGCCATACTAAGAGAAAGGTACCAGGAAGTGGGCTTGGGTCACCAGTGATGAAGAGAATTGATTGCCAACAGCGGCGGCAAAGCCCACATGTTCACATTCAGGCTTCAGGGAATGGAGTCGAAGCTCCTGACATTAGACACAGCGTTGGCACTGACAGGTGTCCGAGTGCCCCCAGAACCCTGCACTGCCTGGTTTCCTCCTGCTCCCAGGGCACACCGCGCTCAGCCCTCTCCTGCGGCACCCCACACGGCCCAGGGTAGCTGCTCGCATTTGCTTTGGGGTGGGAAGTGGGCCAGGGCCTGTGACTAGGGAAGCCAGACGGGCTTCTCACCTACAGATGTTTTAACGTGCTTAACCTTATCCAATACTAGCAACCAAGATAGTCTAAATACCACAGCAGGATCTGATTAGCTTTTTCAGATCACTGCCTGTATTTGTTGTTTGCAAAAAGGCTTAATCCAGTGCTAGAGGTCAGGCTTCCTGCTGAGCCCTTGGGTAGTTTGCTTTCCTTTGTGTTCACCAGTGGTAGGAATTAGTGAGAAGATTCCTCCTCCTGAATTAAAGCTATAAAGTAGTAACTATAGTAGCAAGGGATAAAGATTAGAAAGAAAACCCAGGGCAAAAGAGAAGACTTTGTATTCCTACTAAAGAGTTTACTTTTTATACGCAAAAAAGTTTGAATATGAATTCATAAGTATTGACCTCACTGTCTCTTTCCTCAGTGCGTAGCTTAAGCTTTATTAGGTTTTAGTTGTTGTAATCACTTTGCATTAATGTATATCTTTCTAAATCAAACTTAGTTTTACCAGAAGGAGTACATTTAGTCACCATCTGACCGATCTGGATTTTTATTTCTTACTCCTTTTACTCATGAAATTTCAAAAGGAAATACCACCATACCACTTTAAAAAAGATAAATTTTAACTCTCTTCATTTTTGTCTTCATTTGCTTACCCAAGACATAAAATTTGAATTCTGGGTAGTTCACCTTATACTTCCCAATAAACTGTAATGTTCGAGATGCTTTATCTTCAGTGGGCTTCTGACATCAGACCATAAGCTTAACCAATGTAGGAACATTCCCGCAACCTTTGGCAGAAAGAGTTTTGCTTTAAAATTAGTGTGACATGCAGACCTAATAATAATAATAATAATGATGACAGTTAAATATTTTCACAGGCCTTGAAATTTTCTAACATTTTGGGAATGATATACTTTAATAAAATATTAAGCTCTTTTGAGGAAAAATGCAGACACATGGTGATCTAAAGCATACTTTGTATTTTTATTTCTGGTAACTGACTTTTTTTTTTTTTTAGGCTTTTAGTACCCATGAGGAATGTTTTCTTCCGAGAGATAAATGAAAAATGTCAACTATGTAGAGTAGGCCTTCCTTCCTCTTGTGTTGTGAACGGGGAAAATCTCCTTTACACGAGTGGGCACAGTTAAGGCCCCAGCAGCTGGGAGTCCCAGCTACTGCTCCCCAGTATTTACAGGTGACCCTAATCGTGAGTAGCCTCAGTGTTTGTGTATGTTTAAAGAGAGAAGGCTTTCGATGGTTTGGGGTGCTTTACCCCAATCTTGTGTCTTGGAAAAGCCCTGACATTCAGCCTGTCAGAAAGTCGTAAAAGCAGCTCTTGCCTTAGGCCTCTGCACTGCAGTGACCTGAGGGTGGCTTGGGGGCGCCCTTTCACCATAGTGGGTCGCAGGTCAGCTGCAGATGGCTTTCTCCTTTCCCTTGAGCAGGGAGATACTTTCGCAACACCTAATGGTGTTTAAATTTCATAGAACTTTTGTAATAATCAGAGCCCGCTCGACCTGGAACTTACGCCGCCCTCAAAAGCCAGTAGTGTTTAGCCTCATAAATGCTGCAGTCAGGAACTTTGGACATAAATCGGGGGGCGCGGCGGGGGGGGGACGGGCAGGGGACTAGCTTCCTCCATGAAGGGACTGATTTTTGTATAGTCTTAAAAAAAAAAAAAAAACAAAAACACCTTACTTCTTCATAGAGTTAACTTGTCCCTAAATTTTCCTGAGAAATTTGAATATCTCATTTGAACAAACTTTATGAAAAAGCAAATGCTTTTAACAGGTATAACACGTTGTATATTAGAACATAACGAAAGCCTTTGCTTAGTGACATGAGTAACTATAGAATCCATAATAAAAGAATTTTACATTGCCATTGGACATACATATGGTGGGCTGTGCTGGTGGTTTAGGTTGAAGGTAAATGGTTTTATCTATAGGTACAGTCAGAGGACACTTTGGGCACACAGTTGGACCACACTTGTTTTATCTTCCTATGCTATGCTATACTTGTAGTGAACTTTCTAAAATGGTAAGCTCTTAAATCTTTGTCTTTTGCAATCTTACTTTCATTATCTTTTTTTTTTTTTATTGCCTTGCAACAAATTAACCAGCCTCTAAAAATATTTTGGAATTCCTGGTATTTCCAGGGAAATAATTGTACTATAGCCTTCTGTCCCATTTCACTACGAATGCATTTATTAAAAAGGGATTACTGCAGTAGCGAATTGCTACTCTGACACCCCTCATGTTCTTTATTTCTCAAAACCCCAAAGCTAATAGACGGGGAGTTTAGCCTCAACTTTTTGGAAACATGCAACTTTTACGACTTGAAAATATAATTGGTTTCTTTGTTCCGCACATGAAAAACACGGAGGAGAGGCCGAAGGCTGCCCGAGCCGGGTGTTTCTTGTCGGCAGCCTGCTGCCTAATGATGGGCTCCCAGAGAGCAGCTGCCCACGAGTCGGCTTTGTCTGGCCTATTGTTGGAGCGCACCCCTCGTGAATACACACGCTGCCCAGGGCAGACCCCGAGAATGACATCAACTTGCTTATCTTAGAAACCTGCGAACCTGACCCAGGGTGCTGAGGTTGGCTTGCATCTGCCCGGCCAACTAATTGTGAGCTCTCTGGCCCAGGATTGGCTGCTCCTCCAGTCGGTAATAGGTTAAGCAAAGACGCTGCCGTTCCATCTGTTGAGCTATTCATTGTTCTGCCTGCCTGCCTGCAAGTCTGCAGCTAAAACTGTGTTAAGGAGCCACTTACTGCTGAAGCTGCTACAGAAACCAATGTCTTTGTATTTTCCTGCGAACGTGAGTATCTGTGCTACTTCCTGCCTTGCCAGCCAAACTTTGCGAAATCTCCAGGGTATTAATTGGAACTCTGGGAAGGCCAGGAAACACCTGAAATGGAAGGAAGGCTGCACGTTGTTACAGGGGCCAACACACAGGAGGATTCTCTCTGTAGACTTAGGTCTGGAGTCACATAAATGGTTAAAGCCTCGGGAACATTCGCAAGGCGTTAGGCGTGGCATGTGATCATTTGGGACTTAAGGATGAGTTCTGACACGTTCTGATGTTTTGATAAATAATGAATTCGGGTTTTAGCTTGTCAAGTCCTCGTGGTTCTTCCAAGGGTCAGTGTCAGACTCGGGCGCCGTGAACTGGTAGTAAGATGTGGTAGATTTTCCAGTCGTCTGAGAAATCTGGCGTGGGGGAGACGGATTGATGCGCAGGCAGGGGTTGCGGACGGCCTGTGGGAAGTAGGACGATTAAGCAGTCGCCTGCGTTGTTCAGCAGTTTCGACGGTCACACACAGTTCCCAATTTCTCCCCTGCTTTTATTTTTTTTCTCCCTGCCGTAATTTCAAATATTAGACTGAAGGTGTCACTCCAAGAACTACTGCTTGCGGCGCTCCGTGATGGGGAGAGGAGGAGACAAAGACTTTCATCTGTCAGTTGGGAGGGAAAGAGCGAGCAGAAAGGGTGAAAAAGGGGTTTTCATTTCTACCGCATGCCCTATTGTGCGAACATATGCATGAGTCCATTGAAAGTTTTCGGGGGGGGGGGGGCAGGCCACCAGTTGCTGGTCTCCTGCAGCTCCAGAGGACATCTGTTGCCCCAGAGCATTAACCAATCTGTTCAAAGGGACATCCTTCCTTTGTTAGCCGGGGATGCGGACAACGGCACTCCCCGAGATACAACGGTAATTAGATACACAGAGACTACAGCGGTAGCTATTTATTACATATTCATTATTTCATTTTCATTGTTCTCCTAGTATTGCCACTTGGAAAACAACCAGAACCCACTTTATGGCATTGTAATTTTACCTTACAAACAAGCAAATGGATTTAGCAACTTTGTGGTCTAATATTCCTAAGTAATTAATATGAGGCTCTTTAGAAATAAAAAAAAAATTTTTTTTCCATTGAATTTGAGGGGAAGGATAATCCAGGTCGTCTAATGAGAGCTTTCAGGGATCCCACCATATGGGGGAATTTGTGTATCTGCAACAAATTTCTAGTAAACAACCGTATTGCTCTCAGCGAATACAAAGTTTCTTTTGACAGTTAAAATAATTAGTTACACTTCATCATCTACAAGGTTAGCATGAAAATTTGGGTCATTTTCAACAACTGTTATTTGATTTTTAACTTATTAGGTCTTTAGCAAGAAAAATTATTTTGGTTTCCGCTACAGTATCTGGAGGGAATCTTTAGCTTTGTAAGTGTAGAAATCTGTGTTCAGACCACTATATTTTTGCCCAATGCTTTCTATGTCCATGAATATAGTGTGTAAAGACCAATTACAGTGGATTCCTGATATGAAGCTTAAATGTTAAGCCATTTTTTTTTTTGCGGTTTTGTAGTTTTGTTTTGTTTTTTTATAACTATGGGAGTACAAACTCTGACCTGTTTTGTGTGTGAAATTTTGTCTATGCTGTTGCTTCTTGAAATGAGGAAAATTACTCTTATCAGTTAATAGTTGATTAATTTAAAGATGACTTGCGTACCTTTGCATTTGAGTAAATGCAAGACTTAAAAGTCTAATAAATGATTTAAAAATTAAGGAGAAAAGTATTTTCTACCTTACCTGTAATAGTAAATCTGTTGATGTTATTGGAGTCTTTGCTATCTTTTTCAACATTATATTGATCGTTTTTAAAGCACCGAACAAAAATAAAGATCCTCTACTGTTCTTTGTCCTAAGATTTCTTATAATAACTCCTTGTAAGTTTTACACATGACATTACTTTAACAAGTACTGCAGTCTATGAAAATATTTTTTTCAGCTTTTAAATCTTAAGACTAGCATTTAATTTTTTTTTTGAGTGATTTCAAGATAACTGGGGAAAAAATTTAAGTGTCACAAGAAGTCAGCAATCTTTTACTAATCTCGAGTGGGTACGGAAGCATTTCAGATTAAAGTTTTAAAAACCAAATATTTTCCATCCGGTCACTAAAGTAAGGTTATTTTGGATTTGGATCATGTAGCGGAGATGATGTCGGCCTGCTAACTGAACTTTTTTGCCCATATTTGTACTATTTCATACTCTATTGATAGATTGGAACTAAAAACAACTATTTAACTGCCTGTTGCAGAGAAGATGACGTGGGGTAACTTTGTCTCCCGTACCCAGTGAGCTGTGGAACGTGAAGAGAGGCCTGTCGGTGTGGGGACATACTCAACCAGAGTATCTTAAAAGAAAAAATATTGTGCCTAACCAGATTAGATGTTATCTTTTTTTTAAAGTAGGGTAGATCAGTATTAAAAATCACATTAGCCCAATGACTAAACTTTTTACTTACATAGTTTCTGTTAGACGAATTGTAAATTCCAAGTTAAAGGTGTGTGGTATTCACTACATACATTCATGTATACAAATGAGTTTTCTCTGGTTTAATATTATGAGAAGCAAATTGTTGATAATCTCATATTTTGCCTCCCTATTTTATGATTACAGCCATATAATAAAATTACATACCAGAGCAGATTTACATAGTATCATGAACACTTTTTTTTTTATATTAGACTGAAGTCACATAGAAAGATTTAGATACTTGCTTAAGGTGGATAATTTTTAGTTTAAAAACTTTATTTGGTTTTGTGTCTCTGAAAGCTGTAATAATGAAGAATAATTTCACTTACTCTGTAAACATAACATTTCATGTCCATGTTGGCCAGTGGCTGTGTTTTTCATTCAGTATTCATCTTGGTTGAAACCGTCCAAAAGGAAAACACTTCAGCCCTAGATTAAAATAATATTTCCTAGTTCAAGTCAGGGATTTAGTCAGTGAGTCATTATCTCGAAGAATTATCTCACAGCAGCACTTATGCAAAACCCAGACTTTTCAGGGGAGATCAGGAATGTTGCCCGTTAAATATACTTCCTGCAGTCAGAGCAGATTGTGGGGTTCGCAGAACAATGATGTCGGAGCTTCCAGAATGGTTTGGCAGCCGCATTGTTCTCGGAGGGTGAGCCAGACGCACTTAAGTCCCAGCCTCTTCCACGGGCTTTTGTTCATACCACGTTACTCTGAGGCTGTGCTAGCGTTCGTGATGGCGTGTTACAGGAGTGCAGCTTAGCAACCGGCCTCTGGTTGCCAGGCAGCCCGGCCTCCAATAGCTTTTCCTTGTTCAAGAGACTTTTGGTGGGGAGCTCTGCGAAGGCCACAGTGCCGATTTTTCTTTTAACTGTATCCCTTCATTAGGATTCTGTTGTGATTTGTTACTTGCATTATGGCGTCAGTATATTACAGTAGTTAATAAATCACAGAGTGTAAAGATTTGCTTTCAAAATCCCTTCCTTGAATTCCAAATAATTGGGCTCATGCATATCCATATTAATAGAAAAAAAAAAAACTGAAACGGATACAGCTCCGTAATGGAACAGATGTATATAGAGCTCTCCTAAGGAGTATTTCTTTTCTTCAGTCGTGCAGTCTGGAGTCGGGAGAGCTTGAGGTTTCTTTAGAACTAATCAATGCTATATTGTTAGAGCGTTACCAATGTGACCGGTCTTCTCAAGCGATAAATCCCAAAGAAACTCCTGTAGAAGGTGGAGGAGTTCTACACTGAGGAAATCCTAAATACAGTGTTAGGTTCTATTCTCTAGTGTTTACCGTACTTAATATAATGTATTTCATTACGTAGCAATACTTCCCTCCCTAAAAAGTTCAAGGATGCATTGAACCAAGGATGCATTCAGATGTGTGACTCCTCCGGAAAACACTTAGCATTTTCTCTTATCATTTATGTAATAGCTCCTTTCTAGTGTAAATAAGATGTTGAAGAGCTTTAGAATAAAACGCTGTTGCAATTGGCTTTTTTAGATTATTTAAATAGGTGTCATATGATAGTCTGAAATCCAGCCACTGTTGCTTGACCCGAGTTATCCCTGGACAGAACCCCAGAGTTGTCCTAGTAAGTAAACTACTGATGTGAATATGTCCTTGCGCTGAAACACAGGAGCAGAAAAAATTTTATTTTGCTAACCTGTTCTTGGTAGAGAAATACCAACGATTCCCAAGGGACTTTAAGAAAAAGTAACAGCAGAAGTGTTTTAAACCGCAAAAGCATTCCTATGGGGGGGGGCGTGAATTATGAGAAAAGATGACTTTTTAACCAAATGCAGATAACGGGTAACTAATTATCTGATGTAGTACAGAACTATTCACTTACATTAAATTCAAGAAACTAAGTTAACATGTAGTCAGTGTACTTTAACTCTTTGCTGTTGCTTTTATGTGAGCTGTACCATTTCTCTGCTTTCTATAAATGTGCAGAGAATAAAAGAGCTATTTTCTTTCCCCCTGGAATGAAATAGATGGTAGTGTCCCTGACCCTTAATAAGGGTAACATACCATCAGAATTTGTATTCTGTTACTATGCTCTGTATCTACAAAATAAAAATTGTTGGGGCAAAACTACTCACCTCCTGGTTGGGGTATAATCCACCTGGTGATTATTTAGTTCTTCGTGGACTGTTGTCGAACTGTGCTCCTTTTTAGCACTCCACCTAAATTCTATCTGGAATGTCTTTAGATTGTTGTTAAGCTTGATCCAAATTAATGTCAGTTTTTCAATTATAGAAAGTTAATGTTTTCCTTTCTTTCTGTATGGCTTTCCCTTCAAATAACCTTTACAAATGCTTATGAATTATTTTAGAGAAAGTGTATGTAACCTGTCACAGGTCATCTAGAACGTGCTTTTTTGGCGGTGTTGTAGGTGTCACTCTGAAACACGAGCCTTTCTGACAGTGGAGAGATCTCTTCCACGAAAGGTTGAGAAGTGTGTGATAGAATGGGGAAAAGTCACGCAAAACTGAGCTTAAAAAAAAAAAATAATCCAGTTCCACTGGTTATTTTCTTTGTTGCCTTAGAGGGATTGCACGGCATTCTGCTTCCTCACTTCTTCATCTGAAAAACAGGGCGCGATACTCTGTGGGGCAAAGGGGTTACGAGGGCTGAGAAGTTGGAGAGAAACCACACCGAGCTGGATATTCCATAGTTTGGCGATGCTCTTTCACCTTCTTTATTGGAACAGAGATGAACAGTTAATCCAAAATTCTAAATGTCTTACATTTTTTTCTCTAGGAATACGGGGTGCTTTGCATTCAGGAATACAGAAAAAATAGCAAAGTGGAGTCAAGTACACGTAACAGCTTCATGGGCTTGAAGGATCACCTGGGGCACAACCTCGGCCACCTTTATGTGGAGAGCACTGACCCACACTTAAGTACATCTGTACCTTGGTCAATGGTGGAGAAGCCAACAATGGCTAAAGTCAGTTCCGGGAAGGAAGAGAAAGAGGTGTCTGAGGAGAACACGAGCTCTGGCGACTCTGAAGAGAGCACACATTCTGATAATGAGTCGGAACAACTGAGAGGCGTTGCCGTCGAGCCCTGCTTATTAGCCAAGACTCACAGACAACTGTGTAGGTCTCCCTGCCTAGAGCCTCACGCACTCAAACGCAGTGACCTTTTGCAAGACTTTAAACCTGAGGAGTCCCAGGCGACATGCAAGGACGTGAAGAAGCCCCCTGACGTGCTGCGAGAATACCAAACAAAACTGGAGTTTGCACTGAAGTTAGGCTACTCTGAAGAGCAGGTTCAGCTCGTGCTCAACAAACTCGGTACCGATGCTTTAATCAACGACATCCTGGGGGAACTGGTCAAGCTTGGAAACAAAAGCGAGGCCGAACCAACAGTGAGTCCGGTTCCCAGCGGGCCGCGGGACGCGTCCTCCCTGGAGTCTCAGCGCTCCGACTCTCCGATGCAGGAGCCGGCGGCGGACGACGGGGAGAACCTCAGGCCGGTCGTCATCGACGGCAGCAATGTGGCGATGAGGTGAGTGGGGACGTCTTCCGAGGGGCTTTCTGGCGTCGTGACCCTCCCCCTTCTTTCTGAGAGTCGCTGACGTCCAGGTGACCCTGCGTCCCGACGTTGGCCTGCGTGTTTCTGATTATGTCTCTGCTGGTTTTCTTCCAGTCTGCGTCCGGGGGCTCAGCCACTCTCGCCCCATTTGTCCTTTAAATAGAGACCCTCTTTCCCCGTCCAAGTCTCCCCCCCCCCCATCTGGCTAAATTACCGTGGCGTACAAATGAGTGTATGTTCCTGGTTGAGTGTTAACCACTAGTTTTACGTGAACAACTCGAGTATGATGACGTTCGGCAGTTGTGGAGTCCAGTCAGAGAAACAGTCTCCTTCTATGTGAGGTTAAAAACCATAGGGAAGGGGCGCCTGGGGGGCTCAGTGGGTTAAGCGGCTGCCTTCGGCTCAGGTCACGATCCCAGGGTCCTGGGATCGAGCCCCACATCGGGCTCATTGCTCGGCGGGGAGTCTGCCTCTGCCTGCCACTCGGCCTGCTTGTTCTCTCTCTCTCTCTCTCTCTCTCTCTCTCTCTCTGACAAATAAATAAAATAAAAAATCTTAAAAAAAAAACAACCGTAGGGAAAAGACACCAGTTCTTCTCGAAAATTATTTTTATTGACTTGGGAATAAATCACAGTTACAGTTGCAGATTTCTTTTGTTTC
>CM053613.1:84950095-84985604 GCA_028646535.1 Procyon lotor | reverse complement strand
TGTAAATTCAAAAATAATTCCTTAGGAACTGGGGATTAAAAAAAAGCAAAACTTTTAGTGAAATTCTTTTTTACGAATAGTGATAACCTAACATTTTTAAGTGCCTCTAAATTCAATTAGTATAAAGTTAATTACCCACAGTGTTCAATGTTCAGAACACTGGTGGGGATCTAAAAATATGTAAATGTGTCCATCCTTTCAGAGAGCTTAGAATTTCTTATATTGTTTCTCAGAAAGTGCTTTGATGATCTCTACCACAGGTTTCATCTGGGGGAGCATCTAGAGCAATGCTGCTCAATAGAAATCTAATGTGGGCACGTACATCAGTTTAAATTTTCTGGTACCTACATTAAAAAATGGAACAGGTAAAATTGGGTAGGAATGACACATTTTATTTAGGCTCATATAGTCAAAATATCATTTCAACATGTGATCAGTAATGAGATATTTTGCATTATTCTTCTGATGTTAAGTCTTAGAACTGGCTGTGTTACACGTAGAGCACGTCTCAGTTCAGATGAGCCCGACTCCGCATTCAGTAGCACCTGTAGCTAGGGGCGAGCAGACTGGACAGTGCCCTTCCAGAGACCTGCCAACCCCACACGCAGACTCACCAAGTGCAGGTCAAGGGGTAGCTCTTGCATCGCCTTTGGTAACAAGTACCCCAGCTAATAAGAAAGTGTACTCTGGGAGCCACTGGTTTTTAGCAGAGTAAGGACTTACACCCAGGGTATGAGAAGGACCAACTTAGAATCCTCAGTATAACCTTTTCAGGTGGAAGCAGTATTATCTTTCTTTCATTTATAAGCAGATGAGACTTGCAAGGAAAAGCATAATTCAAACACAAATATGTCTGACTTCTAAGTCTGTATACTTCTTATCGGGTAATGAGAGATGGAAACAAGCTGAAAAGGTTCAAGCCAGACCTTTTAAGGCCTTGAGTGACAAGCCAGAGAATTTAAACTTGACCCTAATCCAAAGGTACCTGAAGGTTTTTGAGGAGAGGATGTAAGAGTGGAGTTATGCCCTATACTGAGAACCTGGCAGTGGTGATTAAGGTGGATGATAGGAGGCAGGGGATCAATCCAGATCAACCCACAACCCTTTCTGATGGAGTAAAGAGGGCCTTGAGTGTCCTAGAGGTCTGAAGCGTATATATGGCCTGAGAAGACTTTCAGTAAAATAACCTCTCTGTTGTTCAACCTTTCCCAAACTTAGCCACAGAATGATTTTTTTTTCCCTTGTAATCCAAACTAGGGAACGGTTACCTCAGCAGAGTGATAACTTGTAAGGCCAAAACATCATGAAATCTCCAGGAGAGGGAGTAATGAGGGAAGGTAATAGGATCTGGAGGAACCACCTATAACTGTAGCCAGAGGTCAGACTCCCCAGGGGGAGCCTTGAAAAAACACACCTCCTAGGTCTCTACTCAGAGAATCTGAATCAATGGGGCTATGAGAGAGCACAAATAATAATGTATTAGAGGGCCCAGGTATTTCCGATGCATAGCCAGTGTCACAAATCATTCAGCATGAAATGTGGATATTTACAGGTCAGGAGGGAAAAAGTAGCGTGAAAAACACTAGTGTTAGAGAAAAGTATGGTGCTAGAAAAACCAAGCACCTACAAATGCCATCCGGCCTGGAAGAAGAGCAGGCTTTAAGGAGAGACTATCCCGTGGGTAGTACTGAGAAAAGATCAGAGGACGTGACAGCCAGGAAGCTCCTGTCTATAGGAATTCTGTGTGGCGTTAAAGACAGAAGCCCAGTTCTAAGCATGTCAAGAAATTCAGGAATCAGTCGGAGGAGTGTGTGACTCTGGATCTCACACGATCACGGGTTGTGAGTTTGAACCCCACACTGGGCACGGAGTCGACTTAAAAAAAAAAAAAAGAAGAAGAAATAAAGAAATAGAGCTAGACCGGTATTCTAGAAAGTTGACGGAGATTGGGAAGAAAGAGGAGGAAGAAGTGTTGGGGGAGGATCTTGTTGAGTTTGGGGTTTAAGAAAGAGCCTCGGTAAGCAGAGGAGACAGGGAAAGCAGGTCCACAGGAGCAGACGGCAGTAACCACGGGACGGTGGAACTTTGGAAACCGAGTTCTGAAGGCGGAGAGCAGGAAGGCCCCGGTGCAGTGGGGGGTATCTGGCGATGGAGGTAAGTGCACTTTGAGATGTGCAGGCTCAGACGGACAGAGGGGAGAAGGGCATGAGATTTCTACAACGTGGAGCCCAGAGAAGAGAACTGCTAAGGTGGGGGTCGTGTAGATAAACGACTAACACCTAGTTCCCAGTGGAAATTAGACTTGCCCTGGAAATAATGGAAAATTTACAACTGAGTCTAAACTCTACTCCCCGCACATGGTGAAAATCCTCCCCAGGAGAACTGTGGCCGAGAACTGGGGGGCGTCCTGAAGGCACGAGAACAGTCTGTTCCTCTGTAAGTAGGAAGACAAGCCTCTTCCCCCACACTCGTGCGGCCCGCCGGGTCCCCCTGGGCGGGGGGTGCACAGCCCGCTCCCCTCACCATCCTCGGTTTTCATCTTACGCTGCAACTGAAGTGCTCCGAGCATTTCAGGACAGAACAAGTTGACAGGAAAAGTTGTAGTATCGCAGCATCGCGCTGTCAGTCACAGTACAATGTTGTAGCTCTGACCATGCTCATGGAAATTCACAGTAAACGTTGATGTTCCGTCATTTATAAGACCTACATAAAGTACAAAGGAAAAGTCATGTAAAAATACCTGTCTGCTTCAAACTCTTAATTTAACAAAAAATGCAGACAGATTTCACCCATTTCATGTCTCATAAACTAGAACATGCTTTTACTTTTCAAATTAATTGCCCCCTCACGCTAAGTTAGGCAAACCTATGACATAATAAATGTGTACACATCTTGATAAAATAATAAGTAAATATGGGGGTGATTTAAGATTAGAATATTATTTCTTTCTGATCTCTCAGGCAGAAGTAGTCCATATCGAAGATGAATATATTTTTAGTTTCAGTTCAACGCCGGCTATAGAACTGATAGAAAATGATTCTTTAGATAGAAATTATAAAAGAAGGAAAGCAAGGGCATTTGTATTAAAATTACCAAAGTTAGCTTTTAAAAAAAAAAAAAGTGAGGTCCCTATGTACCACCTTTGTGACCCTAAGTAAGTCGTTCAAGCTTTCCAGCCTTCCTCTTCAGAACTGTAAAAAGGGGACCTCTTATCTTACAGGCCTGTCTCGAGAACTAAAGATAATTCCAACCAAGTGCCTGGTATGGGATAGGCGCTCAGTAAATTATAGTTATTGCATTAGAGCCAGAGTTCATGTTTCAACCTGGCATATAGTAACTAATGAATCCTTTGTTATCCCAGGGTGGTGGTGGTTGTCTTTTTTTTTTTTTTTTTTTTTTCAGTATCTAATAAGCATAGCAATTTCACAGTCCATTTTATTTGTATGATTTATAGGAGTATTTTAATTCTTGCTTCAAGTTTATATCATCAGTGGTATTCAGTGATGATTTCTCCAGTTTTGTAAAGGAGACTTGGGCCCTTACAGCCGGGCGCCTTCCAAGCCACATGGGGGAGATAGACACCCAAGGTCCCAGGACGGTCCCAGGGGACCGAGGAGGGAGCATGCTACTACTTCCCGACGGTTAAAACGCTTTTCAAAATGGGCCACATTTTAAATGTTATGGGTAAGTTTGTTGAATAAGCAAGTCACCAATAATTCACAATGACCCAGAACTTAGTCCAGGGTACTTTGTGGTACCTGTTTCGCTGCCAAGTGTGGAGGGCATAGTATATTAAAACAGAAACGTAAACGAAGTTTAGGGAAAGCCCTAAACATTTACATAAAAAGTATTAAGCATTCCAAACGTGTTTGGTTTGTGAAATATGAAACAGAATGAGATTTATATTTAGTGGAGCTGGACTAATCCTGACAAAAAGTGCGGTTGATTTAAAGTCCTTTAAAAAAAAAAAAGAAAGAAAAAGCCTGCAAATTGGTTACTGGGCAAATAGGCTTCTTTCCTTAAAGGGACAGAACCTGGATAATGTAGACATCCCAGGAGGTATATGCCCCAGAAATAGACACAGAAATAAGGCATGAGTAAGACTTACCATATTTCTGAAATGAAGTCCTTAGGCTATTGTGATGTTTATTTCCTCCAAGTAGCTTTATAAATTTTCAAACCCTGTGATTCCATTAAACTTAAGATAGTTCAGTGGTGGGTATCGAATTCATCTCTCTCCACGTGGATCCAGTAGTTTAAGTCCGTATTTTTCCTTAAATCCTATGCTCTTTTCATTTTCATGTGGCATAAGCGTCCGACGATGGGTCATGAATTAACAGTGTGGTCCTGAGCGCACAGGGATGGGAGGACGATAAGTGCCTGTGTGTCCGTGCACTTTGATTCCCGGAAGTCCTCGAAGACTGTTCTCTTTGAAATGGAAGTGTAATTCACAGAGACAGTGTTACATGAGTTTCAGATGTACACCGTATTGATTTGACAATGCTATACATTAGTCACTGTTCACGCTAAGTGTAGTCACCATATGTTATTACAGTAATATTGATTGTATTCCCTATGTCATATTTTTCATCTCCAGGATTTACTGATTTTTTTTTGGTCTGGAAGTTTGTACTTCTGAGGCTCCTTTATCTATTTCACCGCTCCCCACCCCCCACCAACTTTCCTGGTGGCAACCACCAGTTTGTTCTCTGTATTGATGTGTGGTTATTGTTTTGTTCTTTGTTCATTTGTTTTGTTTCTTAGATTCCACATATAAGGGAAACCATAGAGTATTTGTCTTTCTCTGCCCAAGTTATTTCACTTAGCCTCATATTCTCTAGGTCCATCCACATTGTTGCAGATGGTAAGATCTCATTCTTTTCTATGATGGAGTAATTGTGTGTGTGTGTGTGTGTGTGTGTGTGTGTGTGTGTGTGTGTGTGTGTGTGTGTGTGTGTACACTCTATCGTCTTTATCCGTTTACCTGTAGATGAACACCGAGGTTGCTTCCATGTCTTGGCTATTGTAAATAATGCTGCAGTAAACATAAGAGTGCAAATGTCTTTTTGAACTAGTGTTTTCCTTTTCTTTGGGTAAATACCCAGTAGTGGAATTACTTCATCATGTAGTATTTCTATTTTTAACTTTTTGAGGAACCTCCGCACTGTTTTCCAGAGTGGCTGCACCAATTCGCATTCCCACCAACGGTGCACAAGGGTTCCCGTTTCTCAATACCCTTGCCAGTTTGGTTTTTCTGTGTTGAGTTGTATGAATTCTGTGTTTTTTGGGTACTAACCCTTTATCAGATACATGATTTGTAAATATCTTCTCGCATTCAGTAGGTTGCCTTTTCATTTCGTTGGTTTCCTTAAAGGAAGAACTTATTTTAGTGTACTCAAAATAGCTTATTTTTGATTTTGTGGAACTATCTGGTCCAGAACTTTTGTTTGTTTGGCAGTTTCTGATTACTGATTGAATTTTATTAATAGTAATCAGTCTGTTCAGTGTTTCTATTTCTTCCTGATTTAGCCTTGGAATATTTTATGTTTCTAGGAATTTATCCATTTCTTCTAGGTTGTGCAGTTTGTTGGTGTATAGCTTTTCATGATACTCTCTTATAATCCGTACTATTTCTGTGGTTGTTACTTCTCTTTGTTTTTGATTATATTTATTCATGTCCTCTTTTTTTTCTTGATCAGCGTACTTAAAGCTTCATCAGTTTTATTTATCTTTTCAAAGCAGTAGCTCGGTTTCATTGATTCATTTTTTTCCTATTGTTTTTTTTTTTGTTTGTTTCTATTTCATTTATATCTGCTATCATCTTTATTTTTTCCATCCTTCTATTTTTGCCCTTGTTTCCTTTGCCTTTGGGGATGTTTCTAGGAAGAAGTTGCTGGGGCTGAGGTCAAAGAGGTTGCTACCTGTGTTCTCCTCAAGGATTTTGATGGATTCCTGTCTCACATTGAGGTCTTTGATCCATTTTGAGTCTATATTTGTGTGTGGTGTAAGGAAATGGTCCTGTTTCATTCTTCTGCATGTGGCTGTCCAATTTGCCCAACACCATTTATTGAAGAGACTATCTTTTTTTCCATCGAATATTCTTTCCTGCCTTGTCGAAGATTAGTTGACCATAGAGTTGGGGATCCATTACTGGGCTCTCTCTTCTGTTCCATTGATCTACGTGTCTGTTTTTGTGCCAGTACCACACTGTCTTAATTATTATAGCTTTGTAATAGAGCTTGAAGTCTGGAATTGTGATGCCGCTAACTTTGGTTTTCTTTTTCAACATTCCTCTGGCTATTCGTGGTCTTTTCTGGTTCCATATAAATTTTAGGATTATTTGTTCCATTTCTTTGAAAAAAGTTGATGGTATTTTGATAGGGATTGAATTAAATGTGTGTAGAAAGTTTTAGGTAGAATAGACATTTTCACAATATTTGTTCTTCCAATCCATGAGCATGGTACATTTTTCCATTTCTTGGTGTCTTCCTCAATTTCTTTCATGAGCACTTTGTAGTTTTCTGAGTACAGATTCTTTGCCTCTTTGGTTAGGTTTATTCCTAGGTATCTTGTGGTTTTGGGTGCAATGGTAAATGGGATCAACTCCTTAATTTCTCTTTCTTCTGTTTTGCTGTTGGTATATAGAAATGCAATGAATTCTGTGTATTAATTTTATATCCTGACACTTGACTGAATTCCTGGATGAGTTCTAGCAGTCTTGGAGTGGAGGCTTGTGGGTTTTCCACATAAAGTGTCACATCATCTGCAAAGAGTGAGAGTTTGACTTCTTCTTTGCCAATTTGGATGCCTTTGATTTCTTTTTGTTGTCTGATTGCTGAGGCTAGAACTTCTAGTACTATGTTGAAGAGCAGTGGAGATAGTGGGCATCCCTGCCGTGTTCCTGATCTCAGGGGAAAAGCTCTCGGTTGTTCCTCATTGAGAATGATATTTGCTGTGAGTTTTTCATAGATGGCTTTTATGATATTGAGGAATGTACCCTCTGTGAAGAGTTTGGATTGAGAAAGAATGCTGTGCTTTGTCAAATGCTTTTGCTGCGTCTATTGAGAGGTTCCTATGTTTCTTGTTCTTTCTTCTATTAATGTATTGTATCACACTGATTGATTTTGCGGATGTTGATCCAACCTGGCAGCCCAGGAATAAATCCCACTTGGCCATGGTGAATCATCCTTTAAATGTACTGTTGGATCCTATTGGGTACTATTTTGGAGAGAATTTTGAATCTGTGTTCATTACAGATATTGGTCTGTAATTCTCCTTTTTGATGGGGTCTTTGTCTGGCTTTGGGATCAAGGTAATGCTGGCCTCATAAAATGAGTTTGGAAGTTTCCTGTCCATTTCTAATTTTTTGGAACAATTTCAGGAGACTAGGTGTTACTTCTTCTTTAAATGTCTGGTAGAATTGCCCTGGGAAGCTTTCTGGCCCTGGACTCTGGTTTTTTGGGAAATTTTTGATGACTGCTTCAATCTCCTTACTGGTTATGGGTCTGTTCAGGTGTTCTATTTCTTCCTTGTTCAGTTTTGGTAGTTTATGTGTCTCTAGGAATGCATCCATTTATTCCAGATTGTCTAATTTACTGGCATATAGTTGCTCATGATATGTTCTTATAATTGTTTGTATTTCTTTGGCGTTGGTTGTGATGTCTCCTCTTATGTTCATAGTTTTATTAATTTGGGTCCTTTCTCTCTCTTTTTTTTAAATATTTTACTTATTTATTTGACAGAGAGATCACAAGTAGGCAGAAAGGCAGGCGGCGGGGGGCGGGGGGGGTGTGTGGCAGGGGGAAGCAGGCTGCCCGCTGAGCAGAGAGCCCGATGCAGGACTTGATTCCAGGACCCTGAGTTGATGACCTGAGCCAAAGGCAGAGGCTTTAACCCACTGAGCCGCCCAGGTGCCCCTCTCTTTTCTTTTTGATAAATCTGGCCAGGGGTTTATCAATCTTATTAATTCTTTCAAAGAACCAGCTCCTAGTTTCCTTGATTTTTTTCCACTGTCCTTTTGGTTTCTATTTCATTGATTTCTGCTCTGATCTTTATTATTTCTCTTCTCTTGCTGGGTTTAGGCTTTCTTTGCTGTTCTTTCTACAGCTCCTTCAGGTGTAGGTTATGTTGTGTATTTGAGACCTTTCTTGTTTCTTTGGAAAGGCTTGTATTGCTACATACTTTACTTTCAGGACCACCTTTGCTGTGTCCCAAAGATTCTGAACAGTTGTGTTTTCATTTTCATTTGTTTCCATAAATTTTTTATAATTCTTCTTTAATTTCCCGGTTGACCCATTCATTCTTTAGTAGGATGCTCTTTAGCCTCCATGTATTTGAGTTCTTTCCAACTTTCCTTTTGTGGTTGAATTCTAGTTTCAAAGCATTGTGGTCTGAAAATATGCAGGGAATGATCCAGTCTTTGGTACCGGTTGAGACCTGATTTGTGACCCAGGATGTGAATTATTCTGGAGAATGTTTCGTGTGCACTAGAGAAAAATATGTATTCTGTTGCTTTGGAATGGAATGTTCTGAATATATTTGTGATGTCTGTCTGATCCAGTGTGTCATTTAAAATCATTATTTCCTTGTTGATCTTTTGCTTATATGATCTGTCCATTTCAGTGAGGGGGGTATTAAAATCCCCTGTATTATTGTACTGTTGTTGATGGATTTCTTTGTTTTTGTTATTAATTGGTTTATATACTTGGCTGCTCCCATGTTAGGGTATAGATAATTACAATTGTTAGATCTTCTTGTTGGACAGTCCCTTCAAGTATGATATAGTGTCCTTCCTCATCTCTTATGATAGTCTTTGGCTTAAAATCTAATTTATCTGATAGAAGGATTGCCACCCCAGCTTTCTTTTGATGTCCATTAGCATGATAAATTGTTCTCCACCCCCTCACTTTAAATCTGGAGGTGTCTTTGGGTCTAAAATGAGTTTCTTGCAGACAGCATATTGATGGGTCTTGTTTTTATCCATTCTGATACCCTGTGTCTTTTGGGGGAATTTAGCCCATTTACATTCAGGGTAACTATTGACAGATATGAATTTAGTGCCATTGTATCGCCTGTAAGATGACTGTTACTGTATGTTGTTTCTGTTCCTTTCTGGTCTATGTTACCTTTAGGCTCTGTCTTTGCTTAGAGGACCACTTTCAATATATCATGTAGGGCTGGTTTGGTATTGGCAGATTCTTTTTGTTTTTGTTTGTCCTGGAAGCTTTGTATCTCTCCTTCTATTTTCAATGACAGCCTAGCTGTATATAGTATTCTTGGCTGCATATTTTTCTCGTTTAGTGCTCTGAATATATCATGCCAGTCCTTTGTGGCCTGCCAGGTCTCTGTGGATAGGTCTGCTGCCAATCTAACATTTCTGCCTTTCTATGTTACAGATCTTGTCCCGAACTGCTTTCAGGATTTTCTCTTTGTCACTTAAGACTTGTAAGTTTTACTCTTTGGTGATGGGGTGTGGACCTATTTTTATTGATTTTTGAGGGGGGTTCCCTGTGCCTCCTGGATTTTGATGCTTGTTCCCTTTGCCAGATTAGGGAAATTCTCTACAATAATTTGCTCCAATACACCACCTGCCCCTCTCTTTCTTCTTCTTCTGGGATCCCATTTATTCTAATATTGTTGTATCTTATGGTATCACTTATCTCTTGAAATCTCCCCTCGTGGTCCAGTAGTTGTTTGTCTCTCTTTTCCTCTGCTTCTTTATGCTCCATCCTTTGGTCTTCTGTATCACTAAATCTCTCTTCTGCTTCAGTTATCCTAGCAGTAAGGGCCTCCATTTTTTTATTGCACTTCATTAATAGCTTTCTTGATTTCAACTTGGTTAGATTTTAGCTTTTATTTCTCCAGAAAGGGATTTTCTGATATCTTCCATGTTTTTTTTTCCAGCCAAGCTAGCACCTTGATACTTGGTTTGTTATTTTTTGGTCTGTTAGAGAAACTACCTCCCAAAATTTTAAGGAAAGGAAAACTTATACAAAAATAAGGGTAAACACTATGAAGGGTTGGAATATGAGTGTAAAGATGAAAATTAAAAAAGATGCTAAAGTGGGATAAGAGGTTGGTTGAAAAAAGAAAAGAAGGAAAGAATGTGATCAGGCTGGAGACTAGAACAAAGCCATGTGCTAGATGGAGGGTATATTTTGATCTACTAGAAGAAATTGTATCCCAAAAATTTAAAGAAAAAGAAACCCTATGTGTATACAAAAAATAAGGGTAAATACAATGAAGGGATAAAATAGGAACAATGAGAATTAGAAAAGATCTTTAAAAAGGTATTGATAAGATACTAATTAAACAATGTTAAAACAAGAGGAAAAATTTTAAATAGAATAAGTAAAAAAATAAAATTTTAAAAAACTTAACTCTGAAAGACTAAAGGATCATGGGAAAATGCCATGAAGTCTGTGTGTTGCTTTTTCCTAACTTTGGAGATCCTCAGTTCTCATAGATCGATGAACTTGGTCTTGGCTAGATATTCTTGCTGATCCTCTGGGGGAGGGGCCTGTTGCAATGATACTCGAATGTCTTTGCCGGAGGTGGAATTGCACCGCCCTTGCCAGGGCCGGGCTAAGTTATCTGCTCGGATTCACTCTCGGGAGCTTTTGTTCCCTGAACACTTTGAGTACCGCTTTGGAGGCCCAGAATGAAAATGGTGGCCTCCCAATCTCCAGCCCCATAGGAGCCGAGAGCTCAGGGCCCCACTCCTCAGTGCGCCCTCAGAGAAAAGCAGTCATTCCCTCCCATCTCCCTGGTCTCCAGCCACAGTCCGAGCTCACCTGGAGTGTTTCTGCCTCTGGAACTCGGCCGGCCCCGTTTGGAGTCTCCAAACCCAGCCGATTCCTGTAGAGCACTCCTGCACCGCTCCTCCCGGAGGAGGAAGGAGGGGGTCTCCCCAGATCTGCCCCTTGTGGGGTCCCTGCTTGAAGAGCAGTGGTCCGACTGTGCCTTGGATCACAGCTTAAAATAATCCTGAGCTGGGGCGCCTGGGTGGCTCAGTCGTTAAGCGTCTGCCTTCGGCTCAGGTCATGATCCCAGAGTCCTGGGATCGAGCCCCGCATCAGGCTCCTTGCTCAGCAGGAAGCCTGCTTCTCCCGCTACCACTCCCTCTGCTTGTGTTCCCTCTCTCGCTGTGTTTCTCTCTGTCAAATAAATAAAAAAAATCTTTAAAAAAAAAAAAAATCTCTAAAAAAAAAAAATAATAATAATAATCCTGAGCTGATAGCTCACTGCTTGGCTCCATCTCAGCCTTTGGCTTCCCTGCTCTGATACCTGGGAGCTCTGCCACATTCAGGCATGCCCGTTCTTTCTGTGACCCCATGGGTCCTGACATCACACTGTCCCCATGAGGGCGTCACATCCCCCACTTTGCCTTTGGAGCGATGTCCCTCAGTGGAGCAGACTCTAAAAGTTCCGGTTTTGTGCTCCTCTGCTCTGCGGCTGCTGGGAGCCAGCCCTTGCCCCCTGTGGCCTGTCTTCCCATAGCTTTGGATTCACTTTTCCGCACATCCTACCTTCCCAAAAGTGGTCTGTTTTCTGTTCCTAGAATTGCTGTTCTTCTCTTCTGTCTTCTGTTGAGTTTGTAGATGTTTAGAGTGGTTTGATAACTATCTAGCTGAACTTCTGAGAGATATCCGATAATATCTCAGTCTCTTGCTCCTCCTCTTTCCATCCTTCTAGCCTTAAGTTTTGTTTGTTCTTTTTCTAGTACCTTCAGATGTAAAGTTAGGTTGTTTATTTGAGATTTTTCTTTTTCTTGAGATAGACCTGTATCACTATAAACTTGCCTCTTGGGGTGCCTGGTTTGCTCAGTCATTGGGCGTCTGCCTTTGGCTCAGATCATGAACCCAGGGTTCTGGGATCGAGCCCCACATCGGGCTCCTTGCTTGGCCAGAAGCCTGCTTCTCCCTCTCTCACTCCCCCTCCTTGTGTTCCCTCTCTCACTGTGTCTCTGTCAAATAGATAAAATCTTTAAACTTGCCTCTTACCACTGTGATTTCTGTGTCCCAATGATTTTGGACCTTTTTTTTTTTTTCATTTGTCTCCATGTATTTTTTTAATTTCCTCTTTACTATTTCAGTTACCCATTCATTGTTTAATAGCACATTTTTAAGTCTGTGCATTCCTGTTCTTTCCAGATTTTTCCTTATAATTGATTTCTAGTTTTATATAGTTGTGATCAGAAAAGATGCTTGATACGACTTCAGTATTCTTAAATTTATTGAGAATTTGGCCTATCATGTAATCTGTTCTGAAGAACATTCCACATATATTTTAAAAAACATGTATTCTGTCCTTTTTAGAGGAAATATTTTCTCTGTATCTTTTAGGTCTATCTGGTCTCATGTGTCATTCAAAGCCACTGTTGCCCTGTTGGTTTTCTGTCTGGGTGATAGATCCATTGATGAAAGTGTGTGTTAAAATCTCCAATTACTGTGTTGTTGTCCTTTTTCTCCCTTTGTCCTCCCTTAATATTTGCTTGATGGATTTAGGTCTTCCTAGGTTGGGGACAGAGATGTTTACAATTGTTATATCCTCTTATGGATTGATCCCATTATTGTTATGTAGAGCCCTTTGTCTCTTGCTCCAGTCTTTGTTTGAAAGTCTTATTTTGTCTGACATAAGTATCGCCACCCCCTGCTTCTTTTCGCTTCCATTTACATGGTGTATGTTTTTCTACCCCTTTGCTTTCAGTGTACGTGTTTCCTTACAGGCAGTATAGAGACTACTCTTGCTTTTTATCATTCACTCACCCTATGTCTTTGGATTGCAGCATTTAGTCTATTTATATCTGAAGTAATTATTGAGGGGTATGTACTTTTTGCTGTTTTCCTCATTGTTTTCTGGGTTTTGTTTTGTTGTTTTGTTTTTTAGTTCTCTGTTCCTTTCTTCTTTTACTCTCTTCCCTTGTGGTTTGATAACTCTCTTTAGTGTTGTGCTTGGATTCCTTTCTCTTTATTTTTTTGTGTTATCTGTTACAGGTTTTTGATTTGTAGTTATCATTGGGTTGCCATTTAACTTGTCTTATGTGTATTAACAGACTGTATTAAGGTGATGGTCACTTAAATTCAAATATATTCTAAAAGCACTAAATCTCTATCCTCCCCACCATATTTTATATATAGATGTCATAATCTACATCTTTATTTTGGGTGTCCCTTGACTAATTTTTGTAAATATAGTTGATTTTACTACTTGTGTGTTCAAACCTCCATGCTGGATTCATTAGTGATTATTCCACTACCCGTACCATATATTTGCTTTTACCTGCAAAGTTGTTTTCTTCTATAATTTTCTTCTAATTGTGGCCTTTTCACTTAAAGGACTTCCTCTAATGTTTTCTATAAAGCTCGTTTAATGGTGATGAACTTTAATTTTTGTTTATCTGGGAAACTCTCCTTATATTCTGAATGATAATCTTGCTAGGTATTCTTGGTTGTAGGCTTTTTCCTTGGCTTTTTTTCTTCCTTTCAGACTTCGAATTTATCTTGCCATGCCTGCAAAGGTTTATCCAAAACTTCATCTTGCCTGCAGAGTTTTCGCTAAAAAATCAGCTGATAGCCTTACAGGATGCCCCTTGTGTGTACCTGGTTTCTTTTCTCATGCTGCTTTTTAGATCTTCTCTTTATCACCACTTTTTGCCATTTAATTATTATGTGTCTTAGTGTGGACCAGTGTGGGTTCATTTTGTTGGGGTCTCTCTATGCTGCCTTGATCTGGATGTCTTTTTTCTTTCCCCACAGGAGGGAAAATTTCAGTTATTTTCTTGTAAGTTTTCTGCCCCCTGCTCTCTTTCTTCTCCTTCTGGGACTCCTATAATGTGAATGTTATTACACTTGGTGCTGTTGCTGAATTCCCTTAAACTACTCTCATTTTTTATTTTTTTTTTATTTTTTTTTTTTGCTCTTCAGCTTGCTTGTTTTACATTATCTTGTCTTTCAGATCACTGCTCTGGTCTTCGGTATCTTTGAATCTGCTGTTTATTCCTTCTAGTGTGTTGTTCAGTTCCATTACTGAATACTTCAGCTCTGACAGGCTCTTTTTTGTGTTTTCTACCTCTTTGTATAAGCTCTGAGATCCCCCACTCTTCTCCAGCTAGTGGGTACCTTTTAGGATCATTATTTTGAATTCTTTATTAGGCATCTTGCTTATCTCCATTTCTTTTAGCTCTTCTAGTATCTGTGATTTTTGTCTTGTTATTTTACCTGGAACACTGTCCTCTGTCTCCTCATTTTGTCTAACTCTTGGTCTATTTTTGTGTGTTAGGTAGGCTAGCTGTGTTTTCTGGCCTTGTGGTAGACTTGTGTAGAAGAGTCCCGTGTTCCCTGCCGTTGTGGCTGAGCTGCGATTGCTTTCAGCCCAGCCAGCTGCAATGACCCACTTTGCCTGGGGTGGGCGTGCTAGGCAGGGCTTGGCCCCCAGGCTGTTGAGAGGCCTGAGGCCCCTGCCGCGGTTGGCTTCTGGGCAGGCCTCGGTGTGTGCCGTTAGCCTCTCTGTCACAACCGCAGGCGCATCGAAGGGCAGGGCTTACTCCCGATGCAGCCAGCTAAGACGCTGGGCTGCTGGAACTGTGGGCGTGCTGGCGTGCGGTGCTGTCTCTCCCTCCCCAGGCAGGAGTCACTTTGCAGTGGTGCTGGTCCCCCTGGGGTTGCCTGCAGATTGTGTTGGGGGCAAGAGCTGCGTTGGAGGTTTGCCCACCACGAGGGGTGGATTAGATGGGACAGGGCCGCAGGGGAATGTCAGGGCAGGGTCTGTAGACAGAGAGGACAGAGACAGACAGCAACGTAGACAGAGAGGGCCGACTGCTACAAGCATCCGTCTGTCTGGGCAGGGGAGTGGGGGGTGAGAAAGAGTACCCACTGGCGCTTTGGTTCGCGGAGAAATCTCTTGAGGTTCTCTGCCCCTCCCTCCGTCACACATTGTAAGATCAGTCAGCAAAGCTTTGACATGTGTACCCAGGCACTTTCAAACTGCTGTCACTGTGCTGTGTCTCAGGGGAGTTATTTATTACTCTGGCTCTTCAAGGGCAGGGTCTCAGTTGCCCTCTGGCCCTCCCTAGGTTAAGCCCTGCTGGTTTTCAAAGCCAGTAGGGCCTTTCAGATGTTCTGTGAACTCCTCTTCCTAGTGCAGGCCCTGGTGCCATGGGTACGCGGCATGGGGTCTGATCCTCTCGCCTCCCCCTGCTTGTGATGTCCCTCCCATTGGTGGTGATGCCTCCAGAGCTCTGGCTCCCAAGCAGGGCTCCTCCCCTCCTTTCCTTTGCAGTAAATCTTCCTAAGTATGATTAGCCGTAAAAGGTCTGCTCTGTCAGTCTTCAGGTCATTTTCAGAATTTGTTACGTAGATGTAGCTGTTGGTGAGCCCGTGGGTGGAGTGGCGCTCAGCGTCCCATTCTGCCATCTTCCCGGCGCCAGGACTTGATTTCTTCACCATGCGTGCGTGACCCGGTCGCCTGACTTCATTAAAATTAGCTCTCTGTATTTTGCTTTGGCTTCTACCCTTTCTAGGAGCAGTAAACACCCAGAGCCTCCTCACTCCCTCTACATGATGTACCAGATTCTCCTGTCGAGTAGAATGAAGACTAGGCACACCACTCTGCTCTTTCTGATAGGAACGAACTACTGAAACGCCTCCCCACCCCCTGACTAGTAGACGGGCTTTATTGTTGCATGTTTGTGCCGAGTATTAGGATAAATATTTTCTTTGCTAATAATCTCAGGTAGACCATTTTAGGCCTGTAGGATCCACACTTGTATTGCCTCTCTGATAATGGTCAGGAGCCACGGAAAGGACTGAAGCTGGAGAGGAGGGGCAGAGCAGATAAGCCTTTTAAAAAGGTGGCTGTGGGGCGCCTGGGTGGCTCAGTGGGTTAAGCCTCTGCCTTCGGCTCAGGTCATGATCTCGGGGTCCTGGGATCGAGCCCCGTTGTGGGCTCCCTGCTCAGTGGGGAGTCTGCTTCTCCCTCTGCCTCTGCCCCTTCCCCCACCTCCCCTGCTGGTGCTGTCTCTCTCTCTCTCTCTCAAATAAAATCTTTAAAAGAAAAAAAGGTTCCCTGTATAGAGAAATTTAGAGAAGTATCTCAGAACTAAGATTGCGGACAAGGAGACCTACCTGTATTTGAAAATATATGCAAAGGTTAAGTTGTGGACAGCGGAGGAAAAAAAGATGAACTGGGTATGTTCACTGCTGTCGTCTACCAATCAAACAGCAGGGAATGGAGATATCAACCATTTCTACCTCCACCCCCAAAAAAGGCTTGTGATGGGGGGACCAACTGGTATTAGTACAAATCTGAGCCTTCACAGGGATGTACACGACCACACCAGGTGATCGCTGGAAGTCTGAACAGAAATCAGATAGATTCTAGAGTCTGAGCAGAGAAAAATGGGTAAGTTGTGATAACTTTTCTATGTATCAAGACTAGTGGGGGTAAACGCAGATATTTATGAAAACAAGCAGAGTTTAGCAGCCCACATAATGGAATTTAGCCTCTGATCGTTAAAACGCAGACAGGCTTTCATGTATCTAATCTGGTTTGTGAGGTTTTGTGAACTTGAGAACTCATTTCAGTGTAAATGTGGACATTGAAGATCATCTTAGCTGGGCTCTAAAATTTGCTGTCAGTTATTTGGTGTATTTGCTGTCCTGGTGGCTATTTAGCCTGTAAGTACAGGCCCAATATCTGGTTAATAAAATCCTCCTGGAACCTACTCCACACGTTTGGTTCCTACGATGAGAATTCATTCAAATTTGAGTTTGGTTCTCAACAAAAATTAATAAAAAATCTGTGTAGTGTGTGCGCCAGCACGGTGACTACTGGCCACAGGTGGCTTTGAACTCTTGTAACGTGTCCAGACCAAACCAAGATATTCTGTAAATAGAAAATACATAGCACATTGTGAAAAAGTATGTGAAATATAGCAATAACTGTTATGCCTTAAAGTGATACTCTTTGATAAATTGAGTTAAAGGAAATATAACTAAAAATAATTTCAACTGCTTTTTACTTCTTCTTTGCCTTTAAAAATGCACTGTACTAGATAGATCATTGAAAATGATGTATGCTGTTCACATTGTATTTCTACTAGATAGTTTCTCAGCGGAATGCTGTTTATGCCCCAGCTTCGTTTCCCCCTCGGTGAGCATCCTGGGTATTACTTACAGGTTAGTTGGCGGTGTCCCATTTCTCTTACTGTTGTAAAGTTTTTAGAGACTACAAAAAGAAACAATCATGACTAGTTTTTCTGTTTTTAATTATATCAGTATGGTATAATTATACTGATATTTATGATATAAGATATACTGATATTTAATTATATCAGTATATCAGTACATATCAGTATGGAGTATGAAAAAGACAAATATTAGTAATATTCAACTGCATCTCTTCATAATCCTGAATTCACAGCTCTGTTTGTCATTAACCATGAATTTTAACAGGGCGGTGGTCAGTAAACTCTCCTGTTACCTCAAATGTGTTTTAACCTAACCTAGGACTCAGCAACAGTAGGAATCCCATTACATATGCATGAAGTTAATTACAGATCCCCTAAGTAGCGATACCACTTATAAGAAATGGGAAATGTTACCCAGTTATGAAAATAGGAAAACGTGGTTAGGGTCTCTTTTCTACTTTTCCTGAAATTAAGGACATTTTTATACCTACTTAAGAGAGAGGTTCTCTTCAACATCGTCAGACTAATGAGCCACATGGCTCAGGATCAGCCGGCCTTATGGATCAACAGTCTTTCCCCTTTCCTTCTCCTGTACCATGTTTCCATTCTCCCAACTCTACTGACCCCACTGCTGTTCTATCCATAACCGAGTGGAAGATGATCGTAAACTATTTTACATCTCATATCTTTTCATTTTTGGAAATCAGTGATTTTTCAGACTCTTTTTTAAAGAGGTCTAACCCTGCAAATCCTGGAAGCACGTTCTTTTTTTTTTTTTTTTTTTAAAGATTTTATTTATTTGATAGTGAGAAACACAGCGAGAGAGGGAACACAAGCAGAGGGAATGGTAGCGGGAGAAGCAGGCTTCCCGCTGAGCAGAGAGCCCGATGCGGGGCTCGATCCCAGAACGCTGGGATCATGACCTGGGCTGAAGGCAGACGCCTAACGACTGAGCCACCCCGGCGCCCCTGGAAGCACGTTCTTAAAACAGACAAAATCAGAATTCTGTTGGAGTGGTACACGTGCGCTTTTTTCCACTTAAAACTTCCCTTCCCTGCTGTCTAGAAGTGTCTCTGAGCCACAGTGTGGAAGTTTTAAACACAACTTGATGAACACTGAGTAAAAGATCTCCAGTAAGGGAGCACAGACTTTGTTTCTGGTGGTACATTCAGTGTTTAGCATCCTAACCACCAGGTTTCGCTTGAAAGTGCTCTTGGTATATTGGAAAAATAGAGTGACAAAAAAGACATCAATCATTCAGTCGTATGAGCCTTCAGTGTAAAAATTTTGGATTTCCATAAGGCAGTACATGGAATTCATTATACATTATCATATAATAGAAAATTTAGACAGCAATGACAGAGTAAAAACTTTATCTTACTTCCATATTCAAGATTCTAGCCAGCTGTACTCACTTCTCCCTATTTAAGGAACATAAGATAGATGTGAGAATTTCTTTTAAACAATCATAAAACATTGAAAAAATACATTATCAGTGAGGAAGGTTTTAAAGCCATTTTTCAAAGAGTTCTTTAAAGTTAAAATATTTTCCTATGTCCAACATGGTTTATGTATGATCAGACCTAAAAATTGAGGGAAAAAATAATCCATGAGATAATTGAAGAGCACTCGGGTCTTTTAATAATTTAGTGTTTGATATTTTTAAGTGTTCTTATCTTATTTCAGTTACTCTCTGATTAACATCTAGTGCACCCCGACTTCCTGTAATGTAACAAAGCTAAATCTAAACCTGATGGATTTGGTACAAAAGATTGAAATGTGGTTCTCAAGTTTAAAGAGGTACCTTTTGGCTCTTAAATTTTGCATTATAACCACTTGACTGACAACCTTGGGAACTTGTGTTCTCACGGGGAGCTGCATGTGATAATGGCCCATTAAAGCCCCTGGAGTTTATAATCATCCTTGGACCTTCCCGTGGAGAACAGAGCGCACTTGCAGGTCACATTCTTGACTTAAATGAAAAATGACAGATGCAAGGTTATAAAAAAGGCCGTTCTCTTTGCAGTCCTCCGATGACCTTGATTACTTTCTGGTTTCTTTGGAAAACCGAGAGTTTAGTGATCTCCAGACATCAAATATATTGTTCTTAAAAATCGCAGTTTACTATCAGTGGTGATAATAAAGCTAATGAAGATTTATTTAGTTGGGTTCATTTTCATTCCCAAGCAAGTTTTTTCCATCTTCCACAAATTAGGACTACGGGGTCATGAGAGAGTAAAGGCACGAATAGTTGTTCCTGCCCAGTGTGTAGGGGGCACCTTATGCCTGCCTCGTTCGTCTCTCACCGGCAAGGTTCCTGGGTTTATTTCCACTTTAAAAATGAGAAAACTGAGGTTCAGAGCACGTAGCTCAACACTACCACACAGAAACATGGTAAAGAAAATACCTAAAGGTGATGTCATTTTCACGATACTGGCCGCCTCACCAAGCCATCCCCAGTTTGTAGTCCTAGTATTAGAACTATTCTTAGAACTACAGTAACTAGCTGCGCTAGTGCATAGGTATTATTAATTTAGATCCATTATGGAAAAATTGTTTTAAGAATAGCTTTTCTTGAATCATAGTAGTAGTATACTTGCTACGTAAATGTCAAAACGACAATAAAAATCATCTGTGATTTCCAAGTATTTTTTTTTTCATAAGTTCACCACTTTATTTTTATTGAAGCATAGTTGACGTATACTGTATTAGTTTCGGGTGTTCAACGTAGTGATTCAGCAATTGTATGCATGAGGAAATGCTCACCACAATAAGTGCAGTTACCATCTGTCACCATACAAAGTTATCAAAATATTATTAACTATATTCCCTAAGGTGGACTTTGTACCCTTGTGATTTATTTTATAAGTGGAAGTCTGTGCCTCTGAATCCCCTTCACGTGTCTCACTATTCCCCTGTACCCCTCGCCTCTGGCAGCCACCAGTTTGCTTGCTGTATTTGAGTCTGGTTCTTATCAAGTGTATGTATGTTTTGGTATTTTGTCTGTTTTCTCTTAGATCAATGCCACATGGTTTCATTTATATGAGCATCTTTCTCTGTCTGGCTTATTTCACTTAGCATAATACCCTCTAGGTACATCATGTTCTCGTGAATGGCAAGTTTTTAAGGCTAACATTCCATTGCACTATCTATATCACATCATTATCCATTCTTCTCCTGGTAGATGGTTAGGTTGCTTCCCTATTGTAAATAACGCTGCAGCAAACATAGGAGTGCATCTATCTTTGCGAATTAGTGTTTTCTTTTTGAGTAAATAACCGGAAGTAGAAGTACTGGACTGGACAGCATTCCTCTTTTTAATTTGTTGAGGGACATCTATACTCTGTTCCGTAGTGGCCAAGTCAATTTATAATCCTATCAATAGTGCTCAAAGATTCTCTTTTCTCTGCTTCCTCACTAACATTCGTTATTTCTTGCATTTTTGGTACTAACCATTCTGACTTGCTTGACGTGATATCTGATACAGATTTAGGTTGTTAATCCATTTTGAGGTTTGGGGGTTTTTTCGTGAATGGGGTAAGAAAGTTGTCTGGTGTCCCCAGCACCATTTATTGAAGAGACTATCTTTCACTCGTTGTATATTTTTTGCCTCCTTCATCATTGATTACATGATTAAATAAAAACGTGGGTTTGTTTCTGGGTTCTCAGTGTAGTTCCACTGATCTCTGCGGCTGTTTTTTTGGCAGTACCATACTGGTTTTGATTACTACAGCTTTGGAGTGTATCTTGAAATCTGGCCTTGGGACACACGCAGCTGTGCTCTTTCTCAATGTTGCTTTGGTGGTTCGGGTCATTTGTAGTTCCATACAAACTTTAGAATTACTTGTTCTAGCTCCGTAAAAACTACGATGTGTGTTTTGATAGGGATTGCATTCAATCTGAAGATTGCTTGGGGTAGTATGGCCATTTTAGTGATGTTTGTTCAGTACCCTGATCAGTGTGAATACAAGTTTTTCACCTCTTTCACTGAATTTCTTCCAGGGTACTTTATTTTATTCTATTTGATGCAGTTGTAAATGGGATTATTTTAATTTCTCTTTCTGATAGCTCATTATTAATGTATAGAAATGCAGCAGAATTTTATTTGCTGTGTTTCTTCCAATTTTTTTTTTCATACCCTGGTGCTCAGAAGAGATCCTTGATTGCAGTCTTGCATTTGTTGAGACTTGTTTTGTGGCCTGTTGTGGAATCTACCCTGGAGAATGTTCCGTCTGTATCTGTTAGGTCTGTCTGGTTAAAGTGTCTCAGAGCCACTGTCTGTTGATTTTCTCTTTGGGTTATCTATTCATTGATGTAAGTGGAGTGTTAAGTTCCCCTGTTATTGTATTACTGTCAATTTTGCCTTATGTTAATGTTAATATATTTAGGTGCTCCTATGTTGAGAATGTAGATATTAACCATCGTTATAGCCTCTTGTTGGATGGATTTATCATTTTTTTTATCATTTGTTTTAAAGTCTATCTTGATATATTGTTATCCCATTTTTTTTTCACCTTCATTTGCATAGTATATGTTTTTCTGTCCCTTCACTTTGATTCTGTATGTGGCTTTAGGTCTGAAGTGAGTTGCTTGCGGGATCATAGACATCAGTTTATCATTCATTGGCCCTAGGTCTTTTGATTGGAGCACTTAGTCCATTTACACTTAAAGCTATTATTGATAGGTATGTAGTTATTGCCATTTGCCCTTTTGGTCCTTGTGTTCAGGTTGTTTTTATAATACTTTCTCTTTTCGTGTGCATTTATTACAGGTTTTTGCTTTGGGATTATCAGGACAGCCTAAGTATATAGCAGTCTATATGAAATCGATGGTCATGTAAACTTGAACACATTCTAAAAGATGACCTTTTTACTCCCTGCCCCCGTATTTTATGTCTGTTATATTTTACATCTTTGAGCCCCTTGTCTAATTTTTGTAGATGTAATTTTACTACTTTTGTCTTTTAACCTTTGTACTAGCTTTGTAAGGGATTGATCTGCTACCATTATGTTTGCTTTTACTAGTGAAGTTTTTTCTTATTTTTTCTTCTAAGACTGGTTTAGTGGTGGTGAACTCCTTAACTTTTGTGTGCAAAAACTCTCTTTCCTTCAATTCTGGATGGTGATCTTTCCAGCTAGAGTGTTCTTGATTGTAGGTTGTTCCCCTTCAGCACTTGGACTGTATCCTGCTACGCCCTCTGACATGCAGAGTTTCTCCTGAAAAAACAACTGATAGCCTGATGGGGTCTTCCTTGAATGTAACTCTTTTCTTTTCTCTTGCTGCTCTGAATATACTCTTTACTATTTGCCATTGTAATTAGTGTCTTGGTGTGGACCCCCTCGGGTTCATCTTCTTTAGGCCTCTGTTTGCATCCTGGACCTGGATGTCTTTTTCCTTCCCCAGGGTAGGGAAGTTTTCAGCTGTTCTTTATTGTGAGTTTTCTACCCCATCTCATCCTTGGGACCCTTACAGTGCGAACATTAGCACACTTGATGTCCCAGAGATCCCTTAACCTCTCTTTTTCTTTTGCTGTCTTCCAGCTCTCTGCTCTGATCTGCTGTTGATGCCCCTAGTGTGTGTTTCATGAAGTCACTATGTATTCTTCAGCTCTGACTGGTTCCTTTTTCAGCTGTTGAAGATCTCACTTAGTTTACATAGTCTGGACACTCTCATTCAGTGAGCATCTTTACATCATTACTTTGAACTCTATCAGGTAGATTGGTTATCTCCATTTGGTTTAGCTTCTTATCTGAGCTTTTGTCTTTTTCTTTCTTTGGGGGATTTCTCTCTCTCTCTCTCCATCGTGGCCCAGGCTATGACTGCGTAGGAGTTCAGCTACATCTCCCGGTCTTGCAAGTAGTGGCCTTACGTATAAGGTGTTCTCTGGTGCCAAGTAGCACAGTGCACCCTCCTACCTTGGCTGTGCCGAACTGGCCCTCAGCCCGGCGGTCTGCCAAGACCACCTGTGCCACTGCTGTGGCCCGTGATCGGCAGGACTTGACTCTAGCAGAGCCGTGTGGCTGCAGCCAATGTGGGTGCGCTGGCAAGGGAGGCTAACTGCTCCATCCCCAGGGACCAAGTTACCATGGAGGGAGCGCCGGTCCTGACCAGGGTGATCTGCTGGACGGGGGCCGTCCTCGGGGGAATGTCAGAATTGGTTCCAGCAAGCGGTGAGCCGGCTAGGACGAAAGCAGGCAAGAAGCAGCACCTTCAGATCCCTGCCCCTTCGGCACGAGTCCAAAATGAGGAAATCCTCACATGTTCCCCAGATGCTTTTCAAACTGCTGCTTCTCGGCTGGGTCTCGGGCTAAGAGATACAGTGTGCTGACCTTTTAAGAGAAGAGACAGGATCCACTACAGCCCTCCAGCTCTCCCAGGGTGCAGCCTCACCAGTCTGCAAAGCCAGACCTCACAGGAGCCTGACTTCCCAGTGCAGGGGGCCAGGGCCAGGGGCACCCTGCTCGGTCCCCCTCTCTTCTCCGTCACAAACTCTGTGCCTGTGATGCCCCTCCCCCTTGGGGGTTGCTGCTGGTGGTGGTGGCAGGAAGGGAGCCCTCTCCTCTTCTCCCCTCCTCCCCGTGCTGATCCCCTCTCTGGTCTCAGCTCAGGCTCAGAGGGAGTGGGGTTACCTGGAAGGACTGCCGCCGGGTGCTCTCGGGGTCCTCTCATTGCACCGTCTTCCTCCATGTGCCTCTGACGTTCTTTACAAGCTGGGTTCATTCAAAGCAAATACTGAAACCAAAGGTAATTAAAAAGATTCCTTTGTTGGCTCTTTTTTTCAGTGCTACTAAAACAACTGAAAAGAGGCAGTCCCCTGTACTAGATGCCTTGTTCCATTTTTAGATTTCTCCCTGTTTGCGGGTACTCCTCATGTCTACCTGGATGACAGGTTATCATTTTAAAGAAATCCTTCCCATCCTTTGGTTAACCCAGTTAATGATACATATATATGGCCTAAGGAAGTGTTATCCAGGAAATTCCTTTCCTAGATATGGCCGATGGAACGGCTGGGCCACTGTCTCCCTCTTCTAGGTCCTGTTTTGAAGCCAACTACAGGAAAACATGTGCTTCCTTGAATTTTTCTCTGTATTACAAAATACGCCTTTATACCCCACTAACCATCATCGGTGACGAATGATGCATTAATAAGCAGGTAAACTGCAATTCTCCACTGGGAAGCATATATTGTGTTGTAAATCCCGTTACTTTGCGTGCTACTGGAAGGGACAAAAAAGTAGGATTTATGTACTTTTCAAATTTGGTACAAAAGTATATATGAATAAAGATAGTTCTGTTAGATATGGAGACTGTGAAAGTACCACATGAAAAGTTAGGATAGTGACAGTATCCTGTTTGTCAAGATGCTGTGTTTATTTCAGTTTGGAGGTCATAGAGGAGTTGTTCCCGTCGGAGTTAGGGCCCCTCCATACAATAGCATCAGGGCTTCTGAGACCCCAGCCAATGTAGTAGCCCTTTCTGCAGCTTGGTCTGCAAATTAATTTCATCCTGCTGTCTGGTACAGGCTGTGTAACGAGTTACAGAAACTGCTGCGGAAGTTGCGATGAGTAATAAATCTGCAGTTAGTTTCCCCTGTGGTTGGTTATTTGCCACTGATGCGAACATTAGTACTTGGGCCCAGAGCCCGGCCGCTCCCTCGCCCATGTTGACTAACTCAGATGCCCTGTCTCCCAGAAGCTTCAGAAATACTCCACCTGGAGCAGAGAATATGGTAGCCCTTACTTTATACAGCAGGTCACTTTGCAACACATTAACCCTCATGGGGAGACAAGAGGGGGCCTCTGCTCCGCTCAGGAGCCTCACAGGGGAAAGGTTGTCAGGAGATCCCCCAACTTGAGTTGGACCTGGGAGAGACAGGAGAAAACAACAGAAATTGCAGAGTAATTGCCCTGGGATTCCTGAGAAACGACAGGCAACTATGAAGGGGGGACAGAAAAGACAGCTCCATTAGCTTTGGTAGCACTACAGTCGTGGGTTTCTTTTTGCCTTCACCTTTCTCCATCTTTCCCAACCCTTGGGGCAAACCTCCTCCCCAAAGCCAGTCCCTGAGGAACTGTGCACGCTTACCATCCACGTAGCCTGTCTCTTCCCGGGGCTTGAATCCCACAGCACGGCTGCGCAAACAGTGAAGGGGATGGAGGGCCTCTTCGGATCCACCCCCAGCATTGGTGTAGACAGTGCTTCCCTGAACCCTGACGAAAAATCCCGAGCACTCCTCCAGCAGCAGTCCTGCGGCTTCACCCGGGTCCCCTTTTGCAGGAGCTCAGGGACGGCCACCAGCAGTGCCTCTCGGAGGAGCGGCCGCCGTGCGTCAGAGCCGTGCGGGGTCACCACTCCAGGCCGGCGGCCACTATCCATCCTCCGACGTAGGGCTGTAGGCCTCAAAACGTGCTGGTGAGGACCTTGGTACATCTTGGCAGATCTTCCCAGCGTATGGGGAAAATAACTCTTGAAATGGTGAATATCAGCGAGGGAAAGGGCGCATGTACTCTTGCCATCGCTGGCGCACGTGGAGGAGGCGTCCGAGTCCTTGCAGCCCTACAGGCGGTCTGATTTTCCTCCCCCTACGATGAAACGTTGGTGTGTGTGGCTCCAGGTACTGCTTAATAGGCTGACTCCTTCTGTTGCCCCTTTCTTCCAAGTTATCAGGGCAACTACTTGCCAACCAGATGCTCGTTCTAGAACGTCTCTTACCCACATTCTCAAGACTCCTTTTTCCTGCCTCTTCGCCATGCCCATCTTCCCTGGCCGTGTTCTGCATGTTGGGGGTCGGGGATCTTGGAGGCAGAGCTCACATCACAGCAGTTACGTAAGGCTGCCAAGTCTCCCTCTTCCACAGCAAAGTTATCCTCAGACCCTAAAGCCAGGAGGAAGTATCCATCCAAACAGTCATCGTCTCTTTCTTCTCAGTCCTAGACAAAGAAGAGTTAGGGGAGGAAGAAGCAATAGCGAGAAGCCTCGAGACCTAGGAGAAAGGAGCTTACGTAGCATTTCTTAATTCATTCTTTATTGGCTGTCCCCGTTCATTCTTTGATTTATTTCCTGATATCCAAAGATACTAATAATCCTTTTAAGTAGGTTTTTTTTTAATATTTTATTTATTATTTGTCAGAGATGGCAAGAGAGGGAATACAAGCAGGAAGCCTGACGCAGGGCTCCATCCCAGGACCTGACGACAGATACTTAATGACTGAGCCACCCAGGTGCCCCGGAGTAGGGTTTTTCTAAAAACCCCTACAAGTAAACCAAATGAGCCTTTCTCTGGTCATTGCAAAGCCAAATTTTTATAAGCATGCTTATTCCAAACATAACAGTAAAATAAGCCTTTTAAAGAAAGGTACCTGCTGGTAGACTTTTGTAGTCTTCTACCCTTGAAGCCAGGAGTGAATCAGCTGGGAACTCAGAATTTGCCATGAGAGTTTGGAATGTTCCCTGGGAACCCACTCTTACTGAGTCAAAAGGATATGTTTTATCAAACATTTAGGGTCTCTTACCTAATCAAAGGTGGCCACAAATCTTCGAACCAATTCAGCATCAGAAGGACTCCCATGAGGTATACCATTTCTATTGCCAAATTGTTGGAATAAAAAAGAAACCAAGGCCCAACGGAACATGCCAACTCATAAATATAGAATTAGTTATTTTTACTACTGAGAAAATGCATGCAGACATAGCCCACAAGTGACTACAGAACTATAATGAATCTTCTTCTCTATTTATATGGAATTAAAACTTCAGTTCTTAAACATCATCCTACTTATTTTAGTAAATACTCAACAGACAGTTCATTTGCACCAGGACCGACCGTGTGCTTGCTCTGACGTCCTGTTTTTATAATTCTTTGTCAGAACCACCTACAAGTATCCTACCCGGCACATGTGATGACGCACATCCTTGAATACCCCTCAGGAAGGGAGATTAGCTTCGGGCTCCCGAAGCTTTCCCAGTCTGTAGAAGTCCCAGCTGCAGGTTGGAACCACCGTCATTTATCTGCTTGGGCTTTGAGTATCTCTGGGGATGATTCTGGGCCTTGGTAGCTGGGAGGCACTTCCAAGGCAACAGCAACCATTCCCAGGATTTCGTGGTCAGCACTCATTTCTTTGGTCTGATCAGGAGGGGGAGATGGGTGGGAAAGCGTCAGAGACCCGCTGTGCCCATCCACACCTGCCCACCTCTCCCTGCCCCCACGGGAGCTCCTGGTCTGGGTCAAGCCTGACAGCCAGTTGCTAATTGCGTTAAACCTGGCTTCCTGTCGGTGTGGGGTGTTACTATACCTGGATATGGAATTACCATGTTGTAGAGACAGCACGCCTTCAACTTGATAAAGCACTGCCAGATTGTTCTCCTGAAGAGTCACACCAATTTACACTCCCACCTGTAACGTCTGAGTTCCTACTTTCACACATCCTTGGCAACATCTGGTGTTTGCAGACTTTATTTTTTCCAATCTGAGGGGTGTGAAGTGGAGTCTCATTTTTGGCTTTAATTTGCATGTCTTCACTATTGAGCATCTTTTCATATGTTCGTTGGTCATTTGGGTTTCCTCTTCTGTGAATTCATATTGTTCATATGTTTTGCCTTAAAAAAAAAAAAAAAGAACAATGGTTGCCCTTCTCAGTGTGTAGGGATGCTTTATATAGTCCGAGTGCCAGGCTTTTCTCTGGTTCTGTGCACTGCAAGTACCTTGTCCCGACCTGTGGCACTTCTGTTGATCGTTTTGCATAATGCTTTACATAATCAAATCTCTCCATCTTTTCCCCGATAGCATCTGGTTGTGTGTCTTCTGTAGTATTTCCACATCAGGGCACCTGGGGGGCAGTCAGGTAGGCCTCCGACTCTTGGTTTCAGCTCAGGTCCTGATCTCAGGTCATGAGATGGAGCCCCATTTTGGGTTCCATGCTCAGCAGAGTCTGCTTAAGATCCTCTCCCCCTTCCCCCACCCATGCACATGCACTAAAATTTTTTTTTTTTTAAGATTTCCCTATCCTAATGTCAGTGCAGCCTATATTTTTGTGAACTTTTACAGTATTTTTCATATTTAAATCTTTGATCTATTTTTGTGTATGGTAGGAGATAAAAATAGTGGTTTTCCATATAAATAATCAGTTGCCATAGGACCATGGTAAATGGTCCAACTTCATTAATTTCTAACGTCACTTACACACATGTATTACCTTCAGCTCACTCTTCTGTTATATATTTTGTTTTTTAATCTTTGCCTGTACCAACATAACCTTGATGGATTTCTGTAGTTGGATAGTACATATTGACAGCTCATGGGAAAGTTCCTTCTCTTTCGTTTACTATTGCTTGACCATTCTTAGTCTTTTGTTTTCCCATTCTAATTTTACGATGAGCCTCTCAAGTTCCCTTAAAATCCCTTTGAGGACTTTTTATTGGAATTGCAGTGGACTTACAGATTAATCAGAAAATTGCTGTCTTCATAAATAGTCTCACCATCCATGAAAATGGTATATTATTGTTCTTTTCATTCAGGTCCTCAATTATGCCCTTCAGTACAGGCTTTCCATTTTGGTCTGCTCCATTAAAGCTCTTGTGTATCTTTCCGTCTTTAGACTTTAGTTTTTGTTGTTTTCACAAATGAGATTTTTTTTTTAGATTTATTTATTAGAGAGAGAGCAAGGAGGGGAGACAGAAGGAGAGGGAGAAAGAGAATCCTGATGCAGACTCCCTGCAGAGCGCAAAGCCCAACATGGGGCTCGGTCCCAGGACCGTAAGATCATGACCTGAGTGGAAATCAATAGTCAGCCGCTTGGCAGCGAGCCACGCAGGTGCCCCTACAAATGGGATTTTTTAGTTAGAATTTTAGATTGGTTTACTAGTGTAGAGCAACACAGATGTTTTTTAAGTAGAACCTTCTATCAATGTAATAACATCTTGTCCAAGAATATTGTCTTTATGATACAGTTTCTTGCCCTCTGTGGAATTCGGTTCTGGGGCCTAGTACAGAGCCAATTTTCTAAATCTTCCACATGTATTTGAAATGATTTTCTCATCTTGTGCAGGGTTTTGTATCTGTCCATTAGATCAAGCTAATAATTAATTCTTCTGTATTCTTACTACATTTTCTGCTTCATCATTCAATTAATATTTTCTTTCTCCTCATCCAGTCATCTTTGGCATTACTCATTTGGAGTCTCAATCCTTAATTATTGTAGCGTCCTTGTGAATTTTTTTTCAGTATTACTTGACAGCTTTTGTCCTAATGTTTTACATTGTAAAATACCTATTCGTGGAGCTTTCCAAGTTTCTTTAGTGTAGCTACAAATTATAGAAAACTTGACGACTGTTGCTTAAATTGAGGGAGGTATTTTTTTCTCCAATAACAAGCTCATAAATAGATAGGCATGGGTCCATCCGTCCAGAAAGCAGGGCTCTTTGCATGTTTCTGTGTAGCATTCACACGGCATGACCTTTCGTCCTCTCTGCTGCCTTCCTCCCTGTGAGGTATCGTTGGATGGGAGGGGCCGCGGGGCAAGGAGAGGGCAGTCACAGCCTCTACCGTCAGCATCACATGGGATAACACCTGTTGCAGCAGCTAGAGAATCTTTGTCCCATGATCGTAAAAGATTTGCTCTTGCCACACATTTTGTGAACGTTCTTGGCAGAAATAGAAGATCTGATCTTCTAATGAGTCAGATGTGACCATTTTCCTTCCCAAGTGAGGTCACCGGGGAGGAAGTGCTGATGCAGTGGTCTCGTCAGAGGCAGTTAAAGGCTCAGGCCCCAGAGGCAGTTAAAGGCTCAGGCCTCAGGAAACCACAGCCACTAAGGACGAGCAAGGCACAACACGCTTCGATTTCAGAGCATTAACACAAAAGAAAAATATAGTCCATTTCAGGGAACGTTTGTATTTAGGAATAACATATATATTCTCTCAACAGCTGATACTGGTCTTTTCTAGAGTTTTCCAGAAGACTGATTTCAGTGTTTTCTCTAAAACTCCACATCCCTGCGTGTCGTCCGCTGGGGCGCTGGTGGGGCCACCAGTCGCCTGACATCCCCCGGAGCTGGGCCCTCACACTCGCCCTTGCCCTCTTGCTCCCTCGGGGTGCACCTGCCACCGGGCCCTGGACCGTTCTGTGGAACACGAACAGCCTGTGGGGTTTGCATTTGGAGGCCTCAGGATCTGTAAAGCAAATTGATCTACTTCTGTTTTGTCCCTAAAATGATTATTTAGATGGTTCTGGTACTTCCCAGGGGTCTACTCGAATGTATTAATACACCTAATATTTGATTTGTGCTAAAAATTAACAGAGCATTTCCTTACCTTGTTTCATTCAGCCCTTCTTTGCCCAGAGAAGAGAAGAATGACCATCTCTGTTAGGGATCGCAGGCTGCAAAAAAATACAAAAACAGTTGTTACATCCAGAGCAGGACACTGTTTGTTCTCAAACCATTAGAATCTGTGATAATTTTTGAATTATTAGGTTCAATTGCACAAGCAGAGCCTGGTGCTAGATAAGTATTGAGTGACTGCACTTAGCTGTGAGCGTTTTCTTGGAGGCACTAAAACTGCATAGTCCCAGTTCCAAATGCCCTTTTGTCATCATTAATGCTTGTCCAACACAATACTGTTCAAACCAGGTGTCTTTTCATTAAAGGACAAGGGAAGTGTTTCTTAGAGGCAATTTAGGCATTGTGAACATGATTTTCCATTCACAGATTTCTAGGTGACTTCTTTTCACGTCTGCCTGAAGTTTGGGCTGTGGTGGAGACCCCTTCCTTTTCTCTGTATCCTGATCAAATACGGCTTGTATCTTTCGCACGAGTTAGCCTCTACAATCTGATGGTGAAGGACTCACTTTTTCTCACCTTTCCAGGGGCTCTCAGTGCTTCTCCGAGCTCTGCAACTCCCCTCATAAACTTGAAGTCCATCACTTTTGCAATTAAGTGGTCATTTCTGCTAAATTGAGTTGAATTTAGATTTTGTCCTGTCTTACATGTTTGAATATTACCTTTCAGCCATGGAAACAAAGAAGTATTTTCCTGCCGGGGGATCAAGTTGGCAGTGGATTGGTTTTTGGAAAGAGGCCACAAAGATGTCACGGTTTTTGTTCCGACTTGGAGAAAAGAGCAGTCCCGACCTGATGCTCTCATCACAGGTAAGCCCTGGGAGCGGGGTGGTCGCAGCCTCGGGCCTTCCCCGGGCGGGTCCTCAGACCCTGTCAGATACTGTGCCGACGAAGATGTCCCTCGATTTCCTCCGGCTGTGTGACCGCCACGTTCCCTGCGGTGAGGCCTCAGCCTTGTCGGTGTTTACGAACCCTGATGTTAAGGAAACAGTAATCCTTGCTCCATAAACCAGGGCTTTGGGTTTTTTGCTTTCCTTTCGTACTGTGGAAGCTTTTTACTTCAGATTTGGTAAAATGAAGCCTTGGACAGCTTAGGAGTCAGGAGACCTAGATGAAAATTCTGAGCCACATTTGGAAGCGTGTTTCTTATCTGCAATATAAAGTCAGTGACTAAATGCCAATCAGACGGGCAGGCTCCTGGGGGTCCGCTGTCTGGGGTCCAATGTAAGGAAGGGACTCCGTCTCAACAAAGGGTCTCTATTTTGAGTTATTTTGTAATTTTTAACTGTATGAGTTTGAGGCAGAAACTGCCTGTGACTGTCGCGGGACGCTTGGCTGAAGTGAGTCGTTGCCCCTGCGTCAGCCTCCAATAGTAACAGAAACTGAGAAACCTGTGTCGAGAAAACTACTTTTTCAACCAAAACCAGAGAGAGCGCAGACCCCATACCTGAAGGAAGATGAGTCATGAAGTCAGGACTTGAGCCAGCGGAAGGATAGACGGGCAGGGCTGGCCGAGTCCACAACTGTGCAATCAGAGCTAGTCTGTATCCGCCGTGAAGGGAGGAAGGTGCCAGAATTCAGCCAGGAGCACCAAGACCCTGGGTAACTCTTGGAAAAAATAGATATATTCCACCATGGAACAGTCAATTCCAGATGGTTGAAAAGTTGTCAAAAACAGTAGTCTTTGAATGGATGGGGAAGACTCCAAAGGAAAAGATAAATTTCATTGCATGAAAATTTAAACTTCTGTGTTTGGGGAATTTTCTTTAAAAATGAGAACTTTTATTTGCCTAAGGGGGAAAAAAATCCAACATATAAAGAATCCACATCCTTAACATCTGAAGGGCTTGTAGAAAACAGAGCTGGGAACGCACACACAGGGCTCTCCCTGTACATAAATGACAACATGGTAGGAACAGCACAGAATGCAGTACCCAGAGGAGAAGCCAGTTCAAGAAATGACAGATTTAAACAACTCTTATTTTTCACCCATCAAATTAGACTGAGGAACTGGTAAGCCTCCGGGAGCTCTTCCTTCACGGCTGTGGAAATAAATTGTTACAACCTTTCTAAACAGTTGGGTCTTAAAACATTAATGTTCTTTTACCTACTTGTTCTCCTTCTGGGCAGAATTCCTCAGAAGATAAGCAGAGTTACAGGCAAAGATCGAGGACCACGAAGACATTCAGTGCATCATTACTTGAAATAGAAAAAAAAAAAAAAATAGAAATAAACCGTACATTCCCTAGAATGGTTCGCAAAGGTAGAAGAATATGGATCAGAATATTGAGGCCGAATTTCTTTTTTTTATAAGATTTTATTTATTTGAGAGAGGGAACACAAGCAGAGGAAATGGTAGCGGGAGAAGCAGGCCCCCCCGCCGAGCAGAGAGCCCGATGCGGGGCTCGATCCCAGGCCCCTGGGATCTGACCTGGGCCGAAGGCAGACGCCCAACGACTGAGCCACCCAGGCGCCCCGTGTTTGTTAGATTCTTTTTTTTTTTTTTTTTTTTTTTTTGAAGATTTTATTTATTTGACAGCGAGAAACACAGCCAGAGACGGAACACAAGCAGAGGGAATGGGGAATGGTAGCGGGAGAAGCAGGCTTCCCGTGGAGCAGGGAGCCCGATGCGGGGCTCGATCCCAGGACCCTGGGATCTGACCTGGGCCGAAGGCAGACGCTCAACGACTGAGCCACCCAGGCGCCCCAGGCCGAATTTCTAATCATCGGTTAGAGCTGGGAAGTGCTCTGTTCCATAAGGTTTCATCGTTGTGTGTGTGTACATTTGCACACGCGTACACACATGCATATTTACACGTAGGCCCATGACAGCAAGCACAGAAGACAGGGAGCAGAACTAGAAGGAAATGTGCCAAGGGGGGCACAGTGGTTGACTGTGTCATGACTTTATGAGGTTTTATTTCTCCTTCCTTTTGAGGGTTTTCCCTTACTTTTCTAAGTTTGCTCAAGGAAGAGTACTTTAATAAATAAGGGGAAATAAATTGAAAAAGAGAAAACACTTAAACATGTAAATGACCAGAAAAAAGGGAAAATGATCATGGGCTTGGGACGGGGGTCTAAGTTTAATTCCTAAAATACCAGCAGGCCAGGGCTCTGGCTGCGTTCACCTCCACTTGACCCTCGAACAGCATAGAATGGACTTTTTACCGAACAGTCCTGTAAACGTATTTTCACTTACAATTTTAACATTTTCTCTCTAGCTGACTTTAAGAATACAGTATAAAATACACGTAACATAGAAGATGTGCCTTCCACGTAGTGGCCCCCCAAGGAAGGGGGTCAGCACCCTAACCGCTGCTTTGTGTAAGGGCTGCTCAAAGGTCCAGGTCCAGAGGTGTTTCTTCCCCCCCCCCCCCCCCAATAACACTTTTAACTAAAACCTTCAACCGGCTAAAACCTGGTAAATTGAATAGTCCATTATTTTTTCACTGTACAAAAAAGGAAACTCGACCCGTATTTTCAGGTTCTCCCATAGAGATTGGGACTAGCGCTTCTCCCAGCGAGGTGACACCTTGCCAGGGCGAGCTCCGTGTAGGGTGCGGCGCTGGGAAGGGGAAATTCAGTTCCACGGACCAGTCCTACTGAACCCGTATCATTTATGTTAGGAATATTGACCCCGATTGGTGTCCTTTTTACCTCATTAGTTATCCTAGAAAAAGCAACTTCGGCAAAGTGATGTTCACCATTTCTAATCGCTCGTGGCGTCTCGTGCATGAGCAAACACTCCCACAACTAACAGAGCGCGGCTTCTTCCGGAACACAGTGGCTGACCTGGGACAGGGCCACGTCTGAGTGTCGGGCGGTCCCCTGCACTGCCGTCTGGGCCGAGTGCTGGTGGGGGGTGGAAACGTTCTCCGGGCAGGTGCCACGTCGCGCTGATCAGGGCAACACACAAAAATACTCCTAATGTGACAAATCCCGTAGCTGAGACGGAGCTTTGGGGTTTATCCTGGTTTCCTGCGGTGAAGAGAGCAACAGTTCTATCTGGTAAAACTCAGCTGAACAGTGTTGAGAGCTGGGTGGCCACCGTGCTCAGTGCTTGTCCCTGGGACAGCTCCCTGCCTTCCAGCCTCCTGACCGCAGCGGAGGCTCAATATGGTAGGACTGGCTGATAGAGAAAATGCCAGAACCGCAGATTCTGCACCCACATATCCTCTGCTGCTTTTCTAAAGCAAAATTCTGGTCTTGATGAAGTCTATATACCAGCTTTAGAGCTGGCCGACCCCAAATCCCTCTCCTGTCCCTCCCTGGGACCCTGTTCATCCCCACCATCCTGTTGTGATTACAACCCCTGCTTACCTAGTGTGCACGCCTGTCCGGTGACTGACACCTTCTTGAGGAGAGGTCATTCTTAATGGCAGTGACCCACCATAGCACAGACATACCGTATCTGGTTCCTGAAAATGGTATTTCTTAAAAGTTAACAAACATGGAGAAGTAGCCTTTTTATGTAAAAAAAAAAAAAAAAAAAATCATGACCTTATGACTGAGCCAGAAGGTAGGATCGGGGTGGGGTGAGGCAGGAGGTGGAAGAACCCAACGAGGAAGAGGGGAAGGTGGAGAGAGCGTTGTTACCAGCAACATAGAAACCCCAACCCCTAAAAAAAAGCCACTCAACAAGCCGAGTTACCCCAAGGGCTGCGAGCACATGCCCACAGAAGACTGCAGGCGTGTTCCTCCAGCTCGCCTCACTCCGTGGGGGCAGCTTCCCCCCAATCACCTCTACGCCCTCCACACACTCCAGCCTCAGTGAGGACACTGCACTTACTGCCACGTGTGTCCCAGGAAAGGGCACGAAACCTGCAACAGTTGTGGCTTCCCTGCCTCCCCGTGAACCTTGCGCGTCCTCAGACTCCCCCTCGCCACCACAGTGACTCCTGCTTGCGCTTCTCCAACACTCCCCGCTCACCACCCCTTGTCAGAAAACAGAAGGACAAAATAAATGGGAGGGCGGGGGGGGGGGGGG
>CM053613.1:84936658-84949995 GCA_028646535.1 Procyon lotor | reverse complement strand
CCCCTCATAACCGCTCACATTGTACGCGCATCGCCCCCCGTGTTACGTGCGCACTTACTCCTGACAGTCGGCCCCGCTTGTCCCTGCAGATCAAGAAATCCTGCGGAAACTAGAGAAGGAGAAAATCCTGGTGTTCACGCCGTCCCGACGCGTGCAGGGCCGGCGCGTGGTGTGCTATGACGACCGGTTCATCGTGAAGCTGGCTTTTGAGTCGGACGGGATCATCGTGTCCAACGACAACTACAGGGACCTGGCCAATGAGAAACCCGAGTGGAAGAAGTTCATAGACGAGCGATTGTTAATGTACTCCTTCGTCAACGACAAGTAAGTGAGCCTGCTCCCTGACCCCCGGGGGCCCTGCGGGAGCCCCCGCCCCGCCGGCCGCACCGAAGCCACGTCCCTCCCCACGCTGACTTGCCCTCCGATCCTCCGGGGGAGGGCGCGAGCACGGCCCGCCTGTAGAACAGATCCACCCCCGAGACACGGCCTTTCCAAATCTACCCAGAGCCTTGGTCACTGAAATGTGTTTTTAGGATGTGTGATAGGATGTGGGCAGAGGACAATAAAAGCAGGTCTCCTGAGATAGAAGTATTTACAAATATGGGGGGCAAGTTCATCTGATGGTAAGCAAAACTGTAAACTAAATCTACAAAGAACCTCTCTTTCACCCATTTAACTAACAGAAATATTTTTGCATGTGCTTTGTGCTGTTAAAGGTAGAGTCAGACTACTCACACAGTTTGGAGTGGTCAGCGGGAGCCCTGGAAATATGCACACCCTCTCGGGCCCATCATCTCCTCTCTGGGAATGGATAGCCTGAGGGAGAAAGACCAGAGAACTTCATTTCTGGATTTTTTTATAACTGCAGAAATTCAGAGGCAGCTAAAGGTACAGCAGAGAAATTGGTGAGGCCGTTCTGCATCCAGCACAATATTCTTCAGCTCTTCAGCATTAGAAGTAGGGGGCTTTTGAGAAACATGGAAATTTATTTGTTAAAAAGACAAAACACACAATTACATTTGTGTTTGGGAAACGTGTATGCATACAGAAGCAACTACAGTGCAACACATAAATGGAAAATAATTGTATTCAGATCGTAGGATTGAGTTGCCACGTCAACACTCCTTAAGAGCTCGTCTAACGTTCACATTTTCTGGGTATCGACTTTGCCCTTTTCAAGTTGTACCACTGACCTACCAAGTAGTAGAACTCTCCGGCTGCAACTTCTTGCTGCCGTACTGCGCAGTCACGGAACCCCTGCGTCCGGGAGATTTTTTCATCTCTGCTGAGGCGCAAAGAGAACCGGCTGTTTGATGCAGAATCTCAACTGTGCCGTGTGAACTCAGATCAAAGTCACTTAATTAGGAAAGTGTATTAACCTGCAAAAATTAATACCTGAAGGGCCCAGTGTCAGGAAAACGGGCGAGGGGGGACGCACGGCCTCGGGCCTGGAACGGGCTGGGGCCCATGTCTGTCTTCCTGTCCGCCGTTCCTCGCTCACCCGGCCTCTGTGCTCCGGAGGCTCACCAAGTCCTCCTAAAACGGCACTGGGTTGTTTTCTGAAGTCCTTACAAAATCCCAAGCCTGACAGGAAGAAAGAATTCATGAGAACATGCAAGGTTCAAAACAGTTGACTTAAAACCAAGACAAGTTTGGCTTGACACATTTCACTTTTGTGCTCATTAAGAAAATTCTGTGTACTGAGATCCTTCATCCCATAAACGCTGAATCAAAATACTTGATTAAAAAATGTTTTAGGGGCGCCTGGGTGGCTCAGTGGGTTAAAGCCTCTGCCTTCGGCTCAGGTCATGATCTCAGGGTCCTGGGATCGAGCCCCGCGTCGGGCTCTCTGCTCAGCAGGGAGCCTGCTTCTCCCTCTGTCTCTGTCTGCCTCTCTGCCTACTTGTGATCTCTCTGTCAAATAAATAAAAAATCTTTAAAAAAAAAAAAAAAAAGTTTTAAAGACCTTAGAGTGAATCAGCCTCTACCTTCTGTCTTCAGAATTATATTATCCACGTCCTCCTCAGGGATAACATTGTGTTCTCTCCCCGACAGGTTCATGCCCCCTGATGACCCTCTTGGCAGACACGGCCCAAGCCTGGATAATTTTCTGAGGAAGAAACCTATCGTTCCTGAGCACAAAAAGCAGCCCTGTCCATACGGTAACTTTCCTTGGACCTATTTAATATAATATACGCCTTCAGAGCAGTCTGTTAAACTTTTGTTACTAAAAATAAACATGGTACGTTTTGGATGGCATAGCATATGGTTCTTTGGATTGTGATTAAATTTAAGAAAACATCTTAGCCGTGACAAGAAAGGGTAATTATTTTTACCTAGTTGAGTTCAACGCAGATGCATTTCCCTGAGTTAAAACACGGTTCCCGAAACTCCCCTAATTCAGGCAGGTCAAAATGTGAAGGTCTGACCTCGAGCTGCCCCTCAGACCGGCAGGGGCCGAGTGCGTTACCACAGTACGCGTCGCCCCCCCCAGAACAGAAGGCCCCGATCACGGAGCCAGACTGGAAGAGGGTGGGCAGGTAGGTGGTGAGGATGCAGGTCACTAACCCGAACCTCTGGAGGTGACTCGGGCAGCCGGCCGGCGGCTCGGTCGCTCTCGAGAGGCCCGAGGCAGGGACCACGGAGCGGGGCCGGGCTCCCGAGGAAGGGCCAGAGGAGTGACTCGGCGTCCCTTCCGTTTCCGCCTTTGTCTCTCTCCCACGTTAACACCAGTCGTGCCAGACTGCGCGGCCGGGGCCTGGGGAGGCGCTCCTGGGCCTAATCAGTGTTCCTCTCCGTAGGGAAGAAGTGCACCTACGGACACAAGTGCAAGTACTACCACCCCGAGAGGGGCAGTCAGCCGCAGCGGTCGGTGGCTGACGAGCTCCGGGCCATGTCCAGAAACACCGCCGCCAAAACCGCCAACGAAGGAGGGCTGGTGAAGAGCAACAGCGTTCCCTGCAGCACGAAGGCGGACAGCACTTCCGAGGTCAAACGAGGCGCTCCAAAGAGGCAGTCGGACCCAAGCATCAGGACCCAAGTCTACCAAGACCTAGAGGAAAAGCTTCCCACCAAAAACAAATTGGAAACCAGGTCTGTACCTTCCCTAGTTAGCATCCCGGCTACTTCCACCGGAAAACCCCAAAGCACTCCATCTCTAAGCAACGGCCTTCCATCTGGAGTTCACTTCCCACCTCAGGATCCAAGACCACAGGGACAGTATCCTCCGCTGATGATGGCAACCAAAAATCATGGAACGCCAATGCCTTATGAACAGTATCCCAAGTGCGACTCGCCCGTTGACATCGGATACTATTCCATGTTGAATGCCTATTCCCACCTGAGCATCTCAGGCCCGCGCAGCCCCGAGAGGCGTTTCTCCCTGGACACGGACTACAGGATCAGCTCCGTCGCCTCTGACTGCAGCAGCGAAGGGAGCGTGAGCTGCGGGAGCAGTGACTCCTACGTGGGCTACAACGACCGGTCCTACGTCAGCTCTCCGGACCCCCAGCTGGAGGAGAATCTCAAGTGTCCACACATGCACCCGCACAGCCGCCTTAACTCCCAGCCCTTCCTGCAGACTTTCCACGACCCCTCAGCTAGAGTGCAAAGTTACAGTCACGAAGAACCAAAGTACCATCCCAAGCCTCCTCTCCCCCACCTGGCCGTGCACCTGCCGCACCCCGCCGTGGGCGCGCGCGCCAGCTGCCCCGGCGACTACCCGTCCCCGCCCGGCTCCGCGCACGCCAAGGCGCCGCACCTGGGCCGCTCGCTGGTGGCCACGCGGCTGGACAGCATCTCGGACTCGCGGCTGTACGACGGCTCTCCCTCCCGACCGAGAAAGCCTTACTCCCAGCCCGAAGGGCCGGCGGGCTGGGAGCGGCAGAGCTACGGCCTGGACGCCTACGGCTACCGGCAGACCTACTCCCTGCCCGACCACCCCGCGCAGCCGGGCTACGAGCAGTTCGCCTTCCAGAGCCTCCCCGAGCCGCAGGAGCCCGCGTGGCGCGTCCCCTACTGCGCCGCGCCGCCCGACCCCCCGCGCTACCAGGACAGCCGCGAGAAGATCTACGTCAACCTGTGCAACATCTTCCCCCCGGACCTCGTGCGGACGGTCATGAAGCGCCACCCGCACGTGACCGACGCCCAGCAGCTGGCCGCCGCCATCCTCGTGGAGAAGTCGCAGCTGGGCTACTGAGAGACGATGCATCTTCGTGGTGTTTAGTAGTTTTTTGTTCAGCTCAGAAGCTGAGGGAGGTTTGCTACAATAGCACACGTGATCTCCTTGGCCGCAAGGAGGTTATATAGTATCCATTTATGTGAACTACTGTATCATGGAATCTGGACGTAGAGCCCCCCAGAGCGGAAGCATCGCGGGATCGCTTTACATCCAAACTGTTTTTTAAAACCTTTCCTTTTTAAAAGCTCTCTCCGCGGCTGGAAGTTGTTCCAGTTTGATTTATTAGATGTCTCTGTGATCTTTGATATTAATCTTTGGTGCATCAGGGGTTTATACGCAGCACTTTTTATCCTTGTTTCGTGTTTTATTACCTTGGTGTTTGTCTATCGATTGCAAGCGATTACAATACTTTCCGAATGTGGAACCTTTGACTAGACCCTAGCCGACTATTTTTGCAAGCCAAGCTTCATTGGAATCTTTTACAGCTTTTTAAGTTATTTTTATTTGGGGAAGGTGGGCTTCTTTGTGCTATGATCATTATTTATAGAAACAGATATACTACAGCACTGACTTTATATTTTAAACAAAACGTAAGTTACCAGTTTATATGGAAATGGGTAACAGTCTATACTAGAATGATTTACAATATGGCACTTTTTTTCATTGTTTTGTTTTTGTTCGGATTTTTTTCCCCCCGTTAGGTAACTAGTTAATTTAATATGGTTGACTTAAAGGAAAGCAGATGCAATCAATGGAAAAAATCGTTTCCATTTTTTTTTTTTTTTAAACGAAGAAGGCAAAAGCCGTAACTGTTCCAGTTTAGAGGTTTGTGATCCCGCTATGATGTGCTTCTAGACGGTAGAAAGTGGAATTGAATTCCCAGATTCTCATTAACCTGTATTTTTAATGTGTTCGTCCTTTTTGTTTTGGGGCACAACAAGACTGGATAAAAGAACCCTTTCACAGTACTTGCCTGTTTTTAATGAATCTAATTATTCTCAATGCAACTTTTATATTTAATATACTCTTTAGCTTTCCTGCTATTTATCAAGGCTGGCCTGAGGTGGGTGTTTGTGTTGAGGATATGCAAAATTTATTGATACTGCACTATAGGAAGGGTGGTGGAGGCGTTTTAAGTGGTAACTTAAAAATGTTTGTAAGATACTGTATATTTTCCATTTTCCTGGAGGTAGTTTTTTGGGGGGCCTGTTATATTATTAAGGCCAGATTCTTGCCACAAATAGTGTAGTTTTAGCTACAGACTAAAGTCTGTTCTAGTATTAGTAAGGGATATTTCTGGTTTCAAAGTCATGGGTTTTGCTAGATGGGAATTCCTTTTTGTCCTCAGTAGACAGACCTTGCATGGAGGGGCAGACGGTCGTGTGCCTCACGTGACTTCGCTGTTGCCTCCAGGCTCCGAATTTCCCTTCGTGCGACAGACCCCTCCTGGTCTGTGTCTGTCTGATGCCCTGGGTGTTCGGACCATTCTCCATGCTACAGTTTGAAGTAAAGCCCTGAAACAGCCAGAAAGTACCTTTTACTGTTGATACAAATTGTATCTTTTTAACTATAAGAACTATTTTGATTTGTAGATCTAGTGAAAACACAAATGTGTAACTATGATTAGACTTTTGGGCAACATTTTATCCCTTATTTAAATACAAAATTTTAAAGTAAAATTGAGGTCTAGGATAGGGTAGAAAAATAAAAGTTAACAATTTAGGTAAATAAAAGCGTCTGTCTTAGTTTTATAGACTATATTAAAATATATTCAATACAGTTATTGGCATTTTCTTTCTCCTAAAACTTACCTAGTGAGAACTTAAAAATAAAGGTAAAATGCTGCCTGAAAATAATGTCCAAGCACCTTTGACTAGGATAACATTTTCACTACTTGTGTGACACTGTGTGTTGCATGAAGTAGGATTTGGGTATACAGTAAATGCTTCTAAAAGGCATTGTGCATATTGACATATCCAATAATCTGAACCGTGTTCAGCAAACTTAATTCAGGAAAGTGGTGTTCTACACAATTACTGCTGTTGTTGAGGTGAGTGTGGCCTCCTCTGGGCCCAGACGCAGCGCAGACGCTGCCACACACACCATCCTGAGTGAGGCCTGGGTGCGCCGCTGTGTCAGGTCTTCTCCCTGATTCCGTCGGTCACTCCGGAGAGCGAGTTTAAGGGTAGGAGTAAACGAGTGCCAAAAATAGGGTCACACGCGTGGAGTACCTTTTAGTTTAGTCATGTTCTAAGCCTTTTTTTTTTTTTTTTTTTTGAAGTAGGAGATCCTTTTTAAAGTGTAGGTTTCGCTCCCATTTTCTTCATGTGAGCATTTCCACTCTCTGAAGACTCTGCCAAACTTTACTAAACCCGTTTCGGTGACATCGTTGGTGACGGGCGCATCTTCCTTTTAGTCTGAGCTGCTCGTGGTTGTAGCTTACGGTGTGTGGTCGCTCCGTGGATGGGGAGCCGTGGAGAAGTGTAGCTCGCCACTCCCTGTCCCGAGGGGACTGCTCTCAACTGCTTACACTGAAATCCTTCCATGTAGTGACCTGTGAGGGAAGAAATAGTTTTCTGAGGCGGACAAGGTGTCCCCCTCTTTTTTTTTTTTTTTTTTTAAGCACCCGTGTTGCTTTCAGAGCTTAAGAATGAGATACTTGGCAGAGTTTTGATACAGCAAATTCTTAATTCTCTAAAGCAATAAGTAAAAGGATCCATCACTAAATTAAATCCATAGCTGACCCCAAACCTTCATTGTAGCCCAACTTCCACCCTAATCCCATCTTTTACCAGACGTGAGAGTAGGTAACTCGAGAGGGAGAGGTTGGCAGAGACACTGCCCAGGGTGGCCACCTGATCAAAGAGAAAGAACTCAGACTGGAATATTCTGCCCCTGAATGCTGGACAGTTGACTGTCCTTTCCCCAGTACTTAGCCGGTTCACTGTCTCTGTGTCTCAGGACAGAGGGAGTAGCATGCAGCTGGCCCAACCCTGGCCCTCACGGTTCCCTCCCTGTGTGTGATCCGTCCATTTTTCCGTCCGTTTATGACCTCTGTATCCTGACAGAGTCTGCCATTGACCTCAATATTTGAAAGAAACACACGCCAGCATCAGATGTGTGATACTGGTCGAAACTTGAACTCTGTGCTTTTATGAAATTTCCTTTATGAGAATGTGTAATATAACTTAAAAAAGAGCATTTTTATATGTATATATACATACATGCCTACATACTTATCCTGAAGTATTAACAACGGGAGAGGATGTTACGCTGTTGGTGGCTGACCTTCCCCTCGTTGAACTTGTCTGAGTTGGGGAGGACCAAGCCTGGAGTCTGGAGGACCAACGATAAAGGTTCCAGAACCACTGAAATGGAAAGCATCTCTTCAATGGTTTTATTCCTGGTATTTTTAAAGAGTTATTTTGATAATTTTAATAGAATGTGTGATTTTAAAACACACAAAAAACTTAAAAGTAGTGTTGATTATACAGATAATTATTTAACATGTCTTTTACGGATGTATCTATGTATATGGACAGTAATATATTTATAAAACAAATGTACTTCGATTATGTTGTAGCTCTTAGTTTGTGATTGGTTAGATGGGGCTCCGGATATATACGTGTGTTTTGAGAACTGTCGAGCTGTCTCCCACCACCACCATCCCCCCAGTTTAATGGCACTGACCCTACGGTAGATCTGTTTCTGTTCTCGTTTTCGCGCTCCGACTGACTTACTCAAGACGAGCTTCCTAGGTCTGCACCCACAAACAGAACGAAGTGTCAAATCCAGGAACTAACTACACACGTGCATTAGCGTCAGAGAAAGCAGAGCTCACCGCAGTTAGAGAGGCACGCGGTGTTTCCGAAGGGCCTGGCCAACTCCCCAAGACAGGGACTGACCCACTCTTTCAGTCAGGGGTCAGGCAGGAACTGATCCGGGCCTGGGGTATCATCTGGTCTGTCCGAACTGCTCTCCTCTGCTCGCACGGCCCAGAGGCAGCCACAGACCAGAGCATCCCTGAGCAAGGTAGCGGTGCGGGGCTAAAACCTCACTTACGGAAACAGGCAGTGGGCGGGGCGGGCTGGGCTGGTGGCTGGAAGTTCAAAGGTCCCTGTCCCAGGGGGAGGAAACCCAGGATTATTCAGCCGGAAGTCCTGATCCATATTAACACAAGAAACGAGAACAGTGTTTCAGTTGGCTTTCAAAGGCAATGTCATTACTGATGGCCTTCAAAAGAGGATTGCGAGGTGGCCCTATTAAAGCATCTTAATTTCCTTGCTCCTTCTGTCCTGTCCATTACTCATTGGAGATACTTCTCAATGTTTAACCGCACACAAAAAGAGCATTCTGTCAACAGATGTTTTAATAAGTATTGAAATTTTTTCATCAACTTTGTATTTCTATCGATAAATGGGAATACCTTACCTACATTTTGTTTTTTAAGGGCCTCACGGACCAAAAATTTCTGTTGTACTTTGAAAATTAGCATGTAATTAGCCACAACATATTTTAAGACTGCATTTGTCAGTTACATCTTTCTGCTGGTTTTTTGACTTCTAAAACATGACAGATGTACCCTTCCTTAAAAAATGGTTTTAAAGAAGATAAATATATTGTAATTTCACATACTATAGCTTTATTCTGTAAGATTGTGACTAGTGTAATTGTAGCTATAATGTGCATTCGCTGTATTATGACTCTTTTAAGAAACCAAGCGTATCCCTGCTTTCTCTGTCCAAACCTTTAGGATCGATCTTTTCAGACACCTTAGGACTGTCCTTGGTGAATGATACTGTTGACATGATCATGTGTGATTTTAAATTCATTGAAACTACACACTGCTGAGTGTGTTCATTCACAGTGCTTTATAAATTGTGTTAACATTATTTCCATAAGATCATTAAATAGTTTTGAACATTACCATCCACGTCAGTTACACTTTCTTTTAAAATCGGAATACAACTCTAGCTTTTTAACACTGTTTACGGTTTAAAATGGTTACTTTTTTTTTTCTTTAATGTCATCTGTTAATCTGCTCTTTATTTTGTTACAGTAACACTCATGTGTCAGGAATAGCTTTGTCCCTGGGGTCCCTAGTCTTAAGATGTAAAAACATTTTAGGATTTTGACCATTTGGCAGTTAAAAAAAATTTTGAAAAATTGAAAAGTCTGTCCATCTTTTAATTCAGTTTGATAAAATTTGTAAAACTTCACTTTTAAACCATGTACCAAGGTGGCCAAATGTCTGTGTAAGATATTTCAGATCAATAACAAATTGTTGTTCATTAAAGCTTTCGATCCCTCTCTCACTTAAAGCATCGTATGTCTCAAGGGGAAAAAAAAAAAAAACATTGAAAAGCAATGGCTTGTTTTTATTATGGTGTGTGTTTTAGATTTTCTTGTTTTTTAAAATTACATGTTTCCAACCTAACACAGAGCACCCACAAACATGCAGACCTCCTCAGAGACATAAACCCATCGCTGCTCGTAAGCCCGATGACTGATCTCATTGTTTCCTGTTGTCTCCCCCCAAAACCCTAGTCCTCTGCCAATGGAATTTCCCATTCTGTCCCTCCAACTTTTCTTACAGGAAAGTAAGGTAAAGAATGTTTAGAACTACCCTCCAACAAACCTATGTGATTCTATTTATCCTCTCTCTGTTCTATCTCTGTAATGGAATTTTTATGACTCCAAGAAGCAGTATTTTAGACTTACTGGAAATCCGTATCAGAACAGCGATGTGAATCTGCCACTGAGAAAAAAAAAAAAAATTAAAATGTCTTTTTTTTTTTTTTATGGTGGTTTGTTTTTGTGTCATGACAACATTGACCTCCTGCAGCAGCACAGACACCAAGTAAGGAGGAGACCTTTCGCTAGTCCTGCCGTTTGCCTACATGCCCCGGCTAGAAACACAGGAGCCACATACGCTCACTGCCAATGGATGAGAGCCACCATTGACTCGTGGGAAAATCAGCATTAAAGGCCCAAGCCAACTAGTCACTCCTCACTATTCTGTTAACGTCCCACCAGTGATTAACCTAAACTACTTAGGGCTTTCTGGACGTCTCGTGACCTGCTGAGGGCTCTGCTGTATGTGTCTCGTTTGCTGCACAGGATCCCAGCAATGCCTACTCTGAGTAGGTTCACGCCCCTTACTGGACACCCACTGGGAACTGAAAATATTCTATGTCGTATATAGTCACAAATCCAAAATGGTCTAATGACCTTCAGGATCTAGCATATTCATGTTCTAGGTCTGTGTCTAAGCAGCTTTCATTTCCTGATCAGAGAGGAATTTTTTTTTTCCCCTTCATTGTTTTTCAGCTTTTCATTTTGCTTTTTGGGTTTTTGGGGGGAGCTTTTTTTTTTTTTTTTTTACTACGATCACCGTTTGTCAGGTGCTTTCTTTCGCCCTCCCTCTCCCCGAAAGTGCCTTACCTGGGATCCAGATTGAAGGGATTCAGCTCCTCTGAGGCAGCAGACGTAGCTGGTGTCCAGCCCTAGTCGGCCGAGAACGCAGTGTGTCCCGAGCGCGCGTGAGGCAGGAGACGCGGGACTGAGACTCCAGGGGAGGCATCCAAGGAGGCGACCCCGTTTATTCCTCCCCCATCTCGTTTCTTCGTCTAGACAGGAAGGATTCACACATCCTGAGGAATCAAGTGATGCTGGGGAAACGGAGAGTTGAAACAGCAACTCCAAGATTGAGTTCATTTACCACAAAATACCTATCACTGGGTCTCTCCCTGGTTCAACACTCAATGAGCATTTGTGTCTCAGCCTCAGATGCTGTTTTCAAGACTTGGGGTGAGGGAGAGAGAATCTCAAGCAGGCTCCACACCCGGCACGGAGCCGGGGGTGGTCGCTTCCAGGACCCTGAAATCATGACCCGAGCCACCGCAATCGAGAGTCAGATGCTTAACCGACCCAGCCACCCAGGCGCTGCTTGGCCTGAAGATTTTTTTTAAAGCAACCTTTTACAAAATGCATTCCACTCTGTGCAGCCCTCGGGCCTGGTGCCGGAGTCCCCGTGTGCAGAGACGGGCGGATGCGTGAACAGAGAGAACCACCACCTCATCTGCCGGCCTGTTAGGACCGAGTCACACCCTCTGCACATGCAGATCCATGTGTGAGTCAACCTAGTTGTGGTTCTGCAAATGCGAAACATATAGATCCATAGTCGTTTACAGATGTTCCCTTAGAGCCTTCTTATCTATACAGCTGTGCCGTGGGAGAGTTTCAGCTCTGACACGTGTGATGTGATAGTTTCAACGGTGGCGTCTATTTCGGGAATGACATTTTAACCTGTTTAAAGAGTGCTTGGCACCTCATTTCTGAGCTACCCCACTGTGGGGTCCTGCTCGACTTAAGAGTCTTCCATAGATCATAATAGGGAGATACATGGAGTAAATGACGATCAAGTAAACCTTCCGGAAGCTCAAGGCTCAGTAGGTCCTGGATGGCATGACCGCTCCCCCAGCCCAGCTCCCCTGAAGGTGCTGCCCAGCATTCCCATCTCGAACCCCCGCCATCTGCCCTGCAAGGGAAAGTCAGTCCCTCCTGATGGGAAACTCCAGGACTGATCTGGAAAGAACAGTGGGGACCCTGCACACTTCTGGGAAGATGTCCAGTCCAGCTGGGTGACTTTTTCTCTTTGAGCACCTACTCCTAGTTTATAGCTGATTGTTCCCCTCAAATTTGGAGAGAGCTAACAGGGATACCACTCACATTTGAGGGCCCAGTACCACAGCTGAGTTAAACCAGAGTCCTGTGCGATAGGCATCACCCCTTTTTAGACTCAGAAAGGTTAAAGCACTTGCTCCAAGGCAAATCCCTCTACTGCTTGCAAAAATTCCTTTTTCTGTTCACTATGCTGCAAGACAGCATTCAGAACACGCCCGTGATTGTCCTTGGTGTGGGTTCTTGTGTACAAATTTCAGGATGAACACCATGCTAGGCCTTCATGGAGGGCAGGGAAAGACTAGGAAAAAACAAGCAGCAGAACTTGTGTTTCTGCACTGTCGGACACCCCCACGCCTCAAGACTTTGCTTTCATGCACCAACAGTCACGGCGAGGGGTACTGTCACGGGAGAGAAAGAGGACCTGACATCAGCCGGCCCCAAAGGCTTGTCTGAAGGTGCTGGCCCAGGAGGCAGGCCCGCTGACCAGGGCTCCCTACTCAGGATCTCGGGAAAGCCAACAACACTGGGTGGTTCTGTGCCAGAAGGTTTGGAGTCTGGACTCCTGGGTGCCCCCCCCAACCCTCTTAGCACCCTCTGTGGTCCTTAAGAGTAGGATGTCTAATGTTTCCAATCATAGCCAGCGCCCTTCTTGGGTGTCCTTCAAGAAGCCCCCTTTAGCATGCAGACTCAGTGCGGACTCACACAATCCACAGCACAAACACACCTTTCACGTCCAAGGGCTGCCGATTTGCATTCCCAGGCCTTCTATTTGCACAAATCCAGCATTAGATTAGAGCCAGACAAGTTTAATCAGGTGGCCCAGCAGATTCCCTTTGGTGCCCCAGGAGAGCTCAGTGAGGAGCTCAGGAAGTACGGAACTGAAATGCCATTTCCCCCCAGCCATTGCCCTGCCCTTCCCGCTCCTGCCGGGAAGCCTCTGCGGGCCAGCGTCCCAGCCCCGCCAGCACCTGACACGGGACGCCAAGACACGGGCTTCTCCGCCGCCAGGCTTCACGACGCCTCTCTCCACACTCCGCTTTCCAAACCTGGAATTATCACTCAGTCGAGTAACTCTTGAATGTGCACGCGGAAAGAGTCACAGAGATGGCAAACACAAGTGTAACCGCACGAAGAGCTCTCCCGTTCACCCCTGAGGAGACTCACGGGTTTGCTGTGGATGGTTCTGGATGAGCAACAGGAGGATGAGCAGGTAGCAAAGCGCAAACGCAAGGGGCGCCGAGATGCTGGGAATTCTGAATTCGTCAAGGGAGATACTTAATAGATGCACGTTCTTCTAGTCCAAGCTCAACTTCATGGCCTTTGTGCCCTCAGGGAGGCCCACAGCCATGGGCGGGGCCCACAGCCATGGGCGGGGCCCACAGCCATGGGCGGGGCCCACAGCCATGGGCGGGGCCCACAGCCATGGGCGGGGCCCACAGCCATGGGCGGGGCCCACAGCCATGGGCGGGGC
>CM053613.1:84908469-84936158 GCA_028646535.1 Procyon lotor | reverse complement strand
TTGAAAAAGAAAACCAAAGTCGGCGGCATCACCATTCCTGACTTCAAACTCTATTACAAAGCAATAATCATCAAGACAGTGTGGTACTGGCACAAAAACAGACACATAGATCAATGGAACAGAACAGAGAGCCCAGATAGGGAGTCGGTACTTTTTAAACACTTCTCCCATTTGCTCACTCCCTGTCCTCCCTGCCACCTCCCACTTCTGGTAACCAGGAATTTGTTCTCTGTATCCATAAGCTCTGTTTAATTTTTTTACATTTACATATAAATGAGATCATTTGGTATTTGTCTTTGCTTTATTTCACTTTGCAGAGTGGCCTCAAGTTCCATCTTTTTAGACACAGATAGCAAGATTTTATTTTTTATGGCTGAATAATATTCATGTGTGTGTGTACAGCACTTTCTTTACCCATTTATCCATCAGGGGATACTTAGGTTGCTTCATATCTTGGCTATTGTAAGTAAGGCTCCAGTGAACATGACGGTATATATATCTTTTCGAGTTAGTGTTTTCATTTTGGGGGGATAAATACTTAGAAGGGGAATTGCTAGATCATAATGGTAGTTCTATTTTTAATTTTTTGAAAATCTCCAGTATTTTCCATAGTGGCTGCACCAATTTACATACTCAGTAATTACGCACACAGGTTCCCTTTTCTCCATATGCTTGACAACACTTGCTATTTCTTTTTGATAATAGCAATTTTGAGTGGTGTGAGATAGTAGTTCATTTTGATTTTTATTTGCATTTCCGTGTCGATCAGTGATGTTGAGCACCTGTTTCATGTACCTGTTGGTCATCTGTATGTCTTCTGTGGAAAAATATTCAGATCCTCTTCCCACTTTTTAATCAGATTGTTTTTTAACTGTTAAGTTGTATGAGTTCCTTATATATTTGGATATATGATTTGTAAATATTTTCTCCCATTCAGTAGTTGACCTTTCATTTTTTTTCACGGTTTCCTTTGCTGTGCAGAAGCATTTTGGTTTGATGTAGTCCCACTTGCATAGTTTTGCTTGTTAACTTTACTTTTGGTGTCAAGTCCAAAAAATCATTGCCAAGACCAATGTCAAGGAGCTTGCTGTGTATGTTTTAGGAGTTTTATAGTTTTAGGTCTTATGTTCAAATCTGTGATGATTTTGGGTTGATAATTTTGTATAGTGTAAGTTAGTGGTCTGTTGTCATTCTTTTGCATGTGGCCGGCCAGGTTTCCCAACACCTAGTTATTGAAAGGACTGTCCTTTCCTCCTTGCATTCTTGGCTGCTTCACTGTAAATTAATTATGTTTGTGTGGGTTTATTTCTAGGTAGACTGCATTCAAAATTGACCCAAAATCTTTTATATCTGATTTGCCAGCCCAATATCCAAAGTAGGACTTTGCATTTGGTGTGTTTGCTCATAGGATAAGCCTTTTTATGATACTGAGTTATTGGAAGGACCTGCAGATTGTCTCTTCGCCTTTGTCTAGTTTCTTCCCCTCGGTGTTATTCAGCTTGTCCTTTTTTCAGTATTTGCTGTAAACTGGAAAATAGACCTAAAAACATGAAAGATGCAAGTTCATAAGTTTTTGGCTATGATACCTCATAGGTGAGACCACCATATAATTTATCACCCAAATTAGAATATATTTTAGAGTGAAAGGTGTTACTATTAATAATTATACCAGGACTCCAGTGTAGAGCAGGACTTTTCTAGACAAACCAATACAGTATACCACCTAAACGGTTGGTGATGTTGCATACTTTGTGTTGTATCATCTCAGAAGACACTATCTCATTGACCTACCGTGGGTGATTTAATTGATTACTGGATTAGAGTAATGGTGGTCTCATTCCTCCATTGGTGACATGGTGACACACTTCCCCTTGTGGCTAAAATGTGATCTCTTAGACGTGGCATTCTTTGGCATTTTACTAATACCCTTTCTCATCAACCATTTGTATAAGTTTTAGCAACATTTGATCGTTCTTGCCAGAATTAACAATTAACAATTTTATTAGGTTTTGCAAAGTGATGTATTTTCATTCAGTCACTCCTACTTGCTGACCTTCCTCTGTAAAAACAGAGCTTTCATCAGTAAGGCTTATTTTCATTACACTGAAATATAGTTTCTTTTAGGAAGGAAGGATAACTTGATTCTTTTAAGTACCAATTTTCAAAAGGAATTTGCTCATAAACTCATTTTTAATGTTTAGGCTTTTGCAGCCCAGGAAGATTTGGAAAAGACCAAAGAAGAACTAAAAACTGTGATGTCTGCCCCCCCTCCACCTCCACCACCACCAGTCGTTCCTCCAACAGAAAATGAGCACGATGAGCATGATGAGAATAATGCTGAGGCTAGCGCTGAATTATCAAATGATGGGGTGATGAACCATCGAAGTGAAGAGGAGCGTGTAACAGAAACTCAAAAAAATGAGCGTGTTAAGAAGCAACTCCAGGTATTTAAAATTTGCAGTTGTATGCATGTTTATAATACAGTTAGCATTTCTCCCATTTATTAAGACAAACTTATTAAATAGGAACATTGTATTTTTTTAATTTTTATATATATATATTTTTCATCATGTTCAGTTATCCAACATATGACACCTCGTTAGTTTTTGATGTGGTGTTCAGCGATTTGTTAGTTGCATATAACACCCAGTGCTCATCACCACACATGCCCTCCTTAATGTCCATCACCCTGTTACCCCATCCCCCCATTCCTGTCCCTTCAGCATCCTTCAGTTTGTTTCCGGAGTCCAGAGTCTCTCACGGTTTGTCTCGCTCTCTCATTTCTTCCCCCTTCAGTTTTTCCTCCCTTCCCTGTGGTCCTCTGTGCTAATCGTTATGCTCCACATATGAGTGAAACCATACGATTGTCTTTCTCTGCTTGACTTATTTCACTTAGCATAATCCCCTCCAGTTCCATCCATGTTGATGCCAGTGGTGGGTATTCATCCTTTCTCATGGCTGAGTAATATTCCATTGTAATATGAACCACATCTTTATCCATACATCTTTTGAAGGGCATCTCGGCTCTTTCTACACTTTGATTATTGTGATCATTGCTGCTATGAACATTGGGGTGCCTGTGCCCCTTCTTTTCACCACATCTGTATCTTTGGGGTAAATACCTAGTAGTGCAATTGCTGGATCATAGGGTAGCTCTCTTTTTATTTTAACATCTTGGGGAACCTCCATACTGTTTTCCAGAGTGGCTGTACCAGCTTGCATTCCCACCAACAATGTAGGAGGGTTCCCCTTTCTCCACATCTTTGCTAGCATTTGTTTCCTGTCTTGTTAATTTTAGCCATTCTGACTGGTGTAAAGGTGGTATCTTATTGTGGTTTTGATTTGTATTTCCCTAATGGCCAGTGATACTGAACATTTTCTCATGTGTCTGTTGGCCATTTGTATGTCTTCTTTGGAGAAGTGTCTCTTCACGTGTTCTGCCCATTTATTGACTGGATTATTTGTTTTTTGAGTGTTGAGTTTGAGAAGTTCTTTACAGAGGAATGTTTGATTTTTTTTTTTTTTTAAGCTTTTACCACTAGCTGGCCTTGTGGTTGGTTTGTGAGTGATTGGCCTACAGTTACCTTGTTTCATTTCTTCCATTGTAGCAAATGTTTGTTAGCCTTGGGTGATTAAGCCTTAACTGATAAGTTATTCTCTAATTACAGCTTGACTCAACATTAAAAGGTAGGAAGTATTTTAATGCTGTCTCTAAAAGACAAATTTAGTTTTTAACCAGTGAAGTCTACATTAAAAGCAATATAATAGACTACCTGTATGATGTTACATAATCTGAATTATTTGTTCACATTTTATAATGGCAAAAGGTCAGTTTATTAAAAGCACATAATTAGATCAAAATAGGAAATTTTAACTTTATTCGACCTTTTTTTCCAGATAAGTTCTCTAATTTTTTAATTGGTGAAGTCTTTAAATATTCATAAAGAAAAAGTGATGGGAGAGTTTTAATAAATAAATTAAGACTGCAGAAAGTTTCTCTCATGGTATAGACTTTAGATCGTAAGATAGCATTCAGTAATGTCTCCACTGAACCTTTTTTTTGTGTGAGTCATTTCAAGTATTATATGAGACAGTTAAGGAAATAGAGTACACAAAAGCATCATGGTTGATGAGTGTAGAAATGAAAGGCAATGAAGGTACTCTTCCCTCACCACTACTTCTATTGTGACTACAAGTAAAACAGTTATACACTTTGAAGAAAAAGATGTGATGATGGGAATTTTAGTATACAAAAATGTTAATAAGATTTGTAATGTGTGTATTTTTGTCTTTAAACCTTTTTCATAAACTTTTTAAAACCTACAAAAAATATAATAGTCATCTTTTTCTTTTTTAAATATAGGCACTAAGTTCAGAATTAGCCCAAGCCAGGGATGAAACCAAGAAGACACAAAATGATGTTCTTCACGCTGAGAATGTTAAAGCTGGCCGCGATAAGTACAAGACTCTGCGGCAGATTCGACAAGGCAACACTAAGCAGCGGATTGATGAGTTTGAAGCCATGTGAGAGCTGTTATTTTGCATACATGTTCTTCATAAGCTGAACCACCAACAGAGAAAAGCAGGCCTTTGCAGATGTGATGGAACGCATCCCACCTTGCCAAAGCACTTACCCCAGTTGACTGTGGTGGCTAAGGACGTACTTGAGGGGAGCTCTTCAGCATTAAGGCAGTGTGATGTCACGCTTGATTTTCTTTTCCTTTTGGCCCAGGGAGTGGAGGACAGTGTCCCATCGCCTCCTGTCACATTTTCAGTTTCCATTGTTTTTTTTCTGTTGGAGATTAACACTAAGGATCATGTCTGACAAATGTGTATGTGTGATTTCAACACTTTGTACAGTTCAAAGGATGATGGTGACTTAATGAGTGTCTAGTTAGAGCGCTCTGATTTCTTTTGCCCCTTCCATATCTTGCCTGTGTGTATTTCCACATTCTGTCTCACTCATATTTCCTCAGCATGCCCTTCTCCTGGCTTGCTGTGCCAATAGCCATAATTCTGCCATCGTACAGATCATTGGCATGGTTAAAACGAGGATGGGCGACAGGGTAGACAGTCTTTGGTAATTGTGTAGAAGACAGCTATGAATCACGAAGAGGATTAGAGTATTTAATAGTGTAGCATGCGGCTGGTGGTTAATGTTTTTAAGCCCCAGTTTAGTTATATTATTGGGTATTTGATATTCGCCTACTTAATTACAGTCATCTTCGACAGCTGAATTGATTGGTGTTTCATCTCCTATCATCTTTTAGTTTCTTTGCCTGTTGTTCAAGGTGTAGTCAGCAGGGAGTAGTTCCCTGGGAGAACTTACTGATGAAACACTACCTGCAAATAATAATTGTCTCTGAAAGATTAAAAAGTCTGTTCTTTCATAGACCAATTTAGACAAACAGATATTTAATTTAAAAAATCATTTGTTGGTAATTTGTTGTAATCATTAAAAAAAAAAAACAAACCCTGGACCTTGCTGGAAGGGAAGCCTATGAAAACATCATTTCCAAGGAGGGGACAGTAGTACTACCTCACTCCTACACCTGTGGTGATTCTTTGTTCCAACCCAGTGGAGTGTGTAAGCTCTGTGTTCTAAAATACATACCAATACTTTCAATCATGCAAGGAGTATTTCTGAGATTTCCTTCAGAATATCTTAGAGTGCTAAATTTTTAACTGCCTTTTTGTTGAGCTTAATTGTGGGATCAGCTTTTGCTGGTATACTATCTTCCTGGAGGGGTGTTGTATGTCCGAGGAAGAGAGAGTGTGTGTGTGTGTGTGTGTGTGTGTGTGTGTGTGTGTGTGTGTGTGTGTGTGAGAGAGAGAGAGAGAGAGAGAGAGAGAGATTGGCCCTTGTAGCATATGAATGTCTGTACCTTCATTTCTTGATATAATTGTTACATAATCATTTTAGCAGATTTGGTTTCTAAATCATTGTGCTTATTTTTTTCATTTTCTAACTAAAAATACTTAAATTTGGTTTGTTAATCCTACCTTAGAAATTATAATTTTAGGTTATATTGAGTTCAGTTATGTCTTAAAAAATCTTTCCAGTTTGAAAGATGTTCTAATATTCACATGTCCTAGTATTTTCTTTATTGTAAGACTTGGAGATAAGGAAAGCCTTGTTTTCTCTGTGTGGTTCAGCTACTTTTCATTTGGTATTATGCAGTCAGATTTACATTTATCTATTAAAATTGCCATTTTGTTAAGCATTTTTCATGCACAGTAGATTCAAGTTGTGTCTGAAAATATCTCTTGTGCTTTTATGATTTTGCTGACTATAAAAGGATTAATCTGGGCAGACATATGAAAAGGAAAGGCTTTGTTTAATATATTTTTTGGACTTTGTAGGACAAAAGATAACTGGTTAATAACCTTGAAGTGGCTGTTGTATGGTGGTTGTGCACATGCTTCAAAACCCTGCAGAAGAGAAGATTTCTCCTTGCAGCACATTAGAGGAATAGATGGTGAACTCTGCTTCATGCTTTAAAGCATAAGGGTTCACGTTTCCAAAGCATCAGAGCCATTGCCATAATAAGTGAAAACTTGGACTTCCATTAGATTTTTATTAATTTTCTACATTTTGAATTGTGTGCACTACCATTGCTACATCAGTTTGGTATCAGTGTTGAAAAACTACCAGTTATATTTGCTGTTTATAATCTATTTGTAGATTAGGATTAAAATGGATTTAATCCATTTTTAAAGCTGTGTGAATTTTTCTAAGCAGGAACAACTATTTGCAATATGGTTTTCATAGTGATTAAACCAGTTATAACTCTTATTATTAGCAGTTGAGAGCACATGTTCATATAGCAATGTAAAATATATTAATGAGTATTGGTAAATTCCAACAGACTTATACCATTAGCATAATTTTGTGTTGTACAATTACGTTTCAATTACATCTATAATTTTGGGTAACATTCATTGGTTAACAATAAAGTGACAAAAGCTCATGCCTTCAAGGTCCACTGTTGTTATTTAACATGGATTTTTTTGTATATTTCTGAAAATTACAGTCTTTATAAGACCCATGAATCATCATATCTTAAAAGTAAGAAATGGATAGGGAAAAATTTCAAAATCCTCATAGATCTATCTTCCCCCAAATTATACCTCTTTTGGTATGGAAGTAGTAGTGATGGTTAATTTTATGAAAAATTAAATCGTTAACTCTCCTGATAACAGAAATCATTTAGGATTTCCGATCATTGCTTTAATTGTATATTGTTTATATAGTTTCTTTTTCCTAAGGAAGATGCAGTTTCATTGTCATTGATTAATCTTGCTATTAAAATACAAATGTTCTTTAAAGAACTATATATTAAGTGCATTTATTTAAATACATATTTTTATTTTTAAGTGACATTACAGCACAGTTACCATAAATCTAGAAAGTTATGGTCTTTTTAAAAGCTTCTTCCTGATTTTTAACATAAAGATTATTCTTCTTAAGTTATAAATCTGTTCTAAAAGGAAAAGCTAGGTGTCTGCTCAGTTTATAGTAAACTTAACTGTAAACTTAAACTTACAGTAAACTTAACTGTCATTTTTATTATTTTTTTCTCAAAGGCAGGTAGAGATTTCTTTATACCAAACTTATCAGAAAAGAAAGGGGAATTTTATAGGATTGCTTTATATATAATTAGAGTTTTTCTTTAAGAACTAGAATTACCACTTAAAAGTTATCTTAGACTGTATTGGAACTCTCACTCCTGGTGATCATTAGAAAAGCATTTCAGTACATGTTAGGATTAAAAATAAAAAATGCCCACTACTTTCCGTCTCAATTTTTTATTGCCTTGTTGATTAATGACGTTTGTAGAAATGAAAGTAAAAACTTTTTAGATCCAAAAACATCCTATTCTATGTATGCATGAGAAAAACAATTGGTCTTTTTAAAATCTAAAGCTATGAACTTTTAAGTTTAAGGAATTCTAGCCTTTATCATTAATTTGCTGAACTGATTAATAAATTAAAGTTAATAAAATAAACCCTATCCTTAAGGATAAGGGAAATCATTTTAATAGGGAGCTATACTGGTAGACCCCTTCCTCTTTTAAGTTTGTTCTAAATGAGCAGAACTCAAGTATTTTCTTATTCTGCACTTCATTTTTTAATTAGAAGATAATCTATCAAATACACTATTGTGGTTTCTCATGTAAAAGGGCAGCATCCTAGTACATTTGAAAGTTAAGTGGATTCTGCAGATGTTCCGATAACTTCATGAAATGTCAAGGCAATCCTCACATTCTGCATTGGTGGTGAGGAGACCTTGGCTCATATAGTATTTCACATACTAGCTTATCACATTTTCATCCTTGACTTTTCCAAGTAAAAAATCTTAACTCCCATTTTTTCCTAGTGGGCCTACCTCTTAACACATCCATCCTTCAAGATTTTAGAGCTGCCATTTTCCTTCCAGAAAGATCCTGACTCTCTGCTTTGTTGCCTCAGTATTTTGACTTCCTTAAACTCTGTGATACAAGAATTCTCTGATTTCAGATTACGTATACTCCTTTAGGAGTTGGAATATCCATCATTTAACCACAGAATTTTAAGGTAAAAACTCATGACTGAGATAATTACCCAATGGCACATCTTTTAAATGCAGGTTTGTTTGGCTCTGGAGTTTTCCAGATTCTAATTTAAAGACCTTCATTTAGCCACTACATTTTTATATGCTATACTGTAGATGTGGCAGCAAATTAGAAAGATGGTGACTCTTTGTTTTGGACTATCCTACAATGTGGAAGTTCAATACTAATTTATCTTACCTCTTAGATCATTTGCATTAATCTAATAAAATACTAGATTTCTTTTAAGATGGCAGCATCGCTTTGTTGATTCACGTTACTTGTATGCCCAGATTCCTCCGTGCTTATATGAAGTCAGTTGCTTCCATCCATGTAATTTATTTTTTATTACTTGCTTTCAATTGTTCACTTTTATTTAATGATCATTTAAAAAATTAAGGTTCACTTGAACATCTATGCATGATATTTAGTTTACTCCTAAAAGTAGTTGTACTGGTTTTCATTACTGTTGACTAAATCTAAAGAGCCACTGTCTGTCTTCCTAGTGATAATATGGCTTCAGAATCTCTGAGATTTATGTGATGATCCTTGGAAAAATTCCTTTTGATAAACATGGATTTACTATGTGAAATTCTTTCTTGGTGTGTTACAACGTATGCTATGATACCCCTTTTAATTTTTTTTAAGTTAAAATGTCGTAAGTGTTAGACCTAGAAATGCATGTATGTTTTAGACTTAGAAGCCAATACTTCCTCCCTCCTTTTCCTTTGGTTCATACTGAAAAGTCTGTGTAATTCAAGTCTAGCACTGGAATCCTATTTGATCACTCTGTTTATGTAATTGTTTACTTTAAATTTTTAGCTGGTTTGGATAAAATATACAGTTATATGGTGAAAGAAACTACATAAAGATGATCAGTAGAAGAAATTAACAAATAAGGATGAGAATAGGAACGCATAGTCAAGTTTTTCCAGTTTGCTTATTCTCCGATAAATTACTTAATTTTTATTGCATAGGTCAAATTTTAAATGCTATATTTAAAGATATCTTTTAAAAAGTGCCTAATTGCAGTAGTTTTTCTATCTTTGTAGTAAAACTCATTTTATGTCCTACTGACAAACCAGGCAAGCATAGTAATTCATAATATTTGTGTTAAATATTGAGCAGTTTCATGGAGTCAGTTTTCAGTTGATTCTTCATTTTTTTAGTTGTTAAAATATATATTACAAAAAATTTACCATTTTAGCCATTTCCGAGTGTGTACTGTTCAGTGACATTAACTACATTCATGTTGTACAGCTGTCACCACTATTCATCTCCAGAACTTTTCCATCATGCCAAACAATCTGTACCCTTAAAACCCTCATTCCAATCCCTTCATCTTCTTAGCCCCTGGTTACTGCCACTTCCCTGCTTTCTGTCCTCTGAATTTGCTTTAGTTACTCAGAATGTTTGTCCTTTTGTGTCTGACTTCTTTCACTTAGTATAATGTTTTCTTTTTTTTTTTTTTTTTAAAGATTTATGTATTTATTTGACAGAGAGAGATCACAAGTAGGCAGAGAGGCAGGCAGAAAGAGAAGGAGAAGCAGGCTCCCCGCTGAGCAGAGAGCCCGATGCGGGGCTCGATCCCAGGACCCTGAGATCATGACCTGAGCCGAAGGCAGAGGCTTTAACCCACTGAGCCACCCAGGTGCCCCAGCATAATGCTTTCAAGGCTAATCCATGTTATCATATGTATCAGAATTTCACTCTTTCTGAAGGCTAGATAATATCCCAGTGTATGTGTGTGTGTGTGTGTGTGTGTGTGCGTGCCACATTTTTTTTAATCCCTCAGTCAGTGGACATTTAGATTGTTTCCACATTTGACTTGTGGACAGTGCTGCTGTGTGCCTTGGTACACAAATATCTGTTCTTGTTTTCAGTTCTTGGGAGTACATATTCAGAAGTAGAATTGGTGAATCATGATCATCTTATAGTTAATTTTGTGAGGAATTGCCATGTTATCTGTGCAGCACCTGCACCATTTTACATTCCCATCAGCAAATGCATAAGGGCTCCATTTTCTCCACATCCTCACCAACAATCGTTATTTTTTGGTTTTTTGTTTTGGAGAATGGCCATCCTAATGAGTGAAGTGGTATCTTGTTGCAGTTTTGATCATTTCCCTATGATGCATGTCTCTGATATGGAACATCTTTTCATGTGCGTATTGACCAGATACATACCTTTTTTTGTGGAAGTGTTTATTCATTTTTTGTCTACTTTTAAATTGAGTTGTTTATTTTTTGTTCTTGAGTCATAGGAATTCTTTATGTATTCTGGATATTAATCCCTTGTCAGACAATGTGAGTTGTAAATAATCCCTTGCCAGATAGAAGAGTGTGTTCATATTTTTTAAGGAGAAGAGCCCTTTTTGATGAAGATGTGACTGAAAAGGTGCAAGGCAGAGAATGATTTTGTACAGTGGTTAGTCTATAAAGAGTAGGCTGTCTTCACTGGGAGAGGAAATGTGATTTCACTGTGCATGGACAATAGGATGGTGAAGCTAGAGTGGGCTGGGCCAGGAATTTATGGAGTCTTGAATCCTGTGCTGAGGTGGTTTAGTTTGATTTCAGGACATGTGGTGCTTTGGGGAATGCAGTTCCTAAGGGAACAATAACTAAACTTTGCTCCAGAAGGGAATTCATGCTGCTGAGTAAGGTATACTACAGAGTGTGGAATGTAAGGAAAGCTTAATAAAGAACTTCATATGTAGTCATTAGCCTGAAGAAAGTCTTTAGTCATTGTAAAGAATTATATTACTGCCTTCTGAGAATTTAAAGGAAATATCTAGATGTAATTTACTTTCATATTTGCTATGTGTAATTAATATTTTTTCTTCTGCTTGTTTTCTACATGACCTCTTTGGGGACAGTTAAGACCTCTGTTTTTATTTTATCTGTGACCTTTTGGAGAGAGGTTCTTCAGTGACACAAAAAGAGAATCAGAAATGAAAGACATTCGAGAATAAATGGATTGAATTCTGAGTGCTAATTCCAGGTCTTACGCTCTCTTATACTCCCAATTTTTTGAGTTTTAAAAAAATTTTTTTTAAATTTTACAGAGAGTGTGCAACGGTGGGGAGGCAAAGATAAAGGAAGAGCCTTTTTTTTTTTTTTTTTTTAAGATTTTATTCAACAGAGGTAGCACAAGTAAGCAGAGAGGCATGCAGAGGGAGAGAGAAAAGCAGGCTTTCCACCAAGCAGGGAGCCCGACTCGGGGCTCAATCCCAAGACCCTGGAATCATGACCTAAGCTGAAGGCAGCCGCTTAACCAACTGAGCCACCCAGGCACCCCGGAAAGGGAGAGTCTTAAGCAGACTGTGCTGGGCTTAATATCACAACCCCGTGATCACCACCTGAGCCAAAACCAAGTGTCAGATGCTTAACTTACTGGGCCACCCAGGTGCCCCTGTACTCCTGTTTTTATAAGCAGTGATGGAGTTCTGAAGTAGATGATCTGTTTCCGCATATTCTCTGGAATCTGATTTAGACACTTCAATGTAATGCCTGACCAAGGTTAATATCCATGCACTTTGAATCACTGATATTTGTTTATAGTTGAAAACTATTAATGCAGGCGCACCTGGGTGGCTCAGTCAGTTACGTGCCTGCCTTTAGCTCAGGTCATGATCTCGGAGTCCTGGGATCAAGCCCCGCATCAGGCTCCCTGTTTCTCCCTCTCCCTCTGCTCCTCCCTCAGCTCATGCTCTCTATCTTACTCTTTTTCAAATAAATAAAATCTTGAAAGAAAGAGAGAGAGAGAGAGAGGAAGGAAGGAAGGAAGGAAGGAAGGAAGGAAGGAGGGAAGGAGGGAAGGAGGGAAGGAAAAGAAAAACTACTGATGCAGAGTGTGTTTACTTCAATTGTTGCATCAGTGTCATTTCTGCTCCCAGTTGGTCCTGATAATATAGTGACTGGAAGAAACTTAGAGGATTTTTTAAAACAGGTTTTCAAGGATTAGAAAAGTAGTTCTTTCAGATGATTGTGAAGGGGTTAAATTACTTACCGAAACAACTCAGATTGTCTACTGTTTATCTCAGAATATACACATGAACTTATTCACTGGCTGTGACAGCTTTGAACAATTTACTTTGGAAATTTCTGTAGGTTTTTAAAAGTTAAGATTTTACCCTTTTTTTTTTTTATTTTATTTGCCCAAGGGAGAGAGAGAGAGCACACACGTGTGAGCGCACATGCACAAGTAGGGGGAAGGGCAGGCAGAGGGAGAAGCAAGCTCCCACTGAGCCAGGGACCCCAGTGCAGTCCTGACTTGAGCTGAAGGCAGACATTTAACCAACTGAGCCACCCAAGCATCCCAAAAGTTGAGATTATAAAAGTTGAGATTTGATTATGCTTCATCTATGTGGCTTTTGCTAGAGGTAGGATTTTTTTAAAAGATTTTATTTATTTGACAGCGAGAGATCACAAGTAGGCAGAGAGGCAGGCAGAGACAGAGGGAGAAGCAGGCTCCCCGCTGAGCAGAGAGCCTGATGTGGGGCTCGATCCCAGGACCCTGAGATCATGACCTGAGCCGAAGGCAGAGACTAACCCACTGAGCCATCCAGGCGCCCATAGAGGTAGGATTTGATTCATCTGTTTATCCCCAAATAATACATTAGGGTTTTTCTTCCCTTTTGTTTTTGCTTGTTTTCCCCAAATAATTCCTAATATAATTTACTTCTCAATTTTTAGGCCATAAAGGCTTTTGAATATAAGTAAATATAATCTTTTGGTAATCTAAGTTACAAGTGGATGGTTTTCCTCCTCCACTAACTTTAAGATATAATATTTTACCATTGTAGCTTAAATGTAGAATATTATAACTTTTTAATTTGTGTTTCAAAAGTTCTTTCAGAAGACAAAATCTTTCAGTATATGCAAAAGGAAATAAAAATTCTATGGTCTGTTTATTTTTTAAATAGTATTTGCAAATGTGGTATCAAACTGTTTATAATAAACCATGAATAAGAATCCACAACCTAATCATCTGTATAGTTTACAATCTAGTATTATATGCTGGGCCTCATTACATTCCAGTATAAGCTGATGCTTTAATGATGTTTATATTGAATTTGGGAGACATAAACTGTATCAAAATGTATAGAAAATGTATTCATTGGAAAAGTAGTTGTGGATCTTTAGGGGGAATGCTGGCATTAACTATCTTTGGAGTGTTTTCAAGCATTAGGAAGACGAAGTGAATGTATCTTCTAGATTACTGGCCTTCAGGTAAGAAAATGTTCTGTACCACTTTTTATTTTTGAGCCATTGTGCTTTAGGCCTTAAAAAGCATGAGAAATTTAAAAAAAAAAAAAAAAAAGCATGAGAAATTTAAAAGGTTTTCAGTTCAGTGGTGTTACAAATGGAATGCTGAGTGGGAGACAAGGAAGCATGGCTTTTTTCCATAAAGTGATAAGACTATTACATATGTACTTACGCATTCATTCTGCCAGGGATTTGCAGAGCAATTGCTGTTTATGGGGAATGGCTGAGGCCCTTTGCTGTGGAAATGGTAGTCAAGTCATGGAGTTGAGGCATGGACCCAAATTGAGATGTAGAAAGTCAAGTAGTAAATAGCAGAAGAACAGGTGCAATAAAATGTGCGGAAGTTAGCTGGGAGTTAAGTTAGAGGTTGCTTGGTAGGTGCTAATTAGCAAAAAGAAGCAGAATACTGAGGGTCTGGCTGGGAAGTGTTTTTCATTTGTAAAATGACAGCAGCTTGGAGAGCAGCGAAGTTTATAAATTCATCACTAGGCGGGCTAGCTAATATTTTGGATTTGATAACCTGGTTCTCTGCCACTGAGGAGTTGCATATTCCTTAATATCCAATGTAAATGTGTCTGATTTTCTTCTAATAACAGTTTATGAATATAAGCAACCTTATTAATAATGGTTTATATTAGGATAGCCATTTATTGATACATAATTTAATATTAATGAACATTTTCACAGCCCTGTTAACTACTGTATTTAACTTGCTATTTAGTACTTTTTACTCCAGAACTTTTTTTTTTAGCATCAAGTACATATTAGGATATATATTCCCTCATCAGTACAGGTAGGATTTTCTTCTGAAACCCTTGTTAATTGTGTTCAGTTTTGTAAATTTATAATGACAATAGCTTGTATCATAACAAAGCATCAGAAAACGGATGTTTCAGGATTTTTTGGTTATTTTTCTTTGGAGATTATTAAACATTAAAATGGTCAAGTTATTGTCAATTCCTTTTCTATTAAAAAAAACCACTTTTCAGCATTCTTAAAGAAAATTGTTTTAAAAAACAAAACAAAACTAGAGGGTGCTGGTTGGCTCAGTTGGTTAAGCAACTGCCTTCGGCTCAGGTCATGATCCTGGAGTCCCAGGATCAAGCCCCGCATCAGGCTCCCAGCTCAGTGGGGAGTCTGCTTCTCCCTCTAACTCTCCCCTATCTCATGTACGCTCTCTCTCATTCTCTCTCTCTCTCAAATAAATAAAACCTTAAATAAAGAAAAACTAAGGGCACCTGGGTGGCTCAGTGGGTTAAAGCCTCTGCCTTTGGCTCAGGTCATGATCTCAGGATCCTGGGATCGAGCCCCACATTAGGCTTTCTGCTCGGCAGGGAGCCTGCTTCCCCCTCTCTTTCTGCCTGCCTCTCTGCCTACTTGTGATCTTTCTCTCTGTGTCAAATAAATAAATAAAATCTTAAAAAAAAAAAAAAAAACAAAGGAAAAAAACCCTAGAAAAGTAAGTATTAAATTACAAATATTTTTAGGAAAAGGTGTGTTTTACATTGGCTTCCAGTATTAGCATAACATGTGTTGAAGTTGCCAAATTCTAAGAGTATTTGATACTTTAGGTGCTGCTTAGCTACTGTGGCTAAATTCTTATTTTAAAAAGTTAAATCATTAGAATTTTTAAAAAATAAGTGATATATGAAACATGGAACAAATCAATAGATAGACTAGGATAGTACTCAAAACACAAGCCTTCTTTCTCTGTCCTCCAATCCTCCAGCTCCTCCCAGAGGTCACCGTTATTTCCACCTGACCCTCCCACTGGAGGTGACCTGTACGCACACAAGCATGTGTCCTACGTGCTTACTGTGGTTCATGTTCACCCAAGCCTTCTGGACACATGGTTGTGCCCTTCTCGCTGCACGTGTATTTTGGAAATCATCCTCTCTCAGTGCAAAAATCCTGTAGCATTTCATTGCATCGCTGCTCCATAAACATTCTTGTTTTTGCCAACCCTTTGCTGTTGTAAATAATACTGTCACGTATTCTTGAACAAACACTGCTTCTGTTTTATTTTAAGAAATTGTGTTGCAGTCTAGGGGATGAAGTAAGTTGACGTAAGATCTTTTTTGTATTTTAGGTATTCAAAAATTATAGGAAATTATGTTTTACTTAAATGTAGATGTACTTTTTACATTTAAGAAATTTGAATAGTAATACGTGCTTATGGAAGCACCTTAAGTAGGAAAACAGACACTTTTCCTCTCCATTAATTGGATTTCTGTGTATCAGGTTTACTTAAAAGGCAGGCGACCCAGCCATAATGGTTTTAACGTTTCATTTTTGGGGGCCCAAGTGAGAAAGATCCGCCAATAACAAAAACTTCTCTGACTTCTTCAAATTCTGTAGTCAGAAAATGTTACTTAAAAAACAATCAGTAGGGTAGTGTTTTCTAAGTGTACATTGGTGGCTTTTTGGTTCTTGATTTCCTTTGAATGCCACTGTATCCTCAGTGGTTCAATTTGCATTTGCCTACTTCTGTTAAAACAGCAAACAAGCAGCTCAGGTCGTAAAACACTTCAGGATCTAAGGTAAAAACACTTTACCAGGACACCAAACAATAATAGCAAAAGTATTACAAAGAAATTTGATTCTGCAAGGTTTGTTTTGTTTTTTTTTTTCAATTTTAAGAAGGTAGATCAACTTAGTGGTTGAACATCTTCTAAGCTACAGTGTTTGTGCATCTTAATTCAGTGTGCTAATGTCTTTCTGAAGTTAAGAAAATGTCCTTTCATTTCAGAACTTCCTTTTTAAACCAGATATTGCTCTTGGGCCTATGACCTTTGACCTAGTTCTTAAATCATTTTCGTAGGCCACAAATAATTTGGGGTGGGGGGGTATGCGTCCTAGATTTGTTTCAAAAGTGCTAATGATATTTCATGTTAATCAGAAGAAACACTGATCTTTGTGGCTTGTGGTCTCCCTCTCTCTCCCTTTTTCCAGCAGACTCACACTGAATTCTAGGCTGATTTCTCAGAAAGGCCCAGAAGTCTATAGTGGGCACCATTTTCCGTGGCTCTTTCTGCTGCACTCTGCTTGCTCCTGCCTTCATCCTCTTCCCAGTCAATGGAGGGCAAGTCCATTCTTTGAGTGAATCAGGCCCAAATCCTGACCATATATATTACTCTTCTGTTTTTCTCACACCCTCATCCAACCCAACCACAAACCTGTTGGCCCAACATTTCCAGTCCATAATCTGTCCAGAGTATGACCACTGCATGCATCCTCCACAGCTGGCCCCCCGATGCCCACTCCAGGGTTGCGTGGACTGTTGCTAGAGCCTTCTGATGGATTTTCTTGATTCCTGTCTTGCTAGTCTACAGTCTGTGAAGACAGCAGCCTAAAAAGGTAAGTCAGATCCTACCACTTTGGCTCAGAATCCTCGGGGCTTTCCATCTCAGAGTAAAAGCTGTAATCTTCTCAGTGGCGTCCAAAGCCCAAGATCTGGTCCTTTGTTGCTTTTGGACCTCATTGAATTCTTCTTCTCTCACTAGATTGAAGTCTTCTGGCTTTCTTCTTAATCTTTAAACTACCTCAGGGCTTTATTACCTCAGCTTGTATGTCTCCCCCCTCCCCCCAGATATTTGTATAATTCACTTCCATGTGATCTCTAGGATTTTGCTTAAATGTCCCCTCACTGTGGCCTTCCCTCACCACTTTATTTAAAATTGCACCTTTCCCAGTATTTCCTGTGCATGTCTTTCCATTATCTTTCTCCGTAGCACTTACCACCTCACCCACTATATGTTTATATTTGTATGCAGATCTTCCTCAACTTATATGGGGTTACATCTGATAAACCTATTGTAAGTTGAAAATACCCTAAGTGGAAAATGCATTTAATACACCTCTAACTTGCCCAACATCCTAGCTTCGCCCTGCTGACCTCAGACAGCCTCAGAACTCTTACAGGAGCCGCAGTTCGGCAAAATCGCCTAACACAAAGCTATTTTATCACATAGTGTTGACTCATATAATTGGCTGAATACTACACTGACGGTAGAGACAGAATCGTTGGGTACTGAACGGTCGTCAGTATGTGGGTTGGTGACCTTCGAGATCGTGAGGCTGACTGGGAGGTCTGGTGCCGTGTATCGCTAGCCTACAGAACTCAAATTTTGAAGTATGGTTCTCTGCTGAATGTGTACCACTTTCACATCAGTAAAATGTCTGCAGTGTTTATTGTCAGCCTTCTCCCCCTGGAGCGTGAGCTCCACGAAGGCAGGAATGTGCTCCGGGCGCAGAGTCGTGACTGGCCCGTGGGCCGTGCTTGGTGTTACTGAGCTAAGACTGTGTTCGTCTGTGTTACTGCTAAGTGAGGAGGATGAAGTGTGGGAGCTCGGAAGGGAAGCACCTCACCCTGCTAGAGCGCTCCGGGGAAACGACCTCTAAGCCACGTTTTTAAGAATCGAGTTATTCCTAATCAGGGGGACAAAGACCGGAAGACTATCCAGATAGAAGGAACTACCTACACAAATACATGAAGGCACAAAAAGAGTGACTGTGGTGGAATGTCCGCTTACAGTTGAGAAGCACGAAGTCTGAGATTCACAAGGTGGTGTCGGGCCACCGAGGAGATCACAAGGGGAAGCAGTCGTGTGCCTGCCCCTGACATTTCTGTCTGGACAGTTTCAGTGTGGAATACTGATGGACTGTCCAACGAACTCTCCCAAGGATAGAGTGTAAGGAGAGACAGAAGCTTGGTGAGAGTACGGCATTCCAACACTCCCAACGCAGGAGGAGAGGCGACCCGGCCACTCCAGGCAAGGACGAGGGTGGCGTGTGTGACCACCAGTGTCCAAGAAAAACATCTGTCATGGAATTTCAGTGGATGCTGGTTCTGGCAACAGGAAAGTAATTGAAAAGAACACTTTCCCTGGAATTAGAATTGTGGTTTCTTTTCACTTACCTGTATAGTATCTTCTGGAACGTATTCCCACAAACTTCTGCATTCAGCAGGAAAATGCTCTGTCACCTCCAGACTTCTGACGCCGACATTGATGTGGACCCCACCCCACAGCCCTGCTCAAGTCCGTGAGATGATGTCTAGCAAACGTCTGTGTCCCCTGTCTACCTTCTGGGGAGGCTCCGTGTGGCACTTGAATGACAACCGACATTAAACGTTTGTTAAATACTTGAAGAATCTTGAGGATTTAGATAATTTCAAAAATTCATAGTCTAGAAAAAGAAACAGAAGAGTTAAACAGTGTGACAAAGAGACAAGTAAACAAGAGAACGCATTCAAACTTCTGGGCGGCAGCCAGCCCACTGGGGACATGTGCAAGCCCGCAGAGGCTGTAGTGATCGTCAGCAGTCCCCTCAGGAACAAGCACCATTCCCCAACTCCGTCCCGCTTCCTTTTGAGGCTGAAGGAACATCTCAGTGGGTGGCCAGTGGTGGTCTCCATGCCGTCTGCACAGGGGTTCCAGGAAAAGTCACCCCTTCAGAATCACTTCGAATGCTGAAGCAAGGGTCAGCGGCTGTGGGGCCGGGGCTCAAGTCTGGGACCAACGCCAGCTCTAGAGCCCAGTAGGGGCCAGTGCTGAGTAGTGGTAGGACTACCCTGGGGTGTGGGTTAGAAAAGTCCACTTGGAACCTGGGCTAATTCTAGAGACTTCAGGATTTTGTGTATGTCCTGGAGCTGCTAAGGAACTTCTGGTGGGAGGAGTCCTTGCATTTACTCATCCAGATACTGGGGTACCTAGTACCTGCCAGGCACAGGGTACATACTGGGCACTAAGACTATAAGGGTAAGACCAGATCCTTATCCTAATGGACTTACTTTCTATAGAAATACAGGAAACACAAGCTGAGTAATTAAAAGTTTGTGAATTAGACTGAATCGTGAAATTGCCACTCTCCAACCATCCTTGGCGTATAAAAGCAGCAAATTTGTATCAACTTAATACTATGAAAGAAACAAGCAACGGAGTTGGGGAAAATAGGATGATAACTGAGGATAGAAAGGTCAGAAAAAGCCTCTATGGGAGGTGGCACGTAAGTTGCCCCCCGAAGGAAGAGAAGGCCAGCTTCTTCCTTCCTTTTATTTACGTCCGGATGGTGAATGCAAATGTGGGAGGGATCAAAGGGGTGTCCCGGCCTTGTGGGTCTGGTCTATCACCAGAAATCTCCTGCTCTAAGGAGCCCAGCAACGTCTCAGAGGCAGTAGGCCCACTGTTGCTGTACCTTCTGGCTTTTCAAGATAAGCCAGAAAACAGCTTTTTAAAAAAGAACGTTCAAAGAATAATGCTTGAGATATTTAAGTTGAAATCTAATTTTTATGTGAAATCTCCTAAATTTTACATGTCAGCTATTTCAAAAATTTCAGAAAAAAAATTTTTTTTAAAGATTTTATTTGAGAGCAAGCATTATTTGGGGGCAGAGGGAGAAGCACACTCCCTGCTGAGCAGGGAGCCGGGTGTGGGGCTTGATCCTAGGACCCTGGGATCATGCCCTGAGCCAAAGGCAGACGCTTAAGCAGCTGAGCCACCCAAGTGCCCCTAGAAAATGTTTTGTAAACCAATGTATCTATTTTGGTTTTGATACCAATGTATTGATACATTGTATAATAGATTGTATGATCTATTATATCAATAGATAGCAATGTATCTATTTTGTATCTATTTTGTAAACAATGTATCTATTTACCAAAAGTGGCCCACTGGACAATCTTTGTTTTAAAGCACTCCAGGTAGAAGGAACAGCATATGCAAAGACAAGAGACAAGAAAGGGCTTGACTTGTTGAAGGACAGAAAGGAGGGCAGTCTGTCCCCAGAGCTGAGTGAGCCCAGAGGAGAGTGTTGTGTAAAATGAAGTCGGAAAGGAGCCAGATCACAAGGAGCTCCCAGAAGTCTTTGGGCAGAAGTGTAAATTCAGGGTGCGTACAACTCAGCCAGCACATACTCTGGGGCCACACCGGGTCACATCTGCCTGGAGGGAGACTTCCCTCATGCACATCAAGATGTCCCAAATGTCCCAGGTGTCCTTGAAGGCAGGTGTGTGATTCCATGGCACAGCTGAGTCCGCTGCCTCAAGGCAACCACAGTGGCATGGTCTGTGTCTGTGTTTGGTTTCCTTGGGAAACCCAGATCCTTTTAACCACAAAACACCAAGAGAGATATGCTTATATGACACTGCCCCTTGGCGGATATTCTCATCTGCATGGCTCAAAGAGGACGTATCCATTGATTTAAAGGCCAAAGAAGAATGCTTTAAATACGAGGTTGAATACAGAGTCACAGGGACCTGAACAACCAACCAACCCCACGAAGCTGAAGACCAGACTTACTTACTCAGCTGTTTTGTGTGGGCTACTGACCCCAACCTGCCAAAAGTTTAGTGCTCTGTTTTCAAGATTAGGTGACTGTCACTTAAAGTTGAACTACATGTTTTATTCTTGTGAGGGTAAGAAAGCATCCTTTTTGTTGAGTGTTAAAACCTTGGAAATCAAAAGAAGGATCTCTACTTGTCAAGGGACCTCAGACATTCAGAGGCAAGTGAATCAGAGAATTCGACGCAGTGGGCATTGAATAAAAGTTATCAGGAGTTTCAGGAGCTCCGTGAGCAGGTCCTGGGTGATAAGAGCTAAACTCAGTCTGGAAGAAATTCAAGTGGTTGAGGATCAGAGGGAAGAAGGCTCTTGCTGGGGGAAGAGAGGAAGGCAGCTGCGGTGGAAAGCCCAAGAAATGCACACAAGGAGCAGCAGTCAAGAGAGGCTCACAGGTGCAGTGTAACCACCTGAGTGAAGGTCTGCAGGAGGGGATTGCAAAATTAGCTTTCAGAACCTGGCGTGATAGCGTGTTGGATTAAATAGCGTGTTGGATTAAAATGCACCAGGCACTTCTTTGTCACTTATTAGAATATTTGAAGAGAGAAAGTAGCATCATTAATACCAATTTCCAGATGCTCTCTGTGGGGTATTTGATGAACTTTACAGATAAAAATGGATCTGATTTAAACTTCCTTGTGATTCTTTGAGCTATTAGGTTTTGCCTACAGAATTAAAATGAAAATTGTATTTTTAAAGGAAATCACTGTGGTGCCTATATTTTGCTTTCAGATTGGTAGATTCTAGTAATCAAATAAAAGCAGAAGTTGGCAAACTCTCTCTGTACAGATATTAAATAGTCTTGACTTTGTAAGCCAAATAGCTTTTCTTTTCTTTCTTTTTTTTAAGATTTTATTTATTTGTCAGGGAGGGAAAGAGAGAGAGAAAGAGCACAAGGAAGGGGAGGGGCAAGCAGAGGGAGAGGGAGAAGCAGACTCGACTCCCCACTGAGCAAGGAGCCCCATGCGGGACTTGATCCCAGGACCCTGAGACCATGACCTGCGCCGAAGGCAGATGCTAACAATGTGAGCTACCCAGCCAAATAGTTTCTATCACAGAGACAGTAACTCATCTTTTCATTTTATATGATTTTTTGATCGATAAAATTTTAAATTTTAATGTAGCTTAAGTTATTAATCTTTTTTCTTAAATTGTTTTCTGGCAGTTTTTTTGTGTGTGTATTTTGTTTAAGAAATTCTTCCTTCCCTCGAGGTCATGAAGGTATTCTGCATTTTTTCTAAAAGTTTTGAGTTTTTAAATTTTCTTCTAAAAGTTTGGTTATTTTTACACGTGGGCCTTTAGTCCAGCTAGAAGTAACTCTTGGTGTGGGATGAAGTATGGATTCAGTTTTGTTTTTCTAGCTGGATGGCCAGTTTGTCATAATCCTTGGACGGTCCATCCCTCTCCCCCTGATGCATCGCCGCTTCTTACTTGCATCAGGGGGACACCGGGACAGTTTCTGTTCTGTCCCAGTGGCCGATACCATTCTGTCTCAACTGTAGCTTAGCTTTATAACAAGTCACAGTATCCAGTAGAGCTTTCTTTTTTTCTCTACCTTGTTTTAATAATACACTCCTGACTAGTCTTGGGCCTTTGTTCTGCTACATAAATTTTACTATATTTTAAGGAGTCTCTACACACCCCATGGGGCTGGAACTCACAACCCTGAGATCAAGAATCACACGCTCTACCAAGCCAGCCAGACACCCCCTGTACTATATACATTTTATAAAGCATTTAAATTGGGGACACTTGGGTGATGGCGGTTGCTTAAGCGTCCACCTCATGGTTTCTGCTCAGGTCCTGATCCCAGGTTGTGGGGTGGAGCCCCGCCTTGGACTCAGTGCTGAGCAGTCTGCTTAAAACGCTCTCTCCCTCTCCTCCTGTCACTCCCCACTGAGCACTCTCTCTGTTAAATAAATAAATCTTAATTTAAAAAAATTTAATTATATGGGAAAAACCTTTTGTTTGGAAACGTATCAATAATAATTGATATTAATTAGATTAATTTGGGAAAAGTTACATCTGTACAATATTAAATATCCTTAGGACCATGTTCTATTTCTCCATTTATTGATATCCTCCTCAATGCCTTTCAGCAAAGTGTACCTTTTTGCCTAAGATCTTTTGTTGGATTTATTATTATCTTCATTTTTACCATCTTCTAAGAGTTACATTTTAAAACTATTTGTGGCTGTTATACAGAAATAAAATTGATTTTTGTTTGCTGACCCTATATTCAGGAACCTTGCTTAGTTCTTGTTGTTTCTAATAATTTGTGAAGTCTTTTGGGGCTTTCTACAGAAATGGTCATCTGCCAATAATGTCAGTTCCCACCCTGTCTTCTCAGTCCCTCTAACATTGATTTCTTTGTCTTATCTTACTCAGCTGACTTGACTGAAATTTTCATTACATTGTTGTCCTTAAGTGGCATCTCATTTCTGTTTTAAGAGCAATGCTAACATTTCTAACATTTGCTGCTGCTACGTTTGCTCTAGGTTTTTGGCTCATGCCTTTTATCAGGTTAATGAAACTTCCTTTTATATACATATGCCTCTTTTGCTTAAGTGTCTTTTTTAATAATTCTACCCCTGCATAGGTATCGACACCCCCCATCCCCTCCAAGGGTTGCTGTCTTCTACCAAGTTATTTTAAGCTCATGGTGCCACCTGGTGGCAGACTTTGAAATTTCTGACTTTGGTGTCTTCCTGTATCTTTCAGGGAAATATACGGATGTAGTTTCTTCTGACACCTGTCATTTAATTCTATCTTCTTCCTTTTCCCTTATGTTTCTCCCATTTGTCCCCCACCCTCCTTTTCACTTGCTCTTCCATATTTCCTCAATATACTCATGCAAATCATTCTTTTTTCCTTTCTTAGTTTTTTTTCTTTTATGAGTGTAAATCTACCTCAGTTATGGTTAATCATGGTAAAAGTGATGCTGTTGACTAAGGAAAAAAAATGCAGCACATACTTTTTAATGAAATCTGATACAATGAATCTGATCTGCTAACCCTCCAAGTCCTTGAAAATATTTAAAGTCCCCTTTAAAAACGTTCTCACATTTCAAGTACTACTTAATCATTTAATTAATTTTGCCCAATTTAACATCAAGTATCACAGAAAAATTTAAAAGTTTTTAAAAACTTAATAAGTTTCATTGTTTCTGTGTTCCTTTATGGCTAGCTTTGACCAGTTTGGGGTTTCTACTGTATTTTACTGCAAAGACGCAGTTTTTCATGGGTTAAACTGCCTGGAAACTGCACTACTGCTGAGCCCCCCAGGGAAACAGCCCCCCACCCCTTCAGGCACATAACTGATCAATAAGACAGAGATCTGCTACTACCTGCATTTCCAGCTGCTTGAACCACAGCGTAGAAACTACCGTACTCGGTGCCCTCCCCGGTCAGGGACCTCACGCATGGATAAGCTTGGCTGGGTTAGTGGTTTCTTTGTAGAGTTCCTTGTGACCTCGGTTTTGGTGCCTCCGAGGGCTATCGCTGAGCATGGCCGGTGAGTCAGCTGATGAAGATAGCCCGAGTCAGTAGGGCTGACACTGGCCTCTTTAACCACCGCAGGGCCACGTGGCCCCGGGGGGAGGCGGTTTTCACTGTTCCTTGGTCTTAACCCAGCCCAGTCTTTGAGCAGGCAGGTGTAACCTGTTGAGAATTTGCTTAATCGGAGACAGGAATGGGGCCCCTGGGGGGCTCACTCGGTTAAGCGACTGACTCTTGGTTTCAGCTCAGGTTGTGATCTCAGGGTCATGAGATTGAGTCCTGCATTAGGCTCTGTGCTTAGCACAGAGTCCACTTGGGACTCCACCCCCCCCTCTCTTTCTCTCAAATAAATAAATCCTAAAAACAAAAAACAAAAAAACCCAGCAACTATTGATTTCAAAGGAAATACCACCAAGTGTTTTGGGCCTGTAAGTAGTTGGTGCCCAAAGGACATTTTAAGAGTGCCTACATGAATCATGAGAACCTTAAATAAAATACAAAATCTGATCAGTGTTATTCTAATGCTTAACCAAACGTGGGTGTGTGTGACTTTGAGATCCATCAGTGTTCCTGTAACACCGATTCGTTTGTGTGGGGTTGCAGCAACTATTAGAATTCTAGCATCTGAGAGGGAGATGTCAAGTCACTCTTATTTCCATATTGTCACAGTGGAGATGCAAGACTGGGAAAAAAAAGTTAAGTTTTAACTTAGGAAGAAGATCACTCAGGCCCTTTGGCTGCCCCGCAGGCCCTCCAGATCCAGGGCGGTGAGGGTGCTCTTGTCATTCTAAACTACTTGCCTTCCTTCTGTGTTCTTTTGCTGAGTGCTTCCTAACCCCTTGATGTCTCTTTTGAAAGGTGGGGACCCAAACTGTATGCATTGTTCCAGATGCGTTCTTGCCAAAGCAGTATAAAGCAAATGTAACGGTTAGGAAGAAGGCTCCCTCCCTCACGAGGTAAGTACAACTGGCGGCCGGGGCCAGCCCCCCTTTCTGTGACACCTGCCACGCCTCTCCCCTGCCGGGAGAGGCCTCCCCATAAACCCCAAACCCCTGCATCCACAGCCCCGAGCCTTTATTCTCCTGGAGAGAATTCCCAGAGGAGCTCCCCCAGAGCAGCCCCTGGGCTTTCGGCCGATCAAGAACATCTTCCTCCGGTGTAACAATTCTGATGTCAGATAAAATGAGATTTTATCTGTCAACTATGTGAACTGATGGGACATGCTCTTTGGTGACGTGGAGTATTCATGTGTCATATGTGGAGCAAGTTCTCACATATGACACCGTGTGCTGCTGGAGGGCTTCTCTTATCTAAAAAAATTCAGATATACTTAAAAATGACCCACAGAGAATAGAAGAAATCTAGAATTGGTTCATTAGCCAGGTTAGTATCATGCATTGATCTCCGTTAGGAAATACTTTAAAATCATGGACCAGCAATCATGAATCAACACGATTACCTTGAAGCAGGTTGTTTTGAAATTTTTAATTTCTTTGGCAGAGACTGTTCTGACCCATCCTATTTCTAAGTAAAACCACAGCGGTGATGCTTACCTTGTAGATCTTGAATGATCCATTTGCGTTCTCCCAAATTGCTGATTAATCCTCTCCAAGTTCTATAAACCTACCTCTAGCTATATGAGAATATATTTGAGGTAATACTTTAAGATGTGGAATAAATCTCTGTACTAACAATATTACCTTTTACACTTTTTAAAAATGTGACATAAAAAATGATCATATATGTTCAGCTCTGGGTGGGAATTTTTAGAAGTGATTTGCTCCTTTAGCCTTGAATTTTATTTTTATTTATTTTTTAAATATTTTATCTATTTATTAGAGGGAGAGAGAAAGAGAGAGAGCGGGAACACAAGCAGGGGGAATGGGAGAGGCTGACTCCTCACTGAGTAGAGAGCCTGATGTGGGGCTGGATCCCAGGACCTTGGGTTCAGGACCTGAGCCAAAGGCAGAGGCTCAATGACTGAGCCACCCAGGTGCCCCTGGCCTTGAATTTTAGATTGCTTTGAAATGAGTTGAAGGTCCTGTAAGCATCTCTGACATGCCGTGACATCACCGAAACACTGCCACTGTGTCAAAGGCCATGTGAAGGCCATGTGACACATCTGTCATCATTTTGAAAGTGGTATAGACATTATAAAATGGGAGAGTCCAGTTCGTCTTACTCCTGGGATCTGAGCTAAAATACATACTTCAAACCTGTTCTTAACATTCTGCACATAGCCACAAACTGCACTCTTCCCAATTACTTGTCTTTAAGCCATTTCTTCCAACGCAGGAATTTATGTAACTCTTTCCATTTTGTTTGCTGATGGGTTAAAAAAAAAACTAATTAAAATTTGCCTGATGTTTTTCAGTTTTTCCTCATGGGTTGTCACCTGTTAACGTTTTTGCTTTTTAGAGTGAATCCTTTGAGTGAGTTTAACTCTTCTGCTCTTGTCATCAGAAATAGGAAAAGTTTCTGCATGACTCACCAGAAGTCAAGATCAAATGACAGAGATTTTTGAATCATCCAGAGATGAGTTTATTAAAGGATCAAAGGAGCTGGCAGTCACCACATCCCTCAGCTAGAAATGTCACCAAGTTGGCAGCCTTGGAAGAACTCCTGGGCCCCTCTTTGGCTCATTACAATGCTGTTGACCCAAGAGGAAGGACAGAGACTTCCCAGTGCTTTCCGGCCCCTTCCCCACTGTCCTTAGGGTTTCCCCACCAGAAGTCAGCCTAAGGGATTCTGGTGATGAGGGATCAGAGGCACGTGAATAGCCATGGACAAGTGAGAGCTGACTGGGTTCTCCGGGGATGGAGGCCCTCGGGCCTGGGGTTCCAGGGATCCCCGCGGCTCACCATCCCCAAAGGCCCCAATTGTCTGGTGTGTTCGACTCCCAGACCTCGTGCTGCCACCCTTCAGGCCTTGTCCTTCCCCTGATGTGCTAGGTGATTTGAGCCTCTGAGGCTGCATTAGACCTGATCTGAAGGACCC